>CM076581.1:254695762-255295762 GCA_034641835.2 Pinus albicaulis
GGCAGGGACCACCAAGGCGATGGATTGCACGTCATCAATCTGTAGATCAGATCAACGGTGGAGAGCGATTAGAAATTTGCACCAGCGGAAAACTTTAAAATTTAATAAAAACCGAAAAATTAATATAAGCAAAGGTTCACACTTTGAGCGGAAATATTTTATTTGAAGCGGATAGGCGCCCGTCTGCGGGGCCATGGGTTATATGGGAGAACATATGACCAGGGGTTAAAAGAGGGGCTAATCACTTAATCACGGAACAGATATAGCGCTTGGAAAGTGTTGGCGCTCGGTTCTTACGCTGGGCGTATGGAGGGTCTTTCTTAGGAATTAGGGATTTTAGAGTTTTTAAGACAAGAACAGCAGTGAAGATTTGGTCAGAAGCATGAGGCCTTCAAGAGTCTTCAAGAGCCAACAATTTTTGCAACAAAATTTGTTCCTTGAAGGCTCTAAACAGTTTAGCCACCTTTTGCTATAACAAATTTTATAGGTGGCTAACAGCCCTTGTCCATTTACTTCAGTTTTGCCAACGGCTTTGCAACTTTTGGATCTATTGGTGTTGGAGCTTGCTGTTATTGGATCTACTAGAGTTGGTGCTTATAATTGTTTTTGAAACTGGTCCCTACATAAAAAGCACAAGTGCTGCATAGAGCTATTGAGCATAGAGTAGATAATACAATATATAAAGTAAAAACCCATCAGATCCAGTATGGAGAATCTCATATAAGGCGTGAGATGAAATTGAGGGAGGGAGATCTCTATTAATATTTCGATCCACCATGAGAGCAGGTTATACACTATTCGTCCACCAAAATATTTTCCAGATTAGGTAATTTGTTTTGGTTTCATGAATTTTTTTATTTTTCTTCCTTACAAGGAATTGTTCTCAGATCTAATATCAATACCAACTGATATCAATACCCAAGTTGTGTGTTAAGGTGCAGAGGAATTTTACTAAATCAAAATTGAATTAGACTCGATCTGTTCGGTTTACCCAATTTCTTGTTACTGATTATGCATTGTTTAATTTTTTTTTTTTTTAATTCATTACTTTAAACAGATATTGTTATATTATATAGCAGGTAAATCAAAGACACAATACAAAATATATTACAATTATGAAATCAAATGAATAGTTATTGATTTTATCCAATTTCAAGTTCAGGAGCTACAGGTATTGTCTTTATGCGGCCTGGTCACTATTGACAAGGTTGAATAAACCACCACTGCTGTAATTGTGGTGAGTATTATTATTTATAATGAAAGAGAGATAATTACATACTAATTTCATATCAATTAGCAGATAAATTAACATAATTTACTCCTATAATTAAGGGACAGTTCTGTCATAAATTTCAGGCCTTAATCTCCGTATCGCAAGCCTTTGATGAAGGCAAATTATCCTCAACACCCCCTCGCAAGCTGAGCGTCATATTGGAATGCACGTGAAGCTTGGATCAGAAAAATTCAAAAAGGGGTCGAGGAACACTTTTGTGAAGATGTCGGCAACCTGTAGATGAGAGGGCACATATTGTGTGTGAAGTTTTACCAGCAACAACAAGTTCACGAAGAAAATGATAGTCTAATGCAACATGCTTGGCTCGCTTGTGAGAAACTGGATTGGAGCTAAAAAAAAATAGCACTCTTGTTGTCGCATAAGAGAAGAGGCCGTTGTGGAATGAGAACCTGGAGGTCACGAAGGAGATGCGTAAGCCAAATAATTTTGGTGGCAGTGTTCGCAAGAGCACGATATTTAGATTCACAAATGGAAGGAGATACAATAGTTTTCTTCTTAGCAATCGAAGAGACCAAATTTTCACCAAGATAAATAGAGTAGCCAGAGGTAGAGTGACGAGTGTCTGGACATCCTACCTAGTCAGCATCAGAGTAAGCAACTAGAGCACCAGGAGTAGTAGATGAGCGAAATGTAAGGCCGAAATGGAGGGTGCCCTTGACATAACAAAGAATACGCTTAACAGTAAGAAAGGGATCTTCAGGTGGAGCATGCAAAAATTGACTAACAGAGTTGACAACATGAGCAATGTCTGGGCGCGTGATGGTCAAGTATTGTAGTGCACCAACGAGAGACCTGTAAAGAGTGGGATCAGAAAACAGAGGGCCATCAGCAGACAAGTGTTGGGAGACAACCATGGGAGTATGGACAGGTTTAATGTCAAGTATATGACCGCGAGTAAGAATATCTCGTGCATATTTCAGCTGACTGAGAAAGAGACCATCTGTAGTTGGCGAAGCTTCAAGGCCAAGAAAGTAACTGAGAGGACCCAAATCTTTAGTGGCGAACACAGAATTGAGTTTACAAATAAAGCTGTCAAGAAGAGAGGAGTTGTTTCCAGTAACAATAATTTCATCAACATAAAGAAGCAAATAGATAATTTCAAATTGCTTATGAAAGACAAATAGATAAGTGTTAGCGTGGCTGTAATAGAAACCAAGTTGAATAAGAAAAGAGCTGAAGCGCTGGAACCAGGCACGAGGAGCTTGCTTGAGACCATAGATGAGCTTTCTTTAACAGACATACATGATTAGGGAAGCGAGGATCAATGTACCCAGGCGGCTGTTCCATATAAACATTTTTAGTGAGAGTACCATTGAGGAACGCATTCTTGAAGTCAAGTTGACGAAGATGCCACTTGTTGGTAATAGCAAGAGAAAGCACAACACAGATAGTTGTGGCCTTGATAACAAGACTAAAGGTGTCAGTGTAATCAAGACTAGGTACCTGGGTATATCCCTTGGCAACAAGGCGAGCTTTGAGTCGCTCAATGGATTCATCAGGAAGATATTTGGTCCAGAACACCCATTTGGAGCCCACAATATTGGTGTTTGCAGGTCGAGGAACCAAAATCCAGGTGCGATTATTTTGCAGAGCTTGAACTTCTTCATCCATGGTGGCAAGCCAGGTAGGATTCTTAGCAGCAGATTTGAATCCTTTAGGTTCAGTGGAGGCAACAAGAGCAGAAAGAAGTCCAGATGAGCCCAAGACACCAAGGTTTGTTGGATGACGAGTTTTGAAAATACCAGCTTTAGCTCGTGTGATCATAGGGTGAGAGCCTAGCGAAATTGTTGGCACAGGAACATGAGGAGCGGTCCGTGCCTCAGTGGGAGGTGGAATAGAAGCTGGTGGTGATGAAGAGGGACCTGCAAAGGAATCAGTAGCCTGCAAATATTATTCCACTGGATCAGTAAAGATAGCACATGGGTTAAATCTAGATTGAGTAATATGCGGAGAATGTGGTGCAGGGGACGGCGAAGGAGGGTCGGTATGTAAAATACGGGATTCCAGAAAGTGGGAAAAATGTAGAGAAGAAAGGGGCTAAGCATGAGAGGTATCGATGAAAGGGAAATGATTTTCATCAAATTGAGTGTGTCGGGTGATATAGAGCTGAGAGGTGACGGGTCAAGGAAACGAAACCCTTTATAAGAGGGACTGTAACCCAAAAAAATGCAGGGAATGTTGCGTGGGGAAATTTTTTTAGGAATATAAGTGCGTAAACAAGCATAAACACGACAACCAAATAGATGGAAATTTTCATAATTTGGAGAAGAACCATATAAAAGCTCAAACGGTGACTTACCTCCAAGAAGCGGTGTTGGCAACCGGTTGATGATGTAAGCTGCAGTGCTAAAAGCGTCAACCCAGAAGCGAGGAGAAATGTGAGAGTGAAAAAGAAGGGCTAGGCCAGTCTCGGTCATGTCGCGGTGTTTGCGTTCAACAAGACCATTTGGGGCGGGTGTATAGGGACATGAAAGTTGATGGTGAATGCCGGTGGTATGAAGATGAGTTTGAAAGCAAGTGCTAGTGAATTCACCTCCGCCATCACTTTGAAAAATTTTAATGCGAGCAGAATATTGATTTTCCACAAATTTTTGAAATTGAGTGAAAACATTGTAAAAGTCAGATTTGAATTTTAAAGGATAAATCCAAGTGAATCGTGAATAATCATCAATGAAAATAACATAATAGACGAACCCCAAATTGGATTTGACGAGGGAAGGGTCCCATAAGTCATAATTAATAAGATCTAATACATGAGACGACTTATTTTCATTACGTGAATAAGGCAAGCAATGATTTTTCGCAAGTTGACATGTCCTGCACAATGTGGGAGAGGACAATGAAGACGTAAGATAAAGATGTCCTTGTTTATTTAAATGCGAAATAACAGAATGATTTACATGTCCAAAGCGAGCATGCCATTAATCATAGGAAGCATGTAAAGATTTATTTTTAAGGACAGAAAAGAAAGCAGAGTTTCCATGCTCTAGCACATATATGCCGCCATCTCTCTTACCGGTTGCTACCACCTTTCCCATTTGATGATTCTGAATAGAGAAAATATTATTAGTAAAAGTAATAGATAAGGGAAAATCAGATGTTAATTTACTAATTGAGAGAAGATTTTTGGTGAGATGGGGAGCAACCAAGACATCTAATAAATGAATATTTGGAGCAGGAGAGAGGGTACCAGTATGTGTAATGGGTAAGGAGGCACCGTTTCCCACAATTATAGAATCCTTACCATTTTACTGAGTGGACTGGTCCAAGTGAGATGGGTCATTAGACATATCGGCTGAAGCTCCAGTGTCCAAGAACCAATCAGAGACCGCTGAGTCATTGAGAGAACAGGAACTGGTGAAGGCTTCGACAAGATGATCAGTTGACTCACTGCGGACATACCTCTGATTGCAGCGATCAGCATAATGGCCATCAAGGCGACAGATTTGGCAACGGGGAGGGAAACGTCCTTGACGAGAGGAATGGCGACCACAATTTGCAGAGTTACCACAACCACGATTTGCATGGAAGTTGTGGAAGGAGCTGCGCTGGGTTGACTGTTCAGGACCACGACTAGCAGCCGTGAACGCGGCAGCGGGAGGAGCAGTGGGCTCGAGAGACTTTTGGAAAATCTCAAAGCTCTCAGCTTTGGAAACTAGGTCGAAAAAGTTGGGAAGAGGCGTGAGCGCCATCGGCGTAGTGGAGAAGCTGGAGAAATAAGTGCCAAGGCCGCGGAGAAACCAGTGCACCTTATTAGTGCCATCAACGGGCCAACCAGTTGCATGAAGTTGATCGCAAAGGGCTTTGAATACACGAGCATAGTCGGCAACAGATTTGGTGCCGCGTTTCATCTGTTGAAGTTCGTCCTCGAGATGGATTTTGCGGGCCTTCGAACGGTGGTTGAAGGTGTTCTCCAGAGCAAGCCAGACCTCACATGCAGTAGAGAGGCCAACAACCTCTACCAGGGCTTCCTCGGTGAGGGAGGCATGAAGAAGGCAGAGAAGGCGTTGATCTGTAGGTTTCCACTCCAGGTGCTTGTCATTGGGTGTCTGAGAAGTAGTAGGATCAAACTAAGGAGGCGGTACGATGGTGCCATCGACATAACCCAACAAATTATGACTCTCAAGAAGGGGAAGAATTTGACTCTTCCAAAGGAGATAATTGGTGGAGGAAAGTTTAATGGTGATCATATGAATTAAGGTGTTGAAAGGAAGAAGGGTGAAGGAGGATTCGGTAGCCATGGGGAGGAAAGGATCGAACGACAAAAACTTGCGGAAGGAAGAAAGAAACAATCCGCAAACCGCTGCCTCAAACTTCAGATTGAACGCTCCTTTTTCTTGCACAGAGCGGCAAGCTCAATTAGCTCCTAACACAAGTCAACAGCAGCTGTCTTCTTTCTCCACACTTGACCACCGATCAGCCTTCAGACTGCACGCAGACACAACCTGAAATTTAATACCATGAGAAGGTTGAATAAACCACCACTACTGTAATTGTGGTGAGGATTCTTATTTATAATGACAGAGAGATAATTACATACTAATTTCATATCAATTAGCAGAGAAATTAACATAATTTACTCCTAGAATTAAGGGACAGTTCTGTCATAAATGTGAGGCCTTAATCTCCGTATCCCAAGCCTTTGATGAAGGCAAATTATCCTCAACAACTGTTTATAATATTAAATATAATTTGAACATGATTTATTTAGTTTTGGTGTTAACCATGCATGGTTTAATAAAATGAAATCATGAAATCAATTTTCATTTTAACCAATTTTCATGTTTTTATTTTTAAAAACATGCCAACTTTTTACTATTTACAATGCACAAATAAATTCAATTTACAAAAAAACATATAAATTTAATAATAAATCTATAATTCTAACCAATTTTCATTTCTTTAAATAAATAATTTAATAATATTTTAAAAAGCTAGAAAATTTCATTTTCTATAATTTAAAACTAAAATCAATAATAATTAATAATAAATATTTTTTCTTTTAAAAGAAAAAAGATTAACCATATATATAATATAATTTAATAATAATTAATAATAAATATTTTTTCTTTTAAAAGAAAAAAATTAACCATATATATAATATAATTTAAAAGTAAGTGATGAACCATTGGTCCATATATTGTGAATAAATCCTGAAGTAATTCTTTCATAATCATGAAGTTATCCTTTCTGTAGACTGTTTAAATTATCTGAAAACAAAATACACTTCACTTTCTTACTGCTACTGCTACTGCGTTTAGCATTTTTTGCTTGTGAGCTTTAGTACGCTCCAGTTGTGGGTTTACAGTGATGGGTAAAGGTTCAGAAGTGATGGGTAAAGGTTCAGAATTAGGCGTACAAGAATAGTGGGTGTACAATAATGGGTAAAGGTTCAGCATTAGGCGTAAAATAATGGGTAAAGGCAACTTGATAAAAGTCCTTTATCAGGTTAAATTTTACATAGTAGTGTATTTTGAGGGAGGTAAATTTTATGCATTTTGCATTAAGTATGATTTGTTGATGAAAATAAAATGGCATTGAATGAACAGGATGAAAAGATAGTGATTCGATTATTAGTTTACTGTTCTGTGCTCAATATTTGTTAATAATTATATTAAATACTATATAATAAGTTAATAATTTATTATTCTTTTCATTTCATCTATTAAATATCATATTATTATATAGTATATTATTTTTACATTTTGTTTGTTGATGAAAATAAAATGGTATTGAATGAACAGGATGAAAAGATACTGATTCAATTATTAGTTTACTGCTCTGTGTTCAATGTTGGTTAATAATTATATTAAATATTATAAAATAAGTTAATAATTTATTATTCTTTTCATTTCATTTGTTAAATATCATATTATTTCCATCTAAATAAAATAAAATAAAAAAATAATTAATTAATATTTATTATATTTAATATTACTATTAACCTTTTTTTTAATGTATCATTCATAATAACATTTACCTCAAACCAATCTATAAAATAACCATAGATCTTTCAAATTAAAGAAAACTTAAATGACATGCAGTCATTTCACCAAAGAAAATATTTAGCTTTGTTGTGCATGAGTCTGTGGGCTGTTACCTTAGTTAACCTCTTAGCAATATGTCTGCAGGAATGGGCATTGATTTGGAAGTGATTTGGAAGCTTTCATGAAGTTACAGAGGGCAGATGGCTTAGCTTCGATCCTTGCTATCGGTACTGCCAATCCATCCAATGCTGTGGATCAGAGCACATATCCAGATTACTATTTTCGTATCACCGGTGATGAGCATAACATAGAACTCAAAGATAAGTTCGAGCGAATATGTAAGTTTATTCATGAATCATGATGAGTCATTTATGTAATCTTACGTTGCAATCTTCTCAATACGATGCGATGCGATCTAAGCATCTAAACTTTACAATAAGCGTCGTCAGCAGGATAGAGTGTTTAGTATATACCATGTCGCATGTAATTGCTATGTTTAGTGTTTCGTGACTGTATTTGCTATGCTTTGCTATATGCTTTTGTTTGGAATGATATTGCTATGTTTGGAATGATATTGCTTTGTTTTGTTGCATGTTTTGTTTGGAATGATATTGCTTTGTTTTGTTACCTTTACAACAAAACAACAAGACGAGCTGCTCTGCAGCAAGTCCCAGCCATATTTATATCCAAGTATAAACAAATTATATCTAATCACAAGCCCAAATAATTAGATTAATTTAGATTAAGTATCACAAATGACAGACTAAGTATAGGCGCCCAAATGTTTTATTAGTTGCAACGTTAAACACAGGCAGTCTACATGCACATCTTCATCTTCCCGACGTTGTCCATGACACAGATTTATTGGACAATATGATTTTATGTTTTCAAGAAACACACTCGTACATTCCACCCAAAAACAAAAAATTCCAACCGTTCAACTTCGCCATAGCAAATTACATTCATGGCATACTTACTTGTGTTACACAAGAACACAGTGGTCAAAGCAACAAAATCTTTTTGTAAGAACAAGATTGAACTAAGGTTAATTGACATTTACTTCCGACAACCAATTTGTTTAATCAACATTTATGCAACACCATTTGAACATGTTTCTACAATAATAGCAATGATTAGAAAAGAAAAATGTCAAACTACACATGTTAATTGTGTCTTTTTAATAATAGGCAATTTTAATATTGATATTCAATTAAAACATTTGGCATTCCAGATCTTGAAAATATATATGAAAACTGAAAACATGCAAGAAATAACAAAACAACAATACAACAATAGATCACATTTGGACAAATCTTCCTATTGACCAATGTGAAATTAATCTTGCAAATGCATACTGCTAAGATCATAGTATCATTTATGCTTTGCTACAACTCTAATCAAAACATGGTATACCCCTTATTGCAATTATGATCAAAACATATTTTCCTATTGAGAAATGTGAAATCAATCTTGTAAATGCATATTCGTCAGATCATAGCCAAACTTGCCTACATCCTTCATTTGCAACAATGCAATACAATAATTTGTTCTTTGTTTTCCGACTTAATAGCTTCATACATTCATTGGAAATTTTGTTGTGCCAGAACTGAAATATGTTTAAACTACATAGTTAGTGTTTGAAACATCTAACTCTTTTGTTTCCTCTTTGCATTTTCGTAGATCTACCAACAAAAAAAAATGTCAACTGCTAAAGAAAATAGTACAATAAGAAGAAATCCAATGAGTGCAATAAGCAGAAACGAATCTAATGATAAAGTAGAAAGTGCAGTAATGAATCTAGGTTTGGTCTTTTTAATTGTACATTATTTAATTTTTACTTTTTCTTTTGCCATCTTAGTCTCTTTAGTATTCATATTTAGACACTAATTAGTTTTCCTTTTCCCTTTAAAATAATGCCATCATCCATAATGAACATTTGCAAGGGAACTATAACAAACATTTTTGAAGGTGATGTCTTAGTGTTATATAGCCCTACTTCTAATCCAACAAACTCCTCACCACTGAAGATGCAAGTTGTACATGCCGACCTTGTTGATGTCCATGGCCAACTTACAATAACTGTTAACATAATTGATAAACTAATCTCTCAATTTGTCTCATTTTTCTCTGTTGGGAAAAGTGTTCGCACCATAGGATTCAACCTGACCAAAAAAAGCAAATATGAAAGAGGTGATGCTAGCCATTCCATCTCACTGACTTCAACGTCTCTCATTGAGAAAATACCAACACTTTGTTCTAAACATCGACTTACTCCAAACACTACAATTGCAATGCTTTTAGAAGCAAATACAGATTATTCAGTTGGAAGCTTTGCAGCACTTGCGAGAAAAACAATCGCTAATTGGAAATATATGTCAAAGACGGTGAAACAAACAACAACTGTGCCATGGTACTTTGTC
Organism: Pinus albicaulis; assembly: GCA_034641835.2. Classification (NCBI taxonomy): domain Eukaryota; kingdom Viridiplantae; phylum Streptophyta; class Pinopsida; order Pinales; family Pinaceae; genus Pinus; species Pinus albicaulis. The sequence goes on from CM076581.1 coordinate 254,705,464, forward strand.
AAATTTTGTATTTTATTATTCTTTCCATCTCAAGTCTCCATATTTCCTTTTTATTCCTAAAAGGATCTATGTTTTGATGCTTTCTTTGTTACAACTAATCAAAATTTTAACCCCCCCCTTTTTTTTTCCAGGTATTATTTGCCAAACAACACACACAAAAATTTGTCGAGTTGCAACAAGATATAGCAAATGGAAAAACAATCTTACTACTTTTCAAAAACATGGTTCGAAATGGACCAAGATAATTCCATAGCATAAGACTGTGCTTATCAAGCTTCTTTGAGCCACTTAACGATGAACTCACAAAATCTTATCTATAGACTCTTGCCAAAACAAAGCTACAGGCAAGTTTTCAATTGCATTTCAACTTTTTCTTAAGTTACACGCAAGTTTTCAATTGCATTTCAACTTTTTCTTATTTATAGACAATTTTAATAAAACTAACAAAAATATTTGTATTCTTCTATATTCTCAATCGAGCTACTACAGATTATTGGCATTCTCAAACCAAATGATATGTTCTGTCCACCATACAAGCCATTTTGCAACAACTGCAAACAATTGATTAGAACAACAGACTGTCTGATTGATAACATGCTATATTGCACAAACTCCACTGACAAAAAGTTGTTCTCTTATGACCACAGTTTACAGTGTACAATAAAAGATGCAAATGGCAAGTTGGACTACATCCTGTCAAAAGACCTCCTTCAAAACTTATTTCCAAGACTTTTGCAAATATCGTTTGCAGAATATAAAAAAAGCATTTCTGCAACTGTTTTTATGCTACGTGCATTTTCACTAAAGGAAATCTTTACAGTTTCCATGGACAATATGATTGTAGATTTCATGCAAAGTTGATATCTTCAATAATTTTGCTAGTCCATTTTGCTACTTCTGAGTCTACAATATTTTGATATCTTAAATCTCACCCTTGTACATGTCCTCGAAGTTTTTCTTTTCAATGAAAATGAAACTTTTGTAATATTTTGATATCCAAAATCTCACTTTTGTACATGTCCTCGAAGTTTTTATGTCTAATGAAAAAGAAAGTTTGTAATATTTTGATATCTTAAATGAGTTTCTATGAAAGATAAAGTTTGTAATATTTTGATATCTTAAATATCACTTTTTTACATGTCCTCAAATTTTTGCCTTCCAATGAAAAAGAATAATGAAGACTTCTATTAAGTCTTAAACTTAAGTTTTGTCTTCCAATGAAAAAGAAGATTGAAGACTTCTATTAAGTCTTAAACTTGTGACATGGAGCTTCTGAACATTGCTCTAATAATACTATAGATCACTTATACCTAACATATTAATAGAAAAAAAAAATGCCTCAGTAAAAGCTAAAGTCTGCTCCATAAAAAAAATGCCTATTATTCTTACTGTGCCATGCCTACATGTCAACAACCAATTTGAATAATTTTATTATATTTATTAATAGTATATAGTTAAGTACAATTAATCATGTATCACAACAGCACAAGATCTTTGGAAGGAGTGATGCGGGCGGGGTTTTATAAAAATATAAAAGAAATGGAAGAGTCTATTATATAATGGATACTTATATTACTAATGATACAACTGATAGTTAACATCCCTTTAACCTTTGTCTCAACTAGGTATTCACTGGAATTGACATGCATGCAACTATTAATAGTAAATCATTAGTTACATGGCAAATCACTCCATGTGAATTAAATCTGATTTAATTCAGTTGATCTCTCATTAGTGCAACAAACAGGTACAACTAGTTCAACTGAATTTAACTCACTTTACTGAGTTAACTGATTTCTCATGCATTAAACTAATGCACTAACTGCAACTCGAACTCCATAACTAATAGAATCACTCTGCATGCCTCACCAACCACCCTCAACTTGAAATCCATAAGCTAACTAATTTTATCACACTCAGTTAACTATTACAAGTGATTGTGAGATAAGATTACATTTTATTGTCCAATTTAATTATTGGAAAATTAAATTAGACACTTCACCAATTTATTAAATAAATTGGATTTCACACTAATGTATAGATAGGACCTGTGAACCCACACTACTGTGTACTAATAATAACAATAGCTAAAAACTAAGAATACATGGATCTTGATAGGGTGCTCATAAAATGTCGGGATCAGAGATCTAGGCTTTTTAGCACAATTCCAAGATAACCTAGAAAGGGTTTTTTGAAATACTCAGGATGAAAAATGCAGCCCTAGGGATGAATTACGCTTAGCAAATGAGTAGCTGCCAAGAGGTGGCTGATCTGATGAGAAAATAGTTTATACTCCTCCCCACTAATCTTTCGGATGAAGGGCTACTCTCCTCATTGGAAAACAAGCTCAAGAACTTGGGTTCTCAACCCTCCACTGCAATTGCCCTCCTGAATTGCGCAATTTCTGAAGGAGACTACACTGCTGAAGGTGGTTGAAGATTGACCTAATGCCGGATGATGGAATGTAGCTCAAATGAACCTCTCCTGAGTGGGCACTCAAAGTCCCCCAAGGATGAGGGTGGGATTTCCGCTTAGAAACACTGTTGTGCTAAAAACCACAACAGACTCTACTAAATAGCTGAAGCATGCGAAAAGTCATAAAAGACAATACATAAAAAATATTTAGAATGCTTTCTATGGCTTCCATCCCCTTCCTTATATGCTTTGTGAGCCTCCTCCCCCTTGGTCCCACTCATTAAAGATGCTATTGTCATGAAAATTTCCTCCCATTATGACTGTGTTTTCCTCCAATATCTCTCCACTATCTTCATACTATAAAATAATAATTAATATTAATAAAAGACCCTGCCATATTTGAATATTTTTGAAGAATATTTTTGAAGAGCACTACAAAACGATAAGCAGGAAGGCATTACAAATATGTAGAAGATGTAATTATGGGTAGTGTAGTTCGATCATATTTATTTATAAAAAGGCTAACAAACTATACCATAGACATATATTATGGATAAACTATGCATAGTACAATTCACCTTTTTAACTCGAATTTGGTGCAACCTTTGGTCAAATGTGTACAATTCCCCAGTACATTTTATAATAATTTATTTATTTCCCAGTACAATTTGTGATAATTTATTTTTATTAAAATATAAAATTAAAAAAGAAAAACAACGCATAACATGGTGTAACATACATTGAATGTATAGGTAGATATGTTTAGTAAAACTTCAAATGGACCTAGTTAAATAACATTTTGCAGTATCATCGAAATCTGGACGTGGCATATTACTACCAAAATATATTTAACTGTTAGTATTCACAAAGGTGTGAAATTAAATCAATTTTTCTTCGGACAGAAACAAAGAAAGGTCCTATTCAGTAGCTTCATAGTCATTAATCTCAGAAGGGTTTTCATTCCAAAATTAAACAACCAATTTTTTTGATATTTTTGAATAGTGATATGTTTTTGGTGTTTTATTTGTTTCTTTGATTAAGATGTCTATTTTTTTTTCAATATTTGAAAACGGTAATATGTGTAGACATAAAGTATATTTTTTTCAATATTTAAAAAATAGTAATATTTGCAAATAGAAAAGAAAAAGTAATGTAATATTTGCAGATAGAAAATAGAAATTAATGATGTAATAAATTTACTTTAATTTAATTTGAGTAAATCATGAAGTTGGAATAATTAAATTTTTGTAATTATAAAAGTAGCTTGAGTTCCAAATGTTTTATGCAGTAACTTTCTTTAATAGATTTTATCATTGTATCAAATTCACTTAAATGTTTGGAAAATGAATTTGGTTTCATTGAAACTTTTATCTTATTAGATTACAAAAATTCAACACTCCAGAAAAAGATCATGAAAAAATTACTTCACATTTTGAGGTTTAGTAAAACTTCAAATCAACCTTCATAAATGACATCTTGCAGTAGTGGAAATCTGAGTGTGCCATATTACTTTCATAACCATATTTAATGGTCGGTATAGATTAATCAATTTTTTCTTATGATAGAAATTGGATTATGTAAGTCTCGATGTCCATAAATTAACAGTAATTTAGCAGTTAGTTTTGAGAACCCGTTCTCATTTCAAAATTAGATAAAAACTTATTTGAGCTACAGGGTCGAAGGTTTTTATTCACTATAGATGTTTTAAAAAGGAATATGTGACACATATTATAGAATTTGGAATGCTAAAGGACACCATATATTTAATGCTTTACCTTAAAAAGACATATGTCAACATCAATTTTTGTATAATTTACTGCTTCTTTAACACCATGGACATTAGTCTGGAGATTAATAGTTTTCAGGTTTTCCACGATTATGTATGCATTACACGTGTACCCTTCAATTGAATATGTTACTTTGTAGTTCATCCACTCCTACGCTTAATTATCTCATCGGGATTACTCATATAATTATCCAACGGTCCTAGCTATCACTGAAATCCTAACTCAGTTTTTTGAGGCAGAAGTGTTGGGTATTGAGCCTCATTTTTCCCTGTCGCCCTTGTTAGCTCCCTATAATTAGCAAGATTGGAAAAAGTCCGGTTGTAGGGAGAAACATCGTTTCAACCACTTTGGGATTCTAGGATCTAGCCCTCCTGAATCCGGAGAGGGATCTCTCCAATAAGTGCAAAGATGGATTTTTCTTTGAAGTTTGGGGTAATGATATTAGGCTAGTTATGAAGGCCAAGGGTTTTGTTTGTTTTTGGATGGTTGAGCATGATTACTGTTTGAGGTGGAAAGTTCTAAATGTAAATAGTTTCAAAGGTGAGAACTTGCAAGCAGATATAACAAGGTTTGGCCAGGAAGATAGATAATTGCAGGTTTTAGTCCATTGGGCTATGGAGTCATAATAGTGTTTAATTGGAATAGAAAGAGACAAGAGTGGTCCATGGGGAAAATCATCTATGTCTAAGGATCTCTTTGAAGATTGATTTATGGAATGAAATGATACAACAAGAAGGAAAATTAAACGGATGCAGAACAGAGAGCAGCCCAGGATCTGGTAAGTACTTTTAAACTAGCCAGCCTTTGACAAACACTTAAGAAGAACATAAAAGCAAACTAGGATCTGGTAAGTACTTTTAAACTAGGCAGCCTTTGATACAATTTCGACGGAAAACATTTTAAAACAAAGGGGAAACTTGAAGGCAACTGTTGGAGTAGAAACTAGCGGGCCGGGCTCACCACAAATCCTCTCCTAGCTCTACTTTACTTGGTTACTTTCAAGACAAACACAAAGATGACACAGAATGGCCTAAGATCTGGTAAGTACTTCTAAACTAGCCAGCTTTTAACACATTCCAAGGGAAACATCCAAACAGCCTTTGGGGATAAAACTAGGACCAGGGCAACAACATATCTTCCATAGTTCATCTCTACTTAACTAGTACCGAAAATAACTTTCAAGAATAATATTCAGCTAAGGCAATAAGACAAGGGAACGCCAGAATTCCTATGCTTAAACTGAATTAAATCATTCACAATTAACATAGATTGGAAGAAAACATTCAGATAAAGGTTTTCAGTCAGAGAAGGGTACTGATATGCAGTAGGTCCTAACTCTATGCATGTTGTTCTTTATAAGAGAAGATGAAACAAAATGAAAAGTTACAATGAGAAAAACATCACCGTCAACATAGACCAAGATCCCATAAATCAACTTGTATTGATGCTCCAAACTAGTTATAGCTTTAAGTCCAATGCTTTAGTTTAGCAACCATCTACACATCTCAGCCTAACCTATCTACCACCAGCAGAGCTCCAAGGGCCCGTGAACACTACTTACGGATAGAAGTCTCAAGCTCAATTACGTTTCAATGTTCTACAACCAACCCCTCATTCATCTTTTGTAGGAGTATATATAAAAGGATGAGGAGGTGAGATATGATAAAATATCTCAAAAACTAATTAATACAGATTTAAATGGCTTCTCGGCCTTTGAGGGGCTCAATAAAGAAGCTTACATAGGTGTCTTCTGTACTAAATGATTTTCATAAAGATTAAGCTCAGTGGGAGCTTTTGTTGACCTTTAAGGCTCTGTGTGATGTTGAGGTTACTCTGCTGATATTTTGTCATCAGTTTGCCTGTAGAATTTATCCTCTAGCTGTGTTGTGAGGCAGATATTTGCTATTGATCAATAACTTCGGCCTCTGATTGAATACTTTGAGGCACAGGTGGCATTCCGATAGCTGGGAGGAATCAATTTGCCTCAGATTTGGCGGTGGAGGCTTTCTGTTGATAAAACACTTAAGATTTTCTTCAAACTGTGTTTTAATTGGGGATTAGGCTTTTGATAACCGTTCTTAGCCATGATCCCCATAAATCTGTCTTCAACCTTCCATCCTGGTACATTTTTGTCTTCGACATTGATACTCTCTGACTGTGCTTGATTTACTGTGTTTTGCTGGTATGCAGGGCTGCGCAGGGGTGATATGGCATCAATGCCTCATGAAACATCGATGAAATGTGAAGTTTAAATCCTGTGATTGATTTTCTTTGGTGAGTCGAAGGCAGGAGGATCGTCACCCTCTGCCTTTGAAATTTCTTGAGTTATGGCGGAAAAACCATTAAAACCCTGCAAAATACAAAAAACTATTATAAAATCCTACATGTATAGGTTCGCTGCTTCAGAAGGTACATGGAGGGAGCATGGCCGTTGGATGGCATCATCCAACGGTCGAGATTGATTGAGAGAAGTCAAAGAGAAGGCGGAAGAAGGAATATGAATTAGAGCCATCGATCGCGCAGAGATCGACAGTCGGGAGCGGAGGCGAAAAGTCAAAGAGGAAGAAATAGGGCGATGAATGGTGGGCCGTCGATATGCAGATCAGATCGACGATGGAGATATTTTAAATACTGCACCGTAGGTTGGTTAACTGTCGGGATTTTTTGTCGAGCGATCGTCGTCCGATGGGCGGCGTAAGATCGGACGGTGGACGTCAATATCGCGCCGGGTCCACGTCCAATATTTAATGCGCGATGGATGGAGGTTTTGTAAATAGGGCCCAAGACATGTGTCAGCGAGTGTATGGAATCGTTGCGAAAAAACGGGGACCACTAGGGCGATGGATTGCGCACCGTCGATCTGCTGATCTAGGTGGATATTGGTGGTCATCGGCCTATTCCACCTGGGGCTCCACCATTGTCTCTTTCAATTTTTCAGTTTCGGCACAGTTTACTATTTTTAGTAGTTTTTCGGGTCCTGAACTTCCGGAGCCGTTTTGAGGCCCTAAACGACGTTTTTTGGGAAAACGGAGAGCAACATGGGTTCACGGACCAATGTTGCTCATTCCAAATTTGTATTCCTCGGATAGATATTTCTAATGAAGTATGGTATGCATCAAACAGAGATCGTATGCCTAAGTTACGCCCCTGGGAAGTTGAAACACCAATTTACCCAAACGGGGCCCATAGTTTTGGCGCTTCATCTCCTAGGGTTAGGGTTTTGGCTGTTTAGGATTTCCCATTGTTTCTCAATGATAAATAGGCCCTCGAGCCTCATTGTAACACAGTTCAGAGGCCTGTAGCCGCCACATCTCTTCTCAGAGATAGCTACCAGTGCCCTAGCTAGTTTTATTTCCATTCTGTCTGTAAGCAAATTTCAGTTCTTTGATATTAATGAAATGAAGTGTTATTTCAGCTGCATCTCTGTATTTATGGTTATGTGTTTATTCTGTTGCGTTCCTGCATAAATCCGGATCAGTGGTATCAGAGCGGTCTGCTTTTTCTCGATCCTTTTTTGCATGTCCCCAACGAGGTCAGGGTATAAGGAGCTAGGGCTTGATCTGGTGGAACCTTTGCAAGATCAGCCTCACAAACCTCGATGGACGCCCATGGGGGATGAAAAGAAAGATGAGGGAGCAGGAGATCCTATCAAAATATTGCTCGAGGAGGCCCTCGAAAAACAAAGGAACGCGATGATGGATAACTTTGCTCAGATCCTTCAACGGCTGCCCACCAGCGGCGCATCTGCATCCAGTAGCCACTCTGGAGTTGCGACTCCCTTTAAGGTACAAGTAAATTTTGACATTCTCATATTTGAGGGTCAAATAGACGCAGATGCCGTAGATAGATGGTTGAATCTATTAGAAGGATATTTCTCTGTTCATGACTTTTCAGACCGGGAGAAGATTATTTTTGCACTCCTCAAAGCTACCCCCCATGTTAAGGACTGGTGGGAAACCTACTGTGAGAACAAGGACCAGAAAAAACCCTCTCTATTCTCGGCCGTACCAACTTGGAATTCTTTCCGAGATGTCGTCAAGGAACAGTACAATCCTGTGGGGAGCTATGAGGACAAGTACATACAATGGACCATGCTACGACTACAAAGGGATCAAGATGTGCATGAGCTGACGAATCTGTTCCATACCCTACGCACAAAGTTGGGTATCAAAGATTCAGAGAAACATCTGGTGCTAAAGTATCACAGCTATCTGCACAGATACATTCAGGAGGAAATGGAGTTCCTTGACATATCCTCGCTTGGTACGACATACCGGTATGCTGCCAAGATTGAGCAGAAATTCAAGCAGAAGAAGCGAGACTTTGGTTCTGCGAATCAAAAGCAAGGGAAAGGTGCTTCCAAACTACAGAACAAAGGACAGAGCGAAGGCATGGCGGCTAAAGACAACTCATCGAAGCCACAAGAAAAGAATAGCACCGCAAAGCCAAAGAAGAACATGGGAAAGTGGTGTGAGTTCCATAAGAGCTCCACTCACAACACAAGTGAGTGTCGGGCCAAGCAGTCGCTAGTGGCCGAGATGAGGGCTTCTGAGTCAGATGCATGCTCTGACTCCGAATCAGAACCTGAAAAGGGGAATGAAAAAGGGAAATAGATTATTGATGCGGAGCCCAATGCCACTGTTGCCACTACAAAGATCCAGAAGGAGGAACCGGAAGATCCAGAGGAGGAGGAACGTCTCTTCCACTCCCAGATGTGGGTAAAGGGCTCCCTAGTACAGTTCATTGTCGACAATGGGAGCCAAAAGAACCTCATTTCAGAAGACACCGTGAAGCGGTTGCGCTTGCCAACCACAGCTCACCCACATCCATACACCATCGGGTGGCTTCACCAAGGACGAGATCTCCACGTCAGCCAACAGTGTCACCTTCCCTATAGCATCAAGCCCTTCACGGATGAAGTATTATGTGACGTTGCTCCTATTGATGTTTCTGATGTATTATTAGGACAACCATACTTGTGGAAGAATCATGCTGTGTATGAGTCTCGACCTCGTGCTGTTATTGTTACTTTGGGAAATAAGTTGTACAGGATACCAGAGGTACCACCTCCTGCCACTATCTCTTTGGTTACTGCAAAAAAATGCAGTAAACTCATTTCGCAAACCAGGAAATTCGTTTTCCTGATGATCTGCCCCAGGGCAAGAAGAAGACTGTGGCCACGACCTCCAGACAGGGCTCCTCTGCACGACAACAACAAATGGATAAGGTTGTGGAGGAGTACGGGGACATCTTCACCTCACCCACAGGGGTTCCTCTGCACTGTCAGGTCAAGCACCCGATTGATATGACCCCAGGTGCGCCGCTACCCAATGGACCGATCTATCGGCGCTCTGTTCTGGAGAATGATGAAATCAAGAGGCAGATTCAGGAGCTGTTGCAGAAAGGTCACATCAGACCAAGTTCATCGCCCTGTGGGAGCCCGATCGTGTTGGTACAGAAGAAGGATGGGATGTGGAGACTCTGTATTGACTATCGAGCGCTGAACAAGATCACTGTCCAGAATAGGTACCCAATCCCACGGATTGATGACCTTCTGGACCAACTCAAAGGTGCAAAATATTTCAACAAGATCGACCTGAAGTCTGGGTATCACCAGGTACCAATTGAACCCTCTGATGTGTGGAAGACTGCCTTCAAAGCCAAGGAAGGCCTTTTCGAATGGCTGGTCATGCCTTTCGGGTTGACGAATGCTCCCGCCACCTTCATGAGGATGATGGATGACATCTTGCGGCCATTTACCAACTCATTTGTAGTGGTGTACTTGGATGATATTCTGATCTTCAGCCAGACTTGGGAAGAGCACCTTCACCACATCCGACAAGTCCCCCAAACACTGCGGCAACACAAGTTGTGTGCCAATTTGGAGAAGTGCACTTTTGGCATGACCCAGGTTCAATATCTGGGATACATTATTGATGAAAGGGGGGTGCATGTGGATCCGGCCAAGATCCAAGTCATTCGGGATTGGCCAGCCCCAACCACTATAACAGAGCTTCGCAGCTTTCTGGGTCTTGCTAATTTCTACCGTAGATTCGTGTTGGGATTCTCTCATATCACTTGGCCCTTGAGTCAAGTCACCAAGGGAGGAGCGAGAGAAAAATTCTTTTGGTTGGAACCTCAACAGAAGGCGTTCATAGAATTGAAAAATCGCCTCTGTTCTGCCCCAGTGCTCACTTTACCAGACTTGCAATAGCCATTTGAGATTGAGACAGATGCTCTGACTATGCTATTGGGGCAGTTCTTACTCAATAGGGACATCCAGTGGCATTTCACAGTGAGACATTGTCTGACACAGTTCGCAAGTATCCCACTTATGACAAAGAAATGTATTCCATTGTGCAAGCTTGTCGACAATGGAAGCATTACGTTTTGGGGAAGGAAACAATCATCCACATAGACCACCAGCTCCTGCAGTTCATACAGACACAAGGGAAGTTGCAGAATGATCGCCATCAGAAGTGGTCCACATATCTGCAACAGTTTCATTTGAACATCAAGTACAAGAAGGGTAGCACCAATCATGTTGCAGATTGCCTCAGCCGACCACCGATCGTGGCGCTCACCACTGTGCTCAACTCTTGTGGGCACGAGACTTCTGATTGGCCGCTTCTCTATGAGAGTGACCCAGAATTCAGCCACACTTACAAGACACTCTTGGGGGGCATGCAAGTTCCAAATTTTCACCTCCAAGATGCACTTTTATGTCACTTGGGACACCTTTGTGTTCCTTCAAGCGAGCGTGCCAAGATGATATGGGAAGCACACTACAGTCGAGTCGCTGGGCATTTCGGGGTCGAGAAAACAGTAGCAATACTACAGAAGTATTTCTATTGGTCGAACCTTCGAAAGGATGTCGAGAAGCACATCAGATCCTGCACTGCTTGTGCCATTGCCAAACTGACCATCAAGAAGCAAGGCCTATATACTCCTCTACCTACCCCTAGTTGACCTTGGGAATCCATCTCCATGGATTACATGTCGGACCTGCCTTCTACTAAGTAGGGAAATGACTGTGTTTTCATGGTCGTCGAAAGATTCTTGAAGATGGCCATTATGGCGGCCTGCAAGAAGAATATCACAGCAGAAGCCACTGCTAAACTCTTCTTTGAACGAGTGTGGGTGCAATTTGGGATCCCACAGTCTATCATATCAGATCGGGATAGCAGGTTCCTCAGCACATTTTGGTCCAGCCTCTGGTCGATGTTGGATACCAAGCTCACCAAGTCCACAGCCTTCCATCCCCAAACAGATGGCCAGACAGAGGTCGTCAACAGAATGATTGTACACATTCTGCGCATGTACAATTCAAAGCATCCACGCACATGGGACGAGAGCCTCCCTTATGTACAACATAGTTATAATCGGTCTCTCCACAGTTCAATCGGCCATAGCCCCTTTCAGGTGGGCTTGGGATTCCAGCCACTATGTCCCATTGACGTAGCCATGCCATTTGCAGCTGCTCAGGCCGATTAAGCTCATGTCCAGTCTGAAGTTGACAAAGCAAGTAGCTTCATCGAGCGCATTCAACACATCTTCCAACAGGTTCATGATATATTGGACAGAGCCAATGCCAAGTACAAGAAACACCATGATCAACATTGGGTGCCACACAACTTCTAGGTGGGCGAAAAAGTATGGCTACATTTGTAGAAGGAGCGCCTCACTGGACTCCACCGCAAGCTTCACCCACTTCGATACGGGCCGTACACCATCACCAAGGCTGTAGGGAACAATGCCTTCGAGCTTAGTATTCCACCATTCCTTGGTTTGCACCCAGTATTCAATGTGGATCGCCTTCGTCCTTACTTCCCACCTCTACTGGACACCTCGGACATTGCAGAACAACTCACACCAACTGAGTTAAATCCAGACTGCATGGAACAGGCCACCACAGATTGCATCATGGACATGCAAATCAAGAACACTCGCCAGCAGAAGATCCAACTATATCGGGTTGTCAAAGCTGGCCAACTCCTGCACTAAGGAAAGTGGTTCACCAGGGACCAAGTTCAGCAGAAATTTCCTCATCTCATGGAGGAACTTAACGCAATGGGGACCATTGCTTCCTAAGGGGGGAGGAATGATCCAGGTGGATATTGGTAGTCACCCGCCTATTCCACTTGGGGCTCCACCATTGTCTATTTCAGTTTTTCAGTTTCGGCACAGTTTACTATTTTTAGCAGTTTTTCGGGTCCTAAACTTCCGGAGCCGTTTTGAGGCCCTAAACGACGTTTTTTGGGAAAACGGAGAGCAACATGGATCCATCGACCGATGTTGCTCGTTCCAAATTTGTATTCCTCGGATAGATCTTTCTAACGAGGTATGGTACGCGTCAAACGGAGATCGTATGCCAAAGCTACGCCCCTGGGAAGTTGAAACACCAATTTATCCAAACGGGGCCCATAGTTTTGGCGCTTCATCTCCTAGGGTTAGGGTTTTGGCTGTTTAGGATTTCCCATTGTTTCTAAATAATAAATAGGCCCTCGAGCCTCATTGTAACTCAGTTCAGAGGCCTGTAGCTGCCACATCTCTTCTCAGAGATAGCTACCAGCACCCTAACTAGTTTTATTTCCATTTTGTCTATAAGCAAATTTCAGTTCTTTGATATTAATGAAATGAAGTGTTATTTCTGCTGCATCTCTGTATTTATGGTTATATGTTTATTCTGTTGCGTTCCTGCATAAATCCGGATCATCTGCAGATCAGATCGACAGTGGAGAGTGACTAGAAATTTGCGCTGGTGGAAAACTTTAAAATGTAATAAAAACCGAAAAATTAATATAAGCGAAGGTTCACACTTTGAGCGAAAATATTTTATTTGAAGCGGATAGGCGCCTGTCTATGGGGCCATGGGTTATATGGGAGAACATATGATCGAGGGTTAAAGAAGAGGGGCTAATCATAGTCGGGCAACGCAATAAGCGCTTGGAAGGCTGGCGCTCGGTTCTGGCGCTTGGGCGTATGGAGGGGAGGGTTAAGGACTTAAGCCGAAGGGGGCTTAAGTCTATAGTATATAAAAATATGATTTTGATAGATTTTCAATGGTCTTCAAAGGAATTTTGGGGTTTCTATAAGGCTAAGAAAGAGTCTTAAGCCTTATCAAGGGGGTTTTTATGAAGGGAAAAGGGGAAGAACATGAAAATGAAGGACTTTCATGGAAAAAGAAAAGGCAAAGATGAGGTTAGTCTGGAAGAAGGGGGAAAAGGACCAGGCTGCTTGCAACAGTATTCTTTCTTAGGAATCAGCAGGATTTCAGAGTTTTTAAGACAGGAACAACAGTGAAGATTTGGTTAGAGGCATGAGGCCTTCAAGAGTATTCAAGAGCCTGTTAGAAAATTATATATTATGGAGCAATGCAACACATAAAATATGCGGAAAATACAAGCACACAAAAAACACATAAAACCAGAGAGACACAGATATACGTGGTTCACCCAGTTTGGGCTACGTCCACCCAGAACAGCCAGTCCTTCCTTTCTATTATCCCGCAAAAATGAAGAGACAAAACCTACAACAGATCCGATGTAATATCCTATGTTCTCTCTCACAGTCTCCCACTCTGTTTCTCGCTCCGAGAATACACATACGATACACAGCCACAATACAATACCCTCATATATACAAGGGGGTTGCCTTCTAGGGCAAAAAACCCTAATCTAAACATAAATTCTACCGTCAGATCATTTGCCTAATGAACGGCCCAGATTGACTAGTAATTACTATACTTTTACAAGGAAATTTTACATCTGTTTTTAGCTTCGGGGGCGCTGCCCCCGAAAGCCCCCACCAAGGGGGGGGGGGGGGGGGGGGTGGGCGAGAGCGATTAATTTCGGGTGGCGTTGCCACCCCTTTTAAGGTACAGGGGTCCAATGCTGTGATACAATGTAAACAAGACAATCAGGCTCCACACTCAACAAAGCCAACAATTTTTGCAACAAAATTTGTTCCTTGAAGGCTCTAAACAGTTTAGCCACCTTTTGCTATAACAAATTTTATAGGTGGCTAACAGCCCTTGTCCATTTACTTCAGTTTTGCCAACGGCTTTGCAACTTTTGGATCTATTGGTGTTGGAGCTTGCTGTTATTGGATCTACTAGAGTTGGTGCTTATAATTGTTTTTGAAACTGGTCCCTACATAAAAAGCACAAGTGCTGCATAGAGCTATTGAGCATAGAGTAGATAATACAATATATAAAGTAAAAACCCATCAGATCCAGTATGGAGAATCTCATATAAGGCGTGAGATGAAATTGAGGGAGGGAGATCTCTATTAATATTTCGATCCACCATGAGAGCAGGTTATACACTATTCGTCCACCAAAATATTTTCCAGATTAGGTAATTTGTTTTGGTTTCATGAATTTTTTTATTTTTCTTCCTTACAAGGAATTGTTCTCAGATCTAATATCAATACCAACTGATATCAATACCCAAGTTGTGTGTTAAGGTGCAGAGGAATTTTACTAAATCAAAATTGAATTAGACTCGATCTGTTCGGTTTACCCAATTTCTTGTTACTGATTATGCATTGTTTAATTTTTTTTTTTTTTAATTCATTACTTTAAACAGATATTGTTATATTATATAGCAGGTAAATCAAAGAAACCATACAAAATATATTACAATTATGAAATCAAATGAATAGTTATTGATTTTATCCAATTGCAAGTTCAGGAGCTACAGGATTGTCTTTATGCGGCCTGGTCACTATTGAGAAGGTTGAATAAACCACCACTGCTGTAATTGTGGTGAGTATTATTATTTATAATGAAAGAGAGATAATTACATACTAATTTCATATCAATTAGCAGATAAATTAACATAATTTACTCCTATAATTAAGGGACAGTTCTGTCATAAATTTCAGGCCTTAATCTCCGTATCGCAAGCCTTTGATGAAGGCAAATTATCCTCAACACCCCCTCGCAAGCTGAGCGTCATATTGGAATGCACGTGAAGCTTGGATCAGAAAAATTCAAAAAGGGGTCGAGGAACACTTTTGTGAAGATGTCGGCAACCTGTAGATGAGAGGGCACATATTGTGTGTGAAGTTTTACCAGCAACAACAAGTTCACGAAGAAAATGATAGTATAATGCAACATGCTTGGCTCGCTTGTGAGAAACTGGATTGGAGCTAAAAAAAAATAGCACTCTTGTTGTCGCATAAGAGAAGAGGCCGTTGTGGAATGAGAACCTGGAGGTCACGAAGGAGATGCGTAAGCCAAATAATTTTGGTGGCAGTGTTCGCAAGAGCACGATATTTAGATTCACAAATGGAAGGAGATACAATAGTTTTCTTCTTAGCAATCGAAGAGACCAAATTTTCACCAAGATAAATAGAGTAGCCAGAGGTAGAGCGACGAGTGTCTGGACATCCTACCTAGTCAGCATCAGAGTAAGCAACTAGAGCACCAGGAGTAGTAGATGAGCGAAATGTAAGGCCGAAATGGAGGGTGCCCTTGACATAACAAAGAATACGCTTAACAGTAAGAAAGGGATCTTCAGGTGGAGCATGCAAAAATTGACTAACAGAGTTGACAGCATGAGCAATGTCTGGGCGCGTGATGGTCAAGTATTGTAGTGCACCAACGAGAGACCTGTAAAGAGTGGGATCAGAAAACAGAGGGCCATCAGCAGACAAGTGTTGGGAGACAACCATGGGAGTATGGACAGGTTTAATGTCAAGTATATGACCGCGAGTAAGAATATCTCGTGCATATTTCAGCTGACTGAGAAAGAGACCATCTGTAGTTGGCGAAGCTTCAAGGCCAAGAAAGTAACTGAGAGGACCCAAATCTTTAGTGGCGAACACAGAATTGAGTTTACAAATAAAGCTGTCAAGAAGAGAGGAGTTGTTTCCAGTAACAATAATTTCATCAACATAAAGAAGCAAATAGATAATGTCAAATTGCTTATGAAAGACAAATAGATAAGTGTTAGCGTGGCTGTAATAGAAACCAAGTTGAATAAGAAAAGAGCTGAAGCGCTGGAACCAGGCACGAGGAGCTTGCTTGAGACCATAGATGAGATTTCTTTAACAGACATACATGATTAGGGAAGCGAGGATCAATGTACCCAGGCGGCTGTTCCATATAAACATTTTTAGTGAGAGTACCATTGAGGAACGCATTCTTGAAGTCAAGTTGACGAAGATGCCACTTGTTGGTAATAGCAAGAGAAAGCACAACACGGATAGTTGTGGCCTTGATAACAAGACTAAAGGTGTCAGTGTAATCAAGACTAGGTACCTGGGTATATCCCTTGGCAACAAGGCGAGCTTTGAGTCGCTCAATGGATTCATCAGGAAGATATTTGGTCCAGAACACCCATTTGGAGCCCACAATATTGGTGTTTGCAGGTCGAGGAACCAAAATCCAGGTGCGATTATTTTGCAGAGCTTGAACTTCTTCATCCATGGTGGCAAGCCAGGTAGGATTCTTAGCAGCAGATTTGAATCCTTTAGGTTCAGTGGAGGCAACAAGAGCAGAAAGAAGTCCAGATGAGCCCAAGACACCAAGGTTTGTTGGATGACGAGTTTTGAAAATACCAGCTTTAGCTCGTGTGATCATAGGGTGAGAGCCTAGCGAAATTGTTGGCACAGGAACATGAGGAGCGGTCCGTGCCTCAGTGGGAGGTGGAATAGAAGCTGGTGGTGATGAAGAGGGACCTGCAAAGGAATCAGTAGCCTGCAAATATTATTCCACTGGATCAGTAAAGATAGCACATGGGTTAAATCTAGATTGAGTAATATGCGGAGAATGTGGTGCAGGGGACGGCGAAGGAGGGTCGGTATGTAAAATACGGGATTCCAGAAAGTGGGAAAAATGTAGAGAAGAAAGGGGCTAAGCATGAGAGGTATCGATGAAAGGGAAATGATTTTCATCAAATTGAGTGTGTCGGGTGATATAGAGCTGAGAGGTGACGGGTCAAGGAAACGAAACCCTTTATAAGAGGGACTGTAACCCAAAAAAATGCAGGGAATGTTGCGTGGGGAAATTTTTTTAGGAATATAAGTGCGTAAACAAGCATAAACACGACAACCAAATAGATGGAAATTTTCATAATTTGGAGAAGAACCATATAAAAGCTCAAACGGTGACTTACCTCCAAGAAGCGGTGTTGGCAACCGGTTGATGATGTAAGCTGCAGTGCTAAAAGCGTCAACCCAGAAGCGAGGAGAAATGTGAGAGTGAAAAAGAAGGGCTAGGCCAGTCTCGGTCATGTCGCGGTGTTTGCGTTCAACAAGACCATTTGGGGCGGGTGTATAGGGACATGAAAGTTGATGGTGAATGCCGGTGGTATGAAGATGAGTTTGAAAGCAAGTGCTAGTGAATTCACCTCCGCCATCACTTTGAAAAATTTTAATGCGAGCAGAATATTGATTTTCCACAAATTTTTGAAATTGAGTGAAAACATTGTAAAAGTCAGATTTGAATTTTAAAGGATAAATCCAAGTGAATCGTGAATAATCATCAATGAAAATAACATAATAGACGAACCCCAAATTGGATTTGACGAGGGAAGGGTCCCATAAGTCATAATTAATAAGATCTAATACATGAGACGACTTATTTTCATTACGTGAATAAGGCAAGCAATGATTTTTCGCAAGTTGACATGTCCTGCACAATGTGGGAGAGGACAATGAAGACGTAAGATAAAGATGTCCTTGTTTATTTAAATGCGAAATAACAGAATGATTTACATGTCCAAAGCGAGCATGCCATTAATCATAGGAAGCATGTAAAGATTTATTTTTAAGGACAGAAAAGAAAGCAGAGTTTCCATGCTCTAGCACATATATGCCGCCATCTCTCTTACCGGTTGCTACCACCTTTCCCATTTGATGATTCTGAATAGAGAAAATATTATTAGTAAAAGTAATAGATAAGGGAAAATCAGATGTTAATTTACTAATTGAGAGAAGATTTTTGGTGAGATGGGGAGCAACCAAGACATCTAATAAATGAATATTTGGAGCAGGAGAGAGGGTACCAGTATGTGTAATGGGTAAGGAGGCACCGTTTCCCACAATTATAGAATCCTTACCATTTTACTGAGTGGACTGGTCCAAGTGAGATGGGTCATTAGACATATCGGCTGAAGCTCCAGTGTCCAAGAACCAATCAGAGACCGCTGAGTCATTGAGAGAACAGGAACTGGTGAAGGCTTCGACAAGATGATCAGTTGACTCACTGCGGACATACCTCTGATTGCAGCGATCAGCATAATGGCCATCAAGGCGACAGATTTGGCAACGGGGAGGGAAACGTCCTTGACGAGAGGAATGGCGACCACAATTTGCAGAGTTACCACAACCACGATTTGCATGGAAGTTGTGGAAGGAGCTGCGCTGGGTTGACTGTTCAGGACCACGACTAGCAGCCGTGAACGCGGCAGCGGGAGGAGCAGTGGGCTCGAGAGACTTTTGGAAAATCTCAAAGCTCTCAGCTTTGGAAACTAGGTCGAAAAAGTTGGGAAGAGGCGTGAGCGCCATCGGCGTAGTGGAGAAGCTGGAGAAATAAGTGCCAAGGCCGCGGAGAAACCAGTGCACCTTATTAGTGCCATCAACGGGCCAACCAGTTGCATGAAGTTGATCGCAAAGGGCTTTGAATACACGAGCATAGTCGGCAACAGATTTGGTGCCGCGTTTCATCTGTTGAAGTTCGTCCTCGAGATGGATTTTGCGGGCCTTCGAACGGTGGTTGAAGGTGTTCTCCAGAGCAAGCCAGACCTCACATGCAGTAGAGAGGCCAACAACCTCTACCAGGGCTTCCTCGGTGAGGGAGGCATGAAGAAGGCAGAGAAGGCGTTGATCTGTAGGTTTCCACTCCAGGTGCTTGTCATTGGGTGTCTGAGAAGTAGTAGGATCAAACTAAGGAGGCGGTACGATGGTGCCATCGACATAACCCAACAAATTATGACTCTCAAGAAGGGGAAGAATTTGACTCTTCCAAAGGAGATAATTGGTGGAGGAAAGTTTAATGGTGATCATATGAATTAAGGTGTTGAAAGGAAGAAGGGTGAAGGAGGATTCGGTAGCCATGGGGAGGAAAGGATCGAACGACAAAAACTTGCGGAAGGAAGAAAGAAACAATCCGCAAACCGCTGCCTCAAACTTCAGATTGAACGCTCCTTTTTCTTGCACAGAGCGGCAAGCTCAATTAGCTCCTAACACAAGTCAACAGCAGCTGTCTTCTTTCTCCACACTTGACCACCGATCAGCCTTCAGACTGCACGCAGACACAACCTGAAATTTAATACCATGAGAAGGTTGAATAAACCACCACTACTGTAATTGTGGTGAGGATTCTTATTTATAATGACAGAGAGATAATTACATACTAATTTCATATCAATTAGCAGAGAAATTAACATAATTTACTCCTAGAATTAAGGGACAGTTCTGTCATAAATGTGAGGCCTTAATCTCCGTATCCCAAGCCTTTGATGAAGGCAAATTATCCTCAACAACTGTTTATAATATTAAATATAATTTGAACATGATTTATTTAGTTTTGGTGTTAACCATGCATGGTTTAATAAAATGAAATCATGAAATCAATTTTCATTTTAACCAATTTTCATGTTTTTATTTTTAAAAACATGCCAACTTTTTACTATTTACAATGCACAAATAAATTCAATTTACAAAAAAAACCAGCTACCAACATTGAAAAGTGTCTGGTAGAGGCATTCAATCAGTTTAATATCTCCGACTGGAACAAGCTATTCTGGATTGTTCATCCAGGAGGACGTGCCATCCTTGATGGAGTGGAGGCAAAACTCAATCTAGATCCAGAAAAATTAAGAGCCACCAGACACGTTCTGAGCGACTACGGCAACATGTCCAGCGCTTGCGTTCACTTCATATTGAACAAGATGAGGAAGGCGTCTCGACAAAATGGATGTTCGACAAGCGGAGAAGGATTGGAAATGGGAGTACTGTTTGGATTCGGCCCGGGCCTCACCGTCGAAACAGTTGTTTTGAAGAGAATTCCCCTTAAGGACTAAACTTTCAGACAGAATCGAAGCATCTAAGCTTTACAATAAGCGTCGTCAGCAGGATAGAGTGTTTAGTATATACCATGTCGCATGTAATTGCTATGTTTAGTATATAGGAACGTGACTGTATTTGCTATGCTTTGCTATATGCTTTTGTTTGGAATGATATTGCTACGTTTTGTGTTTCGTTGGCTGTTCTTGGGTGATGTTATTCTGATTTGTTTCTGTGGTGATTGCTGAGGGTATATGCCATTTCCATTTCCATTTTAATATTAATATTAATATTGTAACTTGTTTATGTGTGAATTTTACTTTTAACCATTTTAGTAGCCAAGCTGCAAGTGTGTATAATAAGTTTATTTTTAACAAGATAGTAGCCA
The DNA here is from genome assembly GCA_034641835.2 of Pinus albicaulis. Classification (NCBI taxonomy): domain Eukaryota; kingdom Viridiplantae; phylum Streptophyta; class Pinopsida; order Pinales; family Pinaceae; genus Pinus; species Pinus albicaulis. The sequence continues at coordinate 254,726,071 of CM076581.1, forward strand.
AGCTAATAATTTGTAATATATACAAGTGGTTTAATGGTTAGAAATATGTAATTATTTCTTAGATTAAAAGAAATGTAAGTTTGAAGCAGTGAGTGTATACATCTTTGATAAACTTGAGCATACAAATTGTTTTGAGAAAAAACTACATATACTTGCTTGCTGCCATTGATACTTCTTTTCATAAGTTAAATTTTCCTATTCTCTTTATGAAATATCCGAATTATTTAGTTTTTAGCATGACGAAGACCCAGTATGGTGTCGTGGGGACCCCGAACCCGGTTACCTTTACAACAAGACGAGCTGCTCTGCAGCAAGTCCCAGCCATATTTATATCCAAGTATAAACAAATTATATCTAATCACAAGCCCAAATAATTTGATTAATTTAGATTAAGTATCACAAATGACAGACTAAGTATAGGTGCCCAAATGTTTTATTAGTTGCAACGTTAAATACAGGCAGTCTACATGCACATCTTCATCTTCCCGATGTTGTCCATGACACAGATTTATTGGACATTATGATTCTATGTTTTCAAGAAACACACTTGTACATTTCACCCAAAAACAAAGAATTCGAACCGTTCAACTTTGCCATAGCAAATTACATTCATGGCATACTTACTTGTGTAAACAAGAACATATTTATCAAAGCAACAAAATCTTTTTTAACAACAAGATTGAACTAAGGCTAACTGACATTTACTTTCAACAACCAATTTGTTTAATCAATATTTATGCAACACCATTTGAACATGTTTCTAAAATAATAGCAATGATTAGAAAAGAAAAATGCCAAACTACACATGTTAATTGTGTCTTTAATTTAATATTGACATTCAATTAGAAACAACTGGCACTCGAGCTCTTAAAAAATATATGAAAACTGAAGTAAAACAAAAATACAAAACAACAATACAATAATAGATCACATCTGGACAAATCTTCCTATTGACCAATGTGAAATCAATCTTGCAAATGCATACTGCTAAGATCATAGCATCATTTATGCTTTGCTACAACTCTAATCAAAACATCGTATACGCCTTATTGCAATTATGATCAAAACATATTTTCCTATTGAGAAATGTGAAATCAGTCTTGTAAATGCATATTAGTCAGATCATAACCAAATTTGTCTACATCCCTCATTTGCAACAATTCAGGTACAATAATTTGTTCTTTGTTTTCCTACTTTATAGCTTCATACTTTCATTGGAAAATTTGTTGTGCGAGAACTGAAATATGTTTAAACTACATAGCTAGTGTTTGAAACATCTAACTCTTTTGTTTCCTCTTTGCATTTTCATAGATCTACCAACAAAAAAAATGTCAACTGCTATAGAAAATAGTGCAATAAGTAGAAATGAATCCAATGAATGCAATAAGCAGAAACAAACCCAATGATAAAGTAGAAAGTGCAAGAAACAGGAATGAATATAGGTTTGGTCTTTTTAATTGTACATTATTTAATTTTTACTTTTTCTTTTGCCATCTTAGTCTCTTTAGTATTCATATTTAGACACTAATTAGTTTTCCTTTTCTCTTTAAAATAATGCCATCATCCATAATGAACATTTTCATGGGAACTATAACAAACATTTTTGAAGGTGATGTCTTAGTGTTATATAGCCCTTCTTCTAATCCAACAAGCTCCTCACCACTGAAGATGCAAGTTGTACATGCCGACCTTGTTGATGTCCATGACCAACTTACAATAACTGTTAACATAATTGATAAACTAATCTCTCAATTTGTCTCATTTTTCTTTGTAGGGAAAAGTGTTCGCACCATAGGATTCAACGTGACCAAAAAAAGCAAATATGAAAGAGGTGATGCTAGCCATTTCATATCATTAACTTCAACGTCTGTCATTGAGAAAATACCAACACTTTGTTCTAAACGTCGACTTACTCCAAACACTACAATTGCAATGATTTTAGAAGCAAATACAGATTATTCAGTTGGAAGCTTTGCAGCACTTGTCACAGGATGCGAGAAAAACAATCGTTAATTGGAAAAATATGTCAAAGAAAGTGAAACAAACAACAACTGTGCCATGGTACTTTGTCAAATTTTCTATTTTATTATTCTTTCCATCTCAAGTCTCCATATTCCCTTTTTTTTCCTAAAAGGATCTATGTCTTGATGCTTTCTTTGTTACAACTAATCAAAATTTTAACCATCTTCTTTTTTTTTTTTTTTTTTTTTTTTTCCGAGTATTATTTTCCAAACAACACACAAAAAAATTTGTCGAGTTGCACGGAAAAACAATCTTACTAATTTTAAAAAACATGGTTCGAAATGGACCAAGAGAATTCCATAGCATAAGGGCGTGCTTATCAAGCTTCTTTGAGCCACTTAACCATGAACTCACAAAATATTATCTACAATTCTTGCCAAAACAAAGCTACAAGCAAGTTTTCAATTGCATTTCAAATTTTTCTTAAGCTACACGCAAGTTTTCAATTGCATTTCAACTTTTTCTTATTATAGACAATTTTAATAAAACTAACCAAAATATTTGTATTCTTCTAGATTCTGAATCGAGCTACTACAGATTATTGGCATTCTCAAACCAACTGATATGTTCTGTCCACCATACAAGCCATTTTGCAACAACTGCAAACAATTGATTAGAACAACAGACTGTCTGATTGATAACATGCTATATTGCACAAACTGCACTAACAAAAAGTTGTTCTCTTATGACCATAGTTTACAGTGTACAATAAAATATGCAAATGGCAAGCTGGACTGCATCCTGTCAAAAGTCCTCCCTCAAAACTTATTTCCAAGACTTTTGCAAATATCATTTGCAGAATATAAAAAAAGCATTTCTGCAACTGTTTTTATGCTACGTGAATTTTCACTAAAGGAAACCTTTACAGTTTCCATGGACAATATCATTGTAGATTTCATGCAAAGTTGATATCTTCAATAATTTTGCTAGTCCATTTTGCTACTTCTGAGTCTGCAATATTTTGATATCTTAAATCTCACCCTTGTACATGTCCTCGAAGTTTTGCTTTTGAAAGTTTTTATTTTCAATGAAAATGAAACTTTTGTAATATTTTGATATCCTAAATCTCACTTTTGTACATGTCCTCGAAGTTTTTATGTCCAATGAAAAAGAAAGTTTGTAATATTTTGATATCTTAAATGAGCTTCTATGAAAAAGAAATTTTGTAATATTTTGATATCTTAAATATCACTTTTGTACATGTCATCAAAGTTTTTCCTTCCAATGAAAAGAAGACTGAAGACTTCTATTAAGTCTTAAACTTAAGTTTTGTCTTCCAATGAAAAAGAAGATTGAAGACTTCTATTAAGTCTTAAACTTGTGACATGGAGCTTCTGAACATTGCTCTAATAATACTATAGATCACTTATACCTAACATATTAATAGAAAAAAAAATGCCTCAGTAAAAGCTAAAGTCCGCTCCATAAAAAAAATGCCTATTATTCCTACTGTGCCATGCCTACATGTCAACAACCAATTTTATTATATTTATTAATACTATATAGTTAAGTACAATTAATCATGTATCACAATCCCCAGATGCGGGTGTTAATTGATGATCTCATGGGAGCGAGTCGGCGGGATGGTGCATGGCATGGCCACATGGCCACCCGCGGATTGCATTTATTCAACCTTGATTCAATAAATTCACCAAGTCGTCACCCTGTGCAGAATTTATGCCGGTGGGGAGGCCGAGATGAAAAACGCTTCAAAATGCATTCGCCTAGTTCTTCGTCCTTGCCTCTTGACGCGGTTTCAGGGTTCGTGGTTTGATTTTGTTGCGGTTTGCAGGTCTCCATGTTGCTGCAACTCATGCCCGTTGGTTCTAATTGCTCTCCGGAAGCTGACGTGCCTAGTCTCCGCACTACTGTTGGCAGGCGTTGCCCTCTGGGTTACTATGTTAATTTCATCCCCGGTTTCCATTACTCGCACAGTCCCTTTTTCTCCCAGCACTTTGCTTCTCCACCCGGTCTCTTTTCTCCCTCCCCCCCTCTGGTGCCTTCTGTCAATTCTGTTTTCTCTTATCACCTCAGTGCTGCAATGCCGAGACTTAGGCATCGACTGAGATGCCGTCGAGGCAGCTCTCGACCCAGCACCTCGAGACGTCGTCGATCCCCTTCCTCAAGCTCTCCGTCGTCCTCCTCTCATAGTCTGAGTGGAAGCTTTTCCCCTTCGCTCAGTCAACGTGGAAGAGGTCGTGGGTGTCGAACCCCCTCCTCCCCCAGGCATGGCACCTCTGCCTCGCAGCCACCTCTTGAACCATGGACTGATGTCTCTGCTTCTATTCATAACCCGTCCACTGCCATCTTTCATTACCAGTGCAATTCCAATCGCCCCTTGGTCATTGCGACGGTCACTGTTTCGTTCAACGAAATCCCTGAAGCAATTACTGACCCCCCTCCTTCTGTGCAACCTGTTAATTTTTCGCCCCCCCCCCCATTACTGCGCAAGCCTCTCAGCCTGTGGACAAAGGCTCCTCCCGCAAAGCTGGCAACTACAGCTCGAGTTTCCTCCAGGACCTTGGGATGTAGGTTGGTGTTCGTGAAGCAGGGGATGCTGCAATTCAAAGTGTCCTAGTCCCTAATGACGAGGATGGTTGCTGGTGCAGAATTGAAGAGGAATCGCCCTCAGGAGACTATGGGCTCTAGCGCATCTTTCTTTGCCCAAGTAATTATGTCTAGTCTCTTTGTCATTTTTGTTGTTTCTGATTGCAACAAGTTTTGGTTTGTCAAAGCTGGTTTCCTCTGTCGAGGCAGCTCTAAAACATTATTCGGGTTGGTTTCCCCTTGTGGGCAACTCAGTTTGTTAGCTCAGTTTTGGTATGTCAAAGCTGGTTTCCTCTACCAAGGCAGCTCTCAAACGATTCTCGGGCCGGTTTCCCCTCGAGGGAAGTTCAAATTTTGTTATCTTGCTGACTGTATGGTGCCTCTGAAAGCCTTGAAATAGCTATATCATATGTTTCATTAATAGATTTAAACTTACTTAGAAAAAAAAAATCATGTATCGCAATGACAAAAGATCTTTGGAAGGAGTGATGCGGGCGGGGTTTTATAAAAATATGAAAGCAATGGCAGAGTATATTATATAATGGATACATATATTACTAATGATACAACTGATAGTTAACATCCCTTTAACCTTTGTCTCAACTAGGTATTCACTGGAATTGACATGCATGCAACTATTAATAGTAAATCATTAGTTGCATGGCAAATAACTGAATGTGAATTAAATCTGATTTGATTTAGTTGATCTCTCATTAGTGCAACAAACAGGTACAACTAGTTCAATTGAATTTAACTCACTTTACTGAGTTAACTAATTTCTCATGCATTAAACTAATGCACTAACTGCAACTCGAACTCCATAACTAATAGAATCACTCTGCATGCCTCACCAACCACCCTCAACTTGAAATCCATAAGCTAACTGAGTTTATCACACTCAATTAACTATTACAAGTGATTGTGAGATAAGATTACATTTTATTGTCCAATTTAATTATTGGAAAATTAAATTAGACACTTCACCAATTTATTAAATAAATTGGATTTCACACTAATGTATAGCTAGGACCTATGAACCCACACTAGTGTGTACTAAGAATAACAATAGTTGGAAACTAAGAATACATGGATCTTGATAGGGTGCTCATAAAATGTCGGGATCAGAGATCTAGGCTTTTTAGCACAATTCCAAGATAACCCGGAAAGGGTTTTTTGAAATACTCAAGATGAAAAATGCAGCCCTAGGGATGAATTACGCTCTGCAAATGAGTAACTGCCAAGAGGTGGCTGATCTGATGAGAAAATATTTTATACTCATCCCCACTAAACTTTCGGATGAAGGGCTACTCTCCTCATTGGAAAACAAGCTCAAGAACTTGGGTTCTCAACCCTCCACTGCAACTGCCCTCCTGAATTGTGCAATTTCTGAAGGAGACTACACTGCTGAAGGTGGTTGAAGATTGGCCTGATGCTGGATGATGGAATGTAGCTCAAATGAACCTCTCCTGAGTGGGCACTCAAAGTCTCCCAAGGATAAGGGTGGGATTTCCGCTTAGAAACACTGTTGTGCTAAACACCACAACAGACTCCACTAAATAGCTGAAGCATGCGAAAAGTCATAAAAGAAAATACATAAAAAATATTCAGAATTCTTTCTATGGCTTCCATCCCCTTCCTTATATGCTTTGTGAGCCTCCTCCCCCTTGGTCCCACTCATTAAATATGCTATTCTCATTAAAATTTCCTCCCATTATGACTGCGTTGTCCTCCAATATCTCTCCACTATCTTCATACTATAAAATAATAATTAATATTAATAAAAGACCCTGCCATATTTGAATATTTTTGAAGAGCACTACAAAATGATAAGCAGGCAGGCGTTACAGATGTGTAGAAGATGTAATTATGGGTAGTGTAGTTTGATCATATTTATTTATAAAAAGGCTAACAAACTATACCATAGACATATATTATGGATAAACTATGCATAGTACAATTCACCTTTTTAACTGGAATTTGGTGCAACCTTTGGTCAAATGTGTACAATTCCCCAGTACATTTTATAATAATTTATTTATTTCCCAGTACAATTTGTGATAATTTATTTTTATTAAAATATAAAATTTAAAAAAGAAAAACAACACATAACATGGTGTAACATATATTGAATGTATAGGTAGATATGTTTAGTAAAACTTCAAATGGACCTACTTAAATAACATTTTGCAGTATCATCGAACTCTGGACGTGGCATATTACTGCCAAAACATATTTAACTGTTAGTATTGGCAGAGGCGTGAAAGTATATCATTTTTTCTTCGGACAGAAACTGGATTATGTAAGTCTCGGTGTTCGTAGATTAACAAAGAAAGGTCTTATTCAGTAGCTTAGCAGTTATTAATCTCAAGAGGGTTTTCATTCCAAAATTGAACAACCAATTTTTTTGATATTTTTGAATAGTGATATGTTTTTGGTGTTTTATTTGTTTCTTTGATTAAGATGTATATTTTTTTTCAATATTTGAAAATGGCAATATGTCTAGACCTAAAGTATATTTTTTTCAATATTTAAAAAATAGTAATATTTGCAAATAGAAAAGAAAAAGTAATGTAATATTTGCAGATAGAAAATAGAAATTAATGATGTAATAAATTTACTTTAATTTAATTTGAGTAAATCATGAAGTTGGAATAATTAAATTTTTGTAATTATAAAAGTAGCTTGAGTTCCAAATGTTTTATGCAGTAGCTTTCTTTAATAGATTTTATCATTATATCAAATTCACTTAAATGTTTGGAAAATGAAGTTGGTTTCATTGAAACTTTTATTTTATTAGATTACAAAAATTCAACACTCCAGAAAAAGATCATGAAAAAATTACTTCACTTTTTGAGGTTTAGTAAAACTTCAAATCAACCTTCATAAATGACATCTTGCAGTAGTGGAAATCTAAGTGTGCCATATTACTCCCATAACCATATTTAATGGTTGGTATAGATTAATCAATTTTTTCTTATGATAGAAATTGGATTATGTAAGTCTCGATTTCCATAAATTAACAGTAATTTAGCAGTTAGTTTTGAGAACCCGTTCTCATTTCAAAATTAGATAAAAACTTATTTGAGCTACAGGGTCGAAGGTTTTTATTCACTATAAATGTTTTAAAAAGGAATATGTGACATATAATATAGAATTTGGAATGCTAAAGGACACCATATATTTAATGCTTTACCTTAAAAAGACATATGTCAACATCAATTTTTGTATAATTTACCGCTTCTTTAACACCATGGACATTAGTTTGGAGATTAACAGTTTTCAGGGCTTCCACGATTATGTATGCATTACACGTGTACCCTTCATTTGAATATGTTACTTTGTAGTTCATCCACTCCTGCGCTTAATTCTCTCATCGGGATTACTCATATGATTATCCAACGGTCCTAACTATCACTGAAATCCTAACTCAGTGTTTTGAGGCAGAAGTGTTGGGTATTGAGCCTCATTTTTCCTTGTCGCCCTTGTCCATTTACTTCAGTTTTGCCATCGGCTCTACTGTTGTTGGATCTATTGGTGTTGGAGCTTTCTGTTGTTGGATCTACTAGAGCTGGTGCTTAGAATTGTCTTTGAAACTGGTCCCTATATAAAAAGCACAAGTGCTGCATAGAGCTATTGAGCATAGAGTAGATAATAAAATATATAAAGTAAAAACCCATCAGATCCAGTATGGAGAATCTCATATAAGGCATGAGATGAAATTGAGTGAGGGAGATCTCTATTATTATTTCGATCCACCAGGGGAGCGGGTTATACACCATCCGTCCACCAGAATATTTTCCAGGTTAGGTAATTTGTTTTGGTTTCATGAATTTTTTTATTTTTCTTCCTTACAAGGAATTGTTCGCAGATCTAATATCAATACCAGCTAATATCAATACCCAAGTTGTGTGTTAAGGTGCAGAGGAATTTCACTAAATCAAAATTGAATTAGCCTCGATCTGTTCGGTTTACCCAATTTCTTGTTACTAATTATGCATTGTTTTATTTTTTTTATTTTTTTTTATTCATTACTTTAAATAGATATTGTTATATTATATAGTAGGTAAATCAAAGACACCATACAAAATAGATTACAATTATGAAATCAAATGAATATTTATTGATTTTATCCAATTTCAAGTTCAATAGCTACAGGTATTGTCTTTATGCGGCCTGGTCACTGTTTATAATATTAAATATAATTTGAACATGATTTATTTAGTTTTGGTGTTAACCATGCATGGTTTAAGAAAATGATATCATGAAATCAATTGAACAGGGATTTATTTTATCCCAATTTCAAGTTTAGTCGCATGTATTGTTGCTATCCGTCCTGGTTCAGGTTTATAATAATTTAAAAAAAATAAACATGATTTATTTAATAAAATATTTATATTATTTCTGATTTTCATAAGATATTCTATATGTCTATGTTGTTATATTGTAGACCCATAAAATATAGCTTATGTAACCCCTTTCCAATGCAAAGTTACAAGAAGAGGAACATAAAGTTTTTTTAGCAATGGCTATGGGACGAGGCCCTGGAAGAGGAACTTGAGGACTATAACATCGAAATTTTAATTGGGTTTCAGAGCCTTGGAGACTGGAAAACCATTGGAAACCATGTAGGTACACTATCAACAAAATTAAATAAATGTATGAAAGTTTCTTGGCATAAATGAATTCCATGAAATATTTCCTAAGACAAAACTAGAAAAATTAAATTAATGGATAAAATAAACTTAAGAATTCATTTCCAAAGATTAATTTGATTACTGAAATTTGTGAGAGAAGCAACAAAGTTCTTCATTTCTTTGAAATAAGGATTCAAAACTGCACGAAAATTTGAAAGAATGATTCAAACTTGCACGAAAATGCCAAATGCCAAATTACTCGTATTATAGTTATGAGTTGAAGGCGAAGAGAACTCAATCCAACCTGTGGAGTAGCACAGTTAAATGATAATGAATTCATCCAATCCATGGAGTAGAAAAGGTGAATGCTAATGAATTCACAACTTCATGGCAAAGCCAAACTACTGTTCATATGTATTATAGTCGTGAGTTGAAGGTGAACAAAGCTTAATCCAAGCGGTGGCACAGAGTCACTGAATGCTAATGAATTCAAAACTGAAGCAGAACAAAGGCCACAAAGAACAATGGGGCATTTGAAACCTGGGGAGGCCAGAACAAAAGCCACAGATACCACGAGGTCCTTTGAAACCATGGAGAGGGCAGAACAAAGGCCACGCACATACCAAAACACTAACACATACTTAGATTTGGTTGTACGTGTACATTTTGCATGTAGTTGTATGCTAGAAAATGGGCCTATGTATTTTGTCACTGAAGTGTTGTACTGTAATTAGCCAGCCATGAGTCAGTATTGTAATCAACCACATAGTAATAATTGAGTCAGACTCAATTATTGTAATCAGCCAGTCAGGAGCGCCAACAATATTGTAATCAGCCAGGCAGGATCAAAAATTTAATTTTCACTGAATAATGCTCCCAACATTAGTCAATCATACCAAAAATTCTCATTCATATCCATTTTAAGACTAAGTTTTGATCCTCTCAGCCTCGGGAAGAGGCCAAATAAGACCTCAAAAAAATTGATTGGTTAACTTTGGTTTAGCCATATGATTTTATATAAAATGGCTCATGTTTCAAGGAACTTCGATTACAAGAGTCTTTGCCAGCCTTTAATATAATATAAATTAATATGGCAGGGACTTTTATATATTTATATATTATTAATGCAAATTCAAATCGTCTTTTCCCTTATACAAGCAAAATAAAAATTGTTCTTTGCATTTGCTTAAAAATGCTATTCGAAGAAATTTGAAACACATACAAAAAAGGTTCCAAAATTAACTATATCACATGTATATAGTCCCAAACAAATAAAAAATAATACAATACCTTACAATTATAATTACTCAGAATAATTAAATTAAATACAACAATCATTTATATTAACTATATAGTATTAATAAATAATACTGCAGATTTGAAATTATAATTTTTATATATTTGAATTTTAATAGTTTTATTTTTCATATAGTTTTGTTGTTGACGTGCAGGCAGAGTAGGAATAATAGGTATTTTTTTATGGAGCGCACTTTAGCTTTTACTGAGGCATTTTTTTTTCTATTAATATGTTTGGTATAAGTGATCTATAGTATTATTAGAGCAATGTTCAGAAGCTCCATGTCACAAGTTTAGGACTTAATAGAAGTATTTAGTCTTCTTTTTCATTGGAAGACAAAAATTAAGTTTAAGAATTAATAGAAGTCTTCAGTCTTCTTTTTCATTAGAAGACAAAACTTTGAGGACATGTACAAAAGTCAGATTTAAGATATCAAAATATTACAAAAAAAAAATTTCATAGAAGCTCATTTAAGATATCAAAATATTACAAACTTTCTTTTTCATTTGACATAAAAACTTCGAGGAAATGTACAAAAGTGAGATCTAGGATATCAAAATATTACAAAAGTTTCATTTTCAATGAAAAGAAAAACTTCGAAAAGCAAAACTTTGAGGACATGTACAAGAGTGAGATTTAAGATATCAAAATATTACAGACTCAGAAGTAGAAAAATGGACTAGAAAACTTATTGAAGATATCAACTTTTCTTGAAATTGACAATGATATTGTCCATGGAAACTGTAAAGGTTCCCTTTAGTGAAAATGCACGTAACATAAAAAAAGTTTCAGAATTTTTATTTTTATTTTTATATTCAACAAACGATATTTGCAAAAGACATGGAAATAAGTTTTGAAGGAGGTCTTTTGAGAGGATGCAATCCATCTTGCCATTTGCATCTTTTATTGTACATTGTAAACTGTGCTTATAAGAGAACAACTTTTTTTCAGTGCAATTTGTGCAATATAGCATGTTATCAATCGGGTAGTATGTTGTTCTAATCAATTGTTTGCAGCTGTTGCAAAATGGCTTCTATGTTGGACAGAACAGATCAGTTGGTTTGAGAATGCCAATAATCTGCAGTAGCTCGATTGAGAATACAAAAGAATACAAATATTTTGGTTATTTTTATTACAATTGTCTATAAATAAGAAAAATTTGAAATGCAATTGAAAACTTGCCTGTAGCTTTGTTTTGGCAAGAGTCTCTAGATAAGTTTTTGTGAGTTCATCGTTAAGTGGCTCAAAGAATCTTGATAAGTGTTATCGCTCAGATTGACCTCACGCTGAGAGAGGCAATTCTGAGGTAACCTCAAACCACACTTGGCCAAGTAGCTAGCCCTACTAGGGCAGGAGAGGGCTCTCTCCGTATGGAACACAATCAATATGACTGTGAAAAGAAGGTTTTAGGCTCGGTATAGTAGCTCAGGGTTTTGATTTTGATTTTGTAAGGTTTGCTGGATCAGGAGGAGTCAAACAGCTAGGGCAAGGAAATTAGGTCAAAATTTGTAGGGGTTCCAAGGGGTAAGGTAGGTAGAAGGTTTTGAAATTAAAAGATGATTATGGTGAGGTGAAGAGACTAGTGAGGATCTAGGGAAAGCATTTGGAATGTATTTTCCCTAAACTGAGGAGAATGAATACATTATACTAAATTTCCCAAAACAGAGCATAAATAAATATGGATTCTCCCTTTCAAACTTGAAATATAGTATATAATAGACATGGAATGATTTATGAATTAACAATAAATTAAAAAAAATTGATAACAAGGAGGAAATTATTTCTAAAACTCATACCACATGGATCCCAAAGAAATAGCTGCAAATTTCTATTAATATCCAAGCCAAACTGATATACATAATGTCTCTTGAGATGCCAAAGCTCCAAGTGAGTCCAACCATTAAAATGACTGAGGAAATACATCAAATAGACCTCAAAACCACTCTCCCTAGCTTCAGGGAGTCGAATCCATGAGATAGGGATTAGTTTCACCTACTCCCTAACAAGAATCTGAAGACTAGGAAAACTCAACAATTTTCCTCTAAAAGAGAGCAAGGTGATTCCTTTGACCTCTAGAAGACTTATCCAATGTATCTACCTTAGGTAAAATTAAAATATGACATTTAAATTATTAACTTCTTCATCTACCCAAGTAAAAATTTAAATAGGAGTGAAACTTCAAAATTTGATGAAACTGGTGAAAATGTAAATTTCCTGGCATTAGCACAAAGCCATGACATAAAAATTGACCTGTTTTGTAATCCACTTTTGGAGGCCTTCCCCTTGTCCAAATAAGCTCCATGATAGCTCATTAGAAAGGTCTATGAGTCTAGTTTCCAAATATGCTTTCTATTTCCGTAATGGCACCCATCCACCCAGTTAAAACGAAGTTCTCCGAAGACTAGTATTAGCATAACGCCAAGATGAAAAAAGAGGAAGAAACATGAAAATTAGGAGGTTTTTCGTACTTTTGAGGAACCAGTTCTCCTCAAAATATTATGAAATTTTCTAAGGTTGATGTCCTCGTCATTATGAACACGAGGATGCTGACCATTTTTCATTTGGATGCCCCAAGAAAAAGCGCAACGCCAAGGGCGCTGCATTTTTAGAAAATTTTCTGTGTGTCAAATTGCTCAAAAAAAACAAAAAATGCACCAAAGTGCCAAATGTGCCAAATTTTTTGTCAAAATGGTGAGATTACTTGCTGATCAAGGGTTAGAGGCATGAAGAGACACCTTAGCAAGTATATATAACTTCTCATTTTGTTCAGTCAAAGCTTGAATCTTTACATGGGCTCTTTTGATATTGGCCCTTGCAATCTTGTTTCTCATGGCATAGTGCTTTGCCATCTTCCTCTGAATATCATTGTCCCTTTTGGCCTTCTCCAACAATCCCTCCGAATGCAAATTGGCTCTATCAAGCCATGACTCTCTATCTCTGCTAATCTCAAGGGCATGCAACTCACTTGGAGTGAGCTGCTCTGGAAACTCAGCCTCTCTTTGTCTCTCACGGAATAAAGCTCTCCTAAGCCCTATTGTCTTTGGTCTCTGTCTTGGATTGTTATGCAGATAAATCCTTTTTGAAAACAAGAATGATCTCCCTAGTATCTTAAGTATATATAGAAACAAACAGCCAAATACAAACCATTTTCTCTATATCATTTGTGATTCATAATTATTAATAACAAAGTACGAGGACATGCCGCTACCTGAAGTCCAATGCTTGCTGAAATCTTCTATCCAATCGCTCCAAAAGATGTCACTTAAGCATGTGAAACCTACAATCAAAGACAGATAAAAGGATTAAAATCACCTAGAAGATATAATAATTGAGAAAACACTAATCTATCTTAGTGATCAAGGAATCTAAGAATTGAATTACTCAAATAGATACATGAACAATTCAATGAGAAAATGGAATCCATTGGTATTAACTTGTATAATAAGAAGTAACCTTACAACCTTTCGCCTTGATGTTATACAGGTTCTTCCGGGGTCTTGAATAATCGTTCCTCCTTCAGATTAACAAGCCTTCCTCTCTCCTAACTAGCATGAAGTTATGGACATGAGTGTGTGATCATTCTCATATCAAAAATAAATATTAAAGAGAGTATGCTCTCTTGAGAATTTCTTTAGCAATTACCATATAAAAGGTACCCTTGAGAGTGAAACATGAGCTCAATTTATAGGGAAATGGAGGTGGTTTCAGTTCCATGAAGAGGGGGATGGATTCCTCTCATGAAGGGATTTGAGCTCCATATACCAAGGGATAAACTCCATGAATGAAGGGATAGAGCTCCATCAATGGAGGGATAAAGCTCAAACTGAATGCGCTTCTAGAAGCTTCTAGTTGGAAGAATATTCATCTAGCTGGGCTTCTAGAACTTAATTTTTCCTTTATTTGACTGTTTACGGAGGTTTACAGTTTTAATAAGCAGAATGTGCGGGATGTGCCATAGGCTATAGAGAAAATATCTGTGGATCCGCAAGCAAGAGCTAGGAAAAGTGCAGATTTAGACTTTTTAGGGTTTTTATGAGCTTTTCTCCAAATCCAAGACTTGGTTTAGGAACATTAGAGTTTTTGACCTCTAAGGGAGTGTAATATATATAATGATGAACCTATATTGACAATCAAATGTCAAGGTGACAAAATAACGTGTAACCAATTGCCCCCAAAGTGCGAAGTCTAAGGTAGTTCTGAAGAGTGAAGTGCTTTATCATTCCGAGGATTTGGACTGCGGACTCACTGGTCGAAAACCTATAAAAAACATTTAATGCAAACATATATATGTATATCATCGTTGAGGTAGGCATTCCCATACTCAGATCAAAACTAGCTACATGTTCTGGTATAGAAATGATTTTAAAATTACATAAATAGTAGACATAGTATGGACGCAACAATCTGTTGTAAGTAGTCTACTGTATTATGAATAATAAAACTCCTCGTAGCCTGGATGATAGAAACTAGATCCATGATCTTGATTTCCGCTTCCCGAACTAGTACGATTCTATCCATGCGATTGATTGTGTCGAAGTCGAACATGGTAGAAACCACTTGATTACCAGTCAATGATGTGAACTGTTAACAAGTGTGAGAGAAACCACCAATAATGACAATGGCTCTCAAAGTACTTAGTACAATCCATGAAGTGTGAATGAATGATTTGTAGTCGAACACTTCACGAAATCATTCGATCGAAGGTAAAATATGCAACCTATCGTTGAAGGCGAGAAACCTGCCATTAGGGCACGCAGATCCCAAGGTATTGATAGGATTCTAGATCAACTTTCTAGATAATGAGCTGTCGTCGATAGAAAGTGACCCGTCGTAGGAAAGCCCACTACACGAAACCATTAGATCAAGTTTTGAAGAAATATTTGTAAGTACTGACTCAGAGATAGTCAATGCGAATGGAGACAAGTGTTTGCAATGAATGGTCTATTTGAACTGTCTCTTGAACACATAATGACACTATAGATGGTTTGGTAACAATTGACCCAAACCTAATACCCAGAAACCGGCTGAAGACTTTCAATGTGGTTTGATTAAATATTAGACAAAGGATTTTCCTAACCCAGGTACAAGTGTGACAAAATGTGTCATGTTCAGGAGTGGTATACTGCTTTTCAAAACAAGGGTGACAACTGGATTCATTTTCTCTCTTTTCTCCCACCATTTCTGGCAAGTACCTCTTTATTTCTGACAAGCATGAGGAGGATAACATTTGCTTGTTGTGTAAGCTCATCCTTCAGATGATTCCAACTTAGTATTAAAATAAAACCCTAAGAAGGAGTGGTTCGTTCCTGTTTGTAATTGACAGGTCCTTTACTGTTAAGTTTTAACGACTCTAGTATAGGTGAAACTTGGTGTTTTTCAATTTTAGGGAGTCAGAAAAAAAAACATAATAAAACTATGTGGTTGTACTTTTTTGTAAATTTAGTCTCTGAAGCCTGAAAAAGAATAAAATAATACAAGAGAGAACTCTATTCAACATGATTAGTCAACATATACGTTTTTCGTAAATAGTTCATTTCAGTCCGGAAAAGGGGTAAACTTATACTAAAAGGATGACTGTTCATTTCTTTTAATGAGTTCGAATAGTCAAGTACTCGACGATATTTTCAATTTTAGAGAGTCTAAAAATGGCTTAAAAGAGAACTCCATGGTTTCACTTTTTCGTAATTTTCAAGAGCCCGAAAAAGTGATAAAAGTGTACTCATCATCAAAATAATTATTTTCACCGAGAAAATCTGTATTCTGCACAAAAACTCGAAAAATTAAACATACCTATTTCCAATACGTAAAAAAATCGAAAATTTACTTTTTAAAGTGGAAAATAAATAAAATATAATATTTTATTCATTCAAAAAATCTTAAAAAATAAGTTTAACAAAGTCATTTTCACCTTTTGTCTTTAGAGTTGTAAATTGAGAGCTTTTGGAAGAAATTTTTTTGGAGTTGATAACAGGAGAACTGACCGCTCAAATCGAGATTAGTCAGAACAAGGTAATCCACAACACTCTTCTCTTCATTTCTATCCGATTAAATTCTCTTTTAAGGCTTTAAAATCATTTTTTGAGGAGAAATTATGTTTAAAATTCTACTCTCGGGGGTCCACGGGTCCACAGGTCATACATACATTACCTGCGGACCTCGATAATTTTCCTAAAGGAAAATTATCGAGTTACTGCAGTTTTTGTGTAGAGCTCGTGCGGACGTCCACACTGTCTTTGCACAAAAACTATGGAGGCATCATGACCAAATGAAAATTGATAATTTCTCACAAAAATGGTTAAAATTTCCCACTCTAAAAGTTTCTAATCCTCAAACGCGTCCATTTTCAAACTATTCCACAATGCTAGAGTGGAAATAACGTGAGCATGAAGGTACAGACGATGCGGCTATGAATGATCAAGCCCTAATGCGTGCGCTTAAAAATTGTGGTTTCTATAAGTTCTAGGCAATTTAAGGTATGAGGGCATAGGTGGAACTGATGACATCAGCTAGTGAACAAGTGGGATGTTCAAGATCAATGCTTTATCATTGGTGATCATCAGCTCGAAATTGAGCTGGAAGATATTTATTTTCTCACTGGATTATCCAAAAGAGGTGAAAACATTTCTTTTTTTGGAGCGAGGCAGGGTGGGCTAACCGTTGCTAGTTAAAAACAAGAGTTTTGCAGTGATGAAGCAGATCCGAAGGATAATTTCATAGATATAAAGACTATCTTGCGACTTGATCTTAAAGTTATTGCATTCACAGTAACTAGGTTGTGTGGAAGTGCAGCTACACATGTGGCCACCAAGTCTCAGATGTAGACCATGGTTGAATGTTTTAGAGGCACCATTTTCAACTGGTGCGAAGGGGTTTTGGCCAACATGAAAGGCCAACTGACCAGAGAAAAAAATAATTTGAAAAAATTTGGGTATGGCACCATCCTAATTTCTTTTGCTTTGGAGAGAATTCCATTCCTCGCCCCTCAGCTTAATCATGTCGATCGTGGTGAGCTTAGAGAACCTTGTATGGTACATTGGGTTGCACTGATGGCCCGCCAAGGTGGCGATGACAGTACGGTGGTTTGGTTTACTCCTGCATATTTCATGTGGCTGCAGAACCAAATATTCACAATTGAATATTTCCCATATGGGGTATATATTTCAGAGGTGATCCCGAGATTTCCTTACCTCTAGGGCACAATGGGAAACAGGTAAGCGAATAATTTTGATGTGTTTTTTTATGAAACCAGCTCCAAAAATAGAAGAAAAGAGAGATCAATGCCTTAGAAATCAGCCACTTCGAAGGGGAAACCTCCAATACAGTACATAAATGAACAATTCTTGGATGCTACAGGTGACCAAAACCTCCTTCTATATATAGGAGTCCATGGGCCCACAATATAATCCTAGCCAACTTAACAATAACAATGTAAGGGCACAATAATAACAATATTGGGGTTGCAGGGGTACAACAGTAACAATAAGGGGGCTACACTAACAACAATAAGGGACTAAAACAGTAATATAGGGACCTAACATGCCCCTATCCTTCAAAAATGTGTTGTCCACAACACTTGAGTAGCTCTGGGTGCTTCTGTATAAAATTCTCATCCTCTCATGTAGAATCTTCAGTGGGTAAGTTCTTCCACTTGATGAGATACTCTGAAATTGATCGATTTCGTAGCTGTCGAGTTCTTGTTTTCGTGACCGTTTTAGGTTCCAATATGAATTTTCCTTCCTCATCAAGTTCTAGTAATATTGTTTGAACTGGAAGATTTTCACCTATAACCTTCTTTAAGCATGAAACATGGAAATTTGGATGCACTTGCAAAGAAGTAGGAAGCTCCAATTTGTATGCCATAGTACTAATCTTTTGCAACACCTTGTAAGGACCATAGTACTTTGGCTATAATTTATTTTCCTTCTTAGCTTGCTTGAGGGACATTTGTTTGTATGGTTGTAGCTATAAAAATACCTAGTCCCCTACATCAAAACTTCTCTCGCTACGATGTTGATCTGCCTGTTGTTTCATTCGTTTTTGTGCCAAATTTAGGTTATCCTTTAAGAGTTGGAGAACTTCTTGTTGATGCTCGATGTGATCTTCCACTACTTGAACCTTATAATTTTCTCTTAAATATGATGTGATGGATGGTGGATGATATCCATAAAGTGCCATAAATGAGGTTATTTTTGCAGCAGTATGGAAGGAAGTGTTATACCACCATTCAGTGAGAGGTAACCACTTGAACCATTGTGTTTTTTTATCATATACAAAACAACGAAGATATCCTTCCAAACATTTATTCACTATCTCAGTTTTACCATTGGATTGAGGATGATAAGATGAGCTATGAGCTAATTGAGTACCAAAACAAGAAAATAACTCCATCCAAAAATTTCAAGTAAAAATGGGATCTATGTCGCTCACAATAACCTTTGGGTTTCCACATATCTTTTGAATTGTGTCCATAAATGTAGTATCAACTGTACTTGCTTTAAATGGATGAGATAATGCACAAAAGTGTGCATACTTGGTAAGTCTATCAACTACCACCATGATGACACTCTTTCCTTCAGACTTAGGTATACCTGTGATAAAATCCATTGAAATATCCTCCCAACGTTGACTTGGAATGGATAAAGGTTGTAGAAGACCCAGGGACTTAATTTTCTCAACTTTATTTTTCTGGCAAACCAAACATTCCACCACAAACTTTTGAATATCATATTTAAGGCCATCCCAAAAAAATTCTTTCTTCACCCTGTGGTAAGTTTTTAAAAATCATGAGTTTCCTCCTAAAGGAGAAGTGTGCAATTCCAAAAGAATATTTTGTTTTAGTTGGGAATTCTTACAAAGATATAAGCAATCTTTGTACCATAAGGAATCATTTTTCCAAATAAATGTAACAGATGTACTAGGATCTTCTTGCAAATTTTGAATGAGTTTCCACACTTCTTCATCCTTCTTCCATTCATCCATTTCTTCGGTTATCCAATCTGGTTGGATAATAGAAATGGCACAAAGCAATGCTTCCACCTCTTCAATATTTCTTGAGAGTGCATCTGCAACAACATTTAGCTTCCCTTTTTTGTAGATTATTTCAAAGTCATAACCCAACATCTTTGTGACCCATTTTTGCTGCTCTTCTGAAGATAGTCTTTGTTCCAAAAAGTGTTTAAGACTATCATGATCAGTTTTTACCTTGAAGTGTCTTCCCATTAGGTAAGTTCGCCATTTCTTTAGTGCATGCAGTATTGCTAACATTTCCTTCTCATAAATAGGTTTCTGTAAATACTTTCCTTTGATTAGATGACTTTCAAAAGAAATGGGTCTTCCTTCCTGCATTAAAACAACACAAATTCCATTTCCTGAGGCATCACATTCCACAATAAAGGTTTTTGTGAAGTCTGGCATAGCTAAGACTGGTGCTAGGCACATTGCCTTTTTAAGATGTTCAAAGGCCTTAGTTGCTTCAGGAGTCCATGAAAATGCATCTTTCTTCAATAATGTTGTTAGAGGTGCTGCTATTCTCCCATAATTCTTAACAAACTTGCGATAATACCCCGTTAACCCGAGAAATCCTCGCAACTGCTTTATGGTCGTGGGGACTTTCCATTCCTTAATGGCTTTAATTTTGTTAGGGTCTACTTTAACACCCTCGTGAGATATAATATGACTCAGATATTCCACCTCTTGTACTCCAAAGAAACATTTGGATGTTTTTGCATATAATTGTTTCTCCTGCAATAGTTTGAGCACCCTGTCAACATGTTCAACATGATCCTTCCAAGACCTGCTGTAGATTAGGATATCATCAAAAAATACTAGCACAAATTTTCTAAGGAAGGGTTTGAAAATGGAATTCATCAACCCTTGAAATGTAGAAGGTGCATTGGTAAGGCCAAAAAGGCATGACCAAAAATTCATAATGACCCTCATGAGTTCGAAATGCTGTTTTTGGAATATCTTCAGTCTTCATTCTAATTTGATGATATCCTGAACAAAGATCCAACTTGGTAAAATAAATTGCTCCATGTAATTCATCCAATAATTGATCAATCACAGGAATGGGAAATTTATCTTTAATGGTGAGCTTATTGAGCTCCCTATAATCTGGACACATACGCCGTGATCCATCCTTCTTGTGCACCAATACTACTAAAGCAGAGAAAGAACTTTAACTAAGTTGAATTATACCAGCCTCTAACATTTCTGCAATCATACGTTCAATTTCGCTCTTTTGGACATAAGGATATCTATAAGGCCTGATGTTTAGAGGAACACTTCCTGGAATCAAATGAATAGCATGATCATGATCACGAATAGGTGGGAGTCCTTTAGGAGTTTCAAACACCTTGGAATGATTGTCCAAGACTTTTTGGAGATCTGCAGAAATAGATGATTTTGATGTTGGAACTTCTAGTGAGCATAATTATGCAATTACGCCTAATTTTTCTTTCTGCAGAATATTTTCCATGACATTAGCACTTATTATCTTTCCTGGCTTCCCTGCGATACCCCGTAATTTGACTTCCTTTCCTTCTGAAAAAAATTTCAAGAAAAATTCTTGAAAATTTAAAGCTACCATCCCCAAAGATTGTAACCATTGTAATCCTAGTACAACATCAACACCTCCCATAGGAATGGAAATCATTGGAATATTCAATACATATTCCCCCATGGTTAGCTTGATATTATGGCATTTTCCATAGAAATTTATAGTTCCTCCATTTCCAACCATCACTTGACACTCTAGTGCTGGGTATAGGAAACAATTCAATTCCATGGCCACCTTAAAATGAATAAAATTATGGGTACTACCCGAATCAATCAACACTATTACCTTTTTCTTCTTGATATGTCCTTCTATCTTGAGAGTTTGCAGAGTGGTAATTCATATCAATGCATTAAATCATATGGTCAGACTCATTTCTTCCTCTTATAGGGTTGGTTCCTGGTGTATATCCTCTTCTTTTGAAGATTCTTGTTCATTTTCTTCTTCCTCTTCACAATCTATGTAAAATAATTTCTTCTCGGCACACTTATGACCTTTAGTGTATTTTCTATCACAACTGTAGCAAAGCCCTTTTGCTCTTTTTTTTTCCGATTTTTGTGGTGTCAAACTCGTAGGTTGTGGAGGTCTGGGAGTAGCAACACTTCAATCTTTATATATGTGAGTGGTAGGCTTCCTTGTTGCCATAATTTTACATTCAATTTTTCTTGCTAACCTGAATGCCTTTTCCAATGAATCAGGTTCCCAAATGTGAACTTCATGTTGGATGTTATCCTTTAAAGTCCTTATGAAGACATCAATCCTATGTTCCTCTGGAATATCAGTTACCCTTATATTCAATTTCTGGAAGTCCTCAATGTGCTCCGCCACTAAACCCTTTTGTTTGAGATTTATCAATTGGCTAAAGGAGGTGTTTCTTTTTGTATCCTCATAATGTGCTATCATTTCCTCCGTAAAAATTAACCAAGTGACAATTTTTTTATGGGAGCAAAGCCATCGATACCATACAAATGTATTTTGTTCTAAATGTAAAGTCGCAATGCGTACCTTTTGTGTGTTTTGCACATTATTGAGATCAAAATATTGCTCCATCTGTAGTATCCATGTTATGGGATCCTTGCCATCAAAATTCCTCATATCCATCTTTGGAATATGGTGGTTCTTCCATCCAACATTAGAGTTTATGAAATCACGGTTAACATTTATTTTGTTCTAATCATGAGTTTCCTCTACTATCTTTTCGCCATTAGGAAACATTTCTTGTATCAACTTTGCCAAACCTTCGATGTCTAATTTTAGATCATTCTTCATGTTTTCCATTTTTTCATCGATATTAGCTTCCATTTCATCCATATTAGCTTCCATGCCAACTTCCATGCCCTCCATCTTAGATTCCATGCCTTTCTTCAAACCTTCCATCTTATTTTCAACGCCTTTCTTCAAAAATTCCATTTCATCTTTTGTTTCTCTTTGCGATAGGTGCACTTGCTCTTGTAATTTTGACATCTTATGTTGCATTTCTTCGTCTTCATGAGTCATAGTAGAGCATTCTGAAGGCTTAATGGGTGTTGAATTCTTTTTAGGGGGCATTTTAGAACCCAATACTGATATCTATTCTTCAATATGCCCTTGGAATAAATTGAAACTAATTTCTTTCAAACAAGACTTATGTAATTCGAAAACAATGCACACCTTTTTCTTGCTTTTGAGGAGCTCGATATTGAAACTGAATTATCTCTATGATTTCAGATATTCAATATTTGCAATTCAGCCCTGAGGTAGCCCTCTGAATCCTATTTCGAATGCCACAGGTCTGAATTGATTTGGACTCTTCAAGACAAAGCTATGTCTAATCTCCCACAATGACCTAAATATGGACTAGTTCAGTAGAGGGAACTTGTACGACTTGCCACGTGTTATTGTTTCCTCCTTCGGCTTTGAAATTTATAGGCAGGAAACTACATTTAGTTTACTTTTGGCCACATTTTACAGAATCTCAATCCGACGCTCAGAGAGAAATTTATGACATTTTTCCCATGGTCACCTCTTTGAGATGAAATTCACGAGCGTGAAAACATCCTAGCTTCCACAGATCATATCTCCAAAAATATTGCGAACCAAGATCCGAAAGTTTTACAGCAGGTTACTCAGGATTTCGGCTTTGCTCTGTGAAAATTTCAGCTTTTTCAACCTCATAGAAAAATATGCATAGTGAAAAATCCACGATGACCTGTTTAGGTTAAATTCAGGAGCCTGCAAAAAGCCATAACTTCCACAGATCATATCTCCAAAAATATTGTGAACCAAGATCTAAAATTTTGTGATGATGTTCCTCAGGATTTCGTCTTCGCACCCTAAAATTTTTATCTTCTAAACCTTTGAAGAAAAAACGTTATAGTGAAAATTCCACGATGACCTGTTTGGAGCAGCGAAACCCTAGAATCCAAAGGCTCTGATATCAAATGTTATGAAACCAACTCCAAAAATAGAACAAAAGAGAGATCAACGCCTTAGAAATCAGCCACTTTGAGAGGGAAAACTCCAATACATTACATAAATGAACAATTCTTGGATGCTACAAATGACCAAAACCTCCTTCTATATATAGGAGTCCATGGGCCCACAATATAATCCTAGCCGACCTAACAATAACAATGTAAGGGAACAATAATAACAATATAGGGGTTACAGAGGTAAAAAAGTAACAATAAGGGGGCTACATTAATAACAATAAGGGACTAAACTAGTAATATAGGGACCTAAAATGTTTTAACTCTAATTTTTATTTGTTTTTTAATCATCCAATACTGATAACAAAATTTTAAATGTAGATGTTGGTCCACGAAGAGCAGCTACACTCTGCTGCTTTGAAAGGCAGCAAGCAGAGCCTATAGTACCTCCGCCACAAGATCAGGTAGAAAATATCCTAAATAATTTGGAACACAACCTGGAGAGGTTGACTATATATATCCCTGAGACATCAAAAGATGATATTCCTCTCCATCTTCAAAGACATGTTACTAGTGTTCCAAGACAGTTTAGGAGATTCCTGCGCAAGGTGGCGCGTGTGATAGTCTACTACCATGATCATCACCATGGATAGTGGATGATCATCGTGGATTGTCATATTTTTTTTTGTATCAGTATATTTTAGATCATAAGGTGTTTAAACCTATGATCACAAACGATGTAATATTTTTTGAAAACAAAACTCCTATATATGATATTACTACTTTCATTGACTATCTTGTTCAACATGTATCGAATGTTGTTTTGGTTTACTGTTTTAATGTTGTAAATGTCTATTTAAAACATGATTGACTAATGCATTAGCCAATGTGTTTAAATTTCTTGAAATGTGTCGATATTCAATGTAATCAAACTATCTTTCCAAGAGACAAACCTTCAAAAATAATCTCAATAACACTGGATTTTTAATTGCGTATACTCTGTTTAAATGTAATAAAATGAGTTTTGAATCTAACCTAATGATCAAACGTCGAATACCGAATGAAATGGAATCAGATAATAACTCAATCACTGCGCTATATTATGCAATATTATTCATTGTTTGACCAAGGCTTACCCCATGCATAGAAACTAACTCATCAGTGGGTGAATAGATAACCCAGGTTGCGGAAGAAATATTCTGTGTACTACGACAGGCACCATCAGCAAAACCAATGTATGTTTGAAGGGATGTTGACATCTGCAATATCAAGATTAATCAAGATAATTAGTGATAGTAGCGAAAGAAAACTTAAACTAGGCACACTTATCTAATCTAAGGCACACTAATCTAGAAAAATAACTAATATACAAGTTGAGATCTTCACACAAGAATCAAGCATAATATCTCTTCAGATAAAGACCATTTCTGGGTTTATCTAAAGAGACCCTGTCATAATCAGTCAATTCATAGGCCCCTTTGGCAACCACTCGCTTAGCTTGGGCCCCATGCCACATTGGTTCAAATTTCTCAGCACTTATCTTATCATTAGCTTGATCATATACTAAGACTAGGTCACCTTCTAAAAAAACACAAGGTGTAACACTTTGATCATACTGAGCTTTAACGCGTTTCTTATGAGCTTCGGCAGCCAATCTAGTAGTGCGCCGAGTTTCATCTAATTGTGCTAAGTACAAAAAGTTTTTTTACTCTTCAGAGGTAGCTGGTAGTAACTCTATCACTAATTGGAGTGACGGTATTTCGCATTCAATAGGTAACACAACTTCTAAACCATAAACCAGTTGAAAAGGAGTGAACCCTGTTGCATTTTTTTCTGAGGTTCAGTATGCCCATAGTGCCAAAAAAAGCATGGTATGCCAATTCGATTTGTGAGTTCTGATAATCATTTTGATCATGGTGGTTAAAAATTTATTAAAGGCTTCAACCTGACCATTAGCCTGTAGGTAATATGGAGTAGAATTATCATGGCATAGGCCAAGTTGAACATAAAGTTCGGTCATCATTGTATTTAGAAAATGACTCCCATGTTCAGTGATGATAGCTTGGCATACACCGAAACGAGCAATCACATGATTGAATACAAATGTAGCTGCAATTTGCCATCTGCCACGAATGTAGGCATTGCCTCAGCCCATTTGGTAAATTAATATATAGTGAGAATAATATACCCATGCCCCCCAGCTGAGTGAGGGTTACATGTAATGAAATCAATACCCCATTTCGCAAAAAGACTGACAACAATTATGGGGTGAAGAGGAGCTGGTGGTGCATGCACATTATGATCAAATATTTGATAGTTGTGGCATTTTTGGACCGCAAGAATGAAATGTTTGAATAATGAGGGCAAAAAATAGCCAGCGCACAATATCTTTTGGGCTGTGGCATACCCAGACATATGACCACTACACGCTCTAGAGTGGCAGTCATTCAAAACTCTTTCAACCTCCTCATGATTTATGCAACGTCGAAAAACAGAATCCGCACCATGACGATAAAGTGTGTCTCCAACAATATTGTATTGCTGAGATTGGTAAAGGATCCTCCGTCAATTTGAACATGAAAGCTCAGGTCAAAAGGTTTGGGTTTGAAGATAAATGATGATATCTCCATACCATGGATCTAATGTACTGATAAGAAACAGAGACTCATCTGCAATGGGATTCTCTACCACAGTTTCTGTCTCAGTATTGGGAAAGTCACACATAAATTCTTCAAACACCAGTGAATTCTTTGATTTAGATTTTTTGAATTCCAAATCAAACTGTTGTAGAATAACAATCCATTTAGAGTATTTTCTCCCAAGTAATTGTTTTGTCAAAATGTACATCATTGGGTTGAAATTAGAAATCACAGTTGTCTGGCGTAACAGTATGTAATGGCGAAATATTTGGATAGCTTGAACTGCTGCCAAGGCCAATTTCTCCACATGTGAATACTTAATTTTAGTTGGATTCATATTCTAACTTAGATAGTAAATCACATGCTCATTGTGAAATTCATCCTCTTGAACTAGAACCATTCCAATGGTGGAATCAAAGGCTGCTAGGTATAAAAAGTAGTCCTGGTTGTAATTGGGTGGATGCAATAACGGTGCATGGGTTAATGCATGTTTTAGAGCATCAAAAGATAGATCAAAAATCTCATCCCAAATAAAAGGACCATTCTATTTCAACAACCTGGTAAAACCTTTTGTTAACTCAGCATAGTTCGGGATAAATTTACACGTAAAGTTTGATTTCCCTTGAAAATTTTGGAGTTGGAAAAGTGTTGAAGAAGGAGGTAAATTTATGATGGCCTCAACCTTTGAGGGATCGACACGAATGCCTGCTTTTGAAACAACAAATCCCAGTAATATTCCATATTGCACACAAAAAACACACTTGTGCGGATTCAAACGAATCTTATAATGGCTACATCTCATAAAAATTTCTCGTAAATGAGTAGGATGATGTTCCATGCGGAATGAGTGAGCAGGTAAATCATCTAGATAAGGCTGCACAATATGTTTGATGTCGTGAAAAGCATAAGACATTTCCCTTTGAAAAGTTTCACCAACATTCTTTAGCCGAAAGGTAGTTTACAATAAGAAAACGTTCCCCAAGGACAAATGAATGTTGTTTTTGGTTTATCAGCAAGGATTATTTTTATTTGATTATATCTAGAAAATCCATCCATAAATGAAAAAAATTCATTTTCGGCACAATCATCAATGATTTGGTCAATATATGGGGTAGGATAATTATCCTTTGGACAGGCTTTATTAATATCCCTATAGTCGACACATACTCATATAGTCCCTTGTTTTTTGGTAATAGGAACTATATTAGATACCCAATTTGTTAATGGGATTGGATAAATAAATCCTGCTTTTAGTAGTTTTTCAACTTCAGCTTTAATAGTAGTAGCTTTTCACGGATGTATTGAACGTAATCATTGTTTAATAGGTTTTGCACCCGAGTATGTTTTTATTTCATGAATGACAATTTTTGGATCGATTCTTGGAATTTCGTCGTAGGACCAGGAAAATATGTCACATAATTCTTGAAATAGGGCTTTATATGTATTAATTTCATCAGTTGTATAAGAAGCATCTATATGAATGTTTTCAACAACTCCTGGTTTAACTGATACGTCAATTGGAACATTTGTAGAAATGTTTCCCAAGTTAATCTAAGAATCCGAATTTGTAATCACTATTGGATTATGTGGTTCCTTGACATAATAAATTGTGAAAATAGATGAAAAATAGTTTTCAAACCTATTAAGTTCAGGTAAAAATGAAGATCTATGGAGTAGATGATCCCAAGGTAATTCATCCACAGACAAAAATTCTCAAATACTTTCATCAGTATGAAACACTTGTTGAAAAGGATCGGAAATAGATGTCAAGGCTGAGCTTGATAGATAAGAATATTCTTCAATTACCACATTCATTGGATCAGAATTAGTTGA
Organism: Pinus albicaulis; assembly: GCA_034641835.2. Lineage (NCBI taxonomy): Eukaryota > Viridiplantae > Streptophyta > Pinopsida > Pinales > Pinaceae > Pinus > Pinus albicaulis. Next base: position 254,754,006 of record CM076581.1, read on the forward strand.
AGGAGTGTGAGAAAATGACTGTACTTCTTCATATGCTACCTCAAAAGGACTCAAAGGCATCTTTCCATTGAAAGAATCCATTTCTGACTCTGAAGGCACTATCCAAGGGTCATCGAATGGAATAGCGTTTGATGAAATCATATTGATGTTAGCAATAGTACGCGGTACATTGGGTGCAGGCATAGAAAAGGTTCCCATCAAAACTGAGTCCTTTACTAAACCTACTCCAACATCTTCATAAGGAATAGTCGATTTTCCAACATGTTGGATACTATCAGTAGAAGCTGGGTCGGATGAATAATATGACCGCTGACCGATTTTCACGATATTTGCTTTATGTGAAAACATTATTAAGCGAAAGATAGATGAAATGACAATGATCATAGCATAAGACCAACTTCAACCCAGAAGAAGGTTGCAATCCAGAGGGGCATCAACCACTTCCACATATATATTAACAATTTTTCCTTCGACCTCTATAGGTAGATCCTGTAAAATTCCAAACGGATGGAATCCTCTTCCATCAAAAGCTTTAAGGATTTTTGGATATTGTTTGAGTGTTGGAGAACCAAGAATTTTCCAACAGTTTAATGAAATTATGCACGTAGATTCCCTCTCATCAATTAGAGTATGAAAAATTCGTTTGTTTTTTACTAATACCAGAAATTGAAAAACCATCTAATGGGGGAGTCTTGGTGTAAAATTTTCTAAATTGAAGACCATAAGGTTAGAATCTTGAGGATCTATAGCTCCAATAGCCGATAAAAGTAATTTCCTTTATGCTGGACATGATTGTAGCACTTCCAAGGCCGACATTGCTGAAGGGGAAATTGCAAAGTCTTCAACAATGTTGTAGTTCTGAGAAGCTCTTGCATGTGGATTGAAAAATGATTTCCAAAGTACAACTTTAGCAGGTGGTTTAATTACTAGATCAGGATTAGGTTTCTCGATATGAAGTGGATAAAAAACTGAAGCAGATGTACCTAGTGTTGAATTAGAATTTTATACGTCTTTACCAATAACAGGATTTTTACTTCCATAGTCTTGCGATCGCGTCACAACCATAACCTCAAACATCATTAAAATATATGCTGATGAATGTGAAGAAAATCCTATCATTTTTCTATATTGAGTAGGAAAAGGATCCTTCAAGATAGCGGGTGTGGGCGAAGCTTTGACGAATTTAGAGACCTTAGACTGATGTGGGCATTCTTTAGTAAAGTGATCCTCTTCACAGATAAGACAAGGATAACGAGGTTTTCATTTATCATTAGATGGTTTAGTTTTTTCGGTTTTCTCTTTGGGAGACGAAGTCTGTTTGCTTTTATTCTTACCTTTCTTCTTATTACTAATTTTGGATTTAGTTGTAGATGAATCTACAATGTGAATGTCGGCAGACGTTTGAAGGGAAGAATCTCCTTTCAGTGAATTAGGTAAAGTTATTATAGGAGAAGTAGTTTTTGAAGACTTATTCTTACTTTTATTTTCGTTAACTAAAAAAATTACACCGTTTGCAGCATGAGACCCTGAAGGAGTTGCAACTATTTGACTAGGATGTGGTAAATCAAGAATTTTTTCGTATAATGTACCGAACTGTGTATATACTAGGTCCAAGTACTGAGCTTGATAAATGACCTGTTCTTCAGTTAAAACTCCTCCCTTAGCCACATCTTCAGTGGTCTTTGGAATTAATGATTTGATAAACCATTCTGCCAAGTTATGATCTGAAATAAAGACTTTCACCAAACTTCTTCTACGTCTCCATTCATGTATGTGATCGGATATGTACATAGATGTAGATTGTTTTAATGAATTCAATAATTCCGTGCCATTGTCGTATCTGAATGGAAACTGAGAATGTGTTAAGAAATCATTTGGTAAAGCATTGAAATTGTTGAATGAGCCACGTGGTAGTTCAATCTACCATTTAGCAGCTAAACCTATCAGTGTTCTCTGAAATTGTCTTAATCGAATAGAATCATCAATCAAAGAGTTGGATGCGCACCAGAGGTGGTAAGTCATGATGACATGGTTTGAGGGGTCCTCTCCTGATTTTCCTTCAAATTTAGGAATATCAATAGGCAAATTATTTGGCATAGGTAGCCAATACGAAAGATAATAGATTGGATCATTCTTTAGGCGTGACAAATCAGGTAAATCCAAAGTTTCTATGAATGGCAACCGATGGTTAGGATCCTGAGAAAAATGATAACCTTGCGGAATGATACCAGTACCAAGAGAAGGATATCCAGGATATCCTAGAATAGCCTGTGCATTTGGGATTGGAATACCTCCTAGATAACCAGGACCAGCCGGACCATATTGGGGTTGAGATGGTATCTGATACGTGTAACCAGGGTATGGTTGATGTTGGTATACTGGATTTTGTGCTACAGGTCCATATTGATACTGCCTTTGATACGGTTGATAAACAAACTAAGGTTGGCTTGTTATAATTGTACTTGTACCAGGTGGTCTCGTAGGCATCTGAACAAGAGTCTAAACTATGGGTCCAGGTTGTGGTGCAGAAACTACAGGGATTGTGAAGAAATTACGATGTAGGTACTTGAATCGTAGGTTGGATAGGTTGGACAGGTTGTTGGATTTGACTGTAACCAATTGGATGAATAGGTTGATAATAAAGTACTTGCACATTAGGTTTCCAATTCTGTTGAACTTGGGATGGATCCCACACTGTAGGATATGGAGTTCCCATTGAAGGTTTTGTTGCATAAGATAGACCACAACCAGGTTGATAATTTGGAACATATGTTTGATAGTTATCTCAATAATTCCATCCTCCTTGTAAAAATTGTTGTTCTGGGTAGTACTGTGGCCCTAAAGGAGGTTGTTGTCCATGGAAAGACGGTTTCCCTGGTGCATGGTATTGTCCTTGAAGAGATTGCAGACCATGAATTTGATACTTCCCTTGAAGTTGATATTTTCCTTGAGGTATGTAATGACCTTGAGGTATGTATTGTCCTTGAGGTTGATATGTTCCTTGAGGTATGTACTGTCCTTGAGGCTGCCCCCCAGGCGGTAAATTACTACTTTAAGGGTCAGGGTTAGGAATGTGTCCAAACATCATGTAAATGTGTTCCGCACTCAAAGGTTCAGTATGTGATTCATGTGGACCAGATGATGGTATATGTTTTTCGGGAAAAGGATATGCTCCCGAGAAAGTACCAGAAAGCGAATGGTATCCCACAGGAACAGATGGACCACCATACAAATATGATTATGGTGATGCAGAAAACATGGATGACTCACCAGACATGTTTAATGGAGGTCTGTAACCTCTTGGAATGGCATAAAAAGGAATTCGAGGTGGTGAATAGTTTAGACCAGTATTGTGTAGAAAGTTTGTCAACTGAGAATACTAAGGATCTTGTTTGAAAGGACTATAGTAAATCGATTCAGTTGGCCTAAGATCTAAAGATTCATGATTTGAGGGAAGAACAACTTCTTCCTCTGTGTCAGTAACTTCTTCAATAATAACGAGGCTAGGAGGAAGGTTCCCAGTGATGAGAAACTTCACTCGAGGTGAATCAGGACAACGAGAGGTTGGAGTGATGAACTCGGAAGTAGGATCAGATGTAGCAGGTTCAGTTTCTGGTTCAGAAATTTCAGGATTAGTAGCTGATAATACACTAGTTGTAGAAACAAGTTCAACTAGTTCAGAGACTGAAACTCTTCTTGGAGTACTCTCTACTGTTCGAGGTTGATCTACTTCATATTCAGGATGAATAATTATTGATGTTTCTTCGTGTTCAGTTGATCTATTCTCTGATTTTTCTCCTTTCTCAGATTTAAGTTTTCCTAACTGGCTTGGTGTGTACTCAAGGGATTTACCCTGCATTCTACGTGATTTTCTAGGTAATTCAACCACGATTAAAAATTTAACACACAAAATCAAAGAAAATTTCAACAAAATGTCCTAAAGTCTCAAAGGAAACAATCAAATTGATCACATGCCTACAAAATACAAGAGATCAATCCTACACACAAACAATAGATTCCCACACTAAAAACACTATTTGGTGATGAAATCCAACGTCATAGAATTTTAATGCAGAAATGGTGGTTGGAACAGTTACCTCGAAAACCTGCTTAATGAAACAGCCTGGTGCAAGTTTCTCCACTTAAACCATCTCGAAGTGAAGAGAACCCTCCAAAAAAGTCCAAGTGAGTGTAATCGACGTCTGCTCCAGGTACAGTGGGACCTTCCCTCCACCGTCATCTTTGGAAGGAATCCTAAAGTTTATAGCTGCTAAGGTCACCAACGGGAACAAATATACCTAGGGGAACAATCTACGATCCAATATACACGCAAGGGCAGAGTAACTAGCTCAATCCTCTTGAAGGCTCCTTGATGTAATCCAAGGTTTACCGACAAGTGACCCCAGGCTCCTCTACAATGGTCTATCCGAGGTTTACCATTTTTAATATGTGCACATCTGCTATCTTTCCCAATGAGATAGGTATGATTACCTCACTGGTTCGGACATGATCTCGTGCTTGAATCTTTTAAGAAGATATTCCCAGAGTATACATGCTACAATTGGATTTTCCTACCGCAAGATTGCTACTTGTTTGTTTTAATTGTCTTGGAGTGTTAATTATAACCTATTCCAAGGAACTATCCTAAGCTATGTTGGTGGAAAAGAGCCCTAGGAAATGTAAAAATATCTAGATGAATTTTATTTAAGCGTTGTTTTTAATTTGGTTGTTTCTTAAGACAGAAGGTATGGAAGTGAAACTTTGATGATGTTTAATGACTCGAATAAAAAATATGCTAAAATGAATCTATATGAAAGTGAAACTCTTTTCTTTTCAATGAAAGCTATTTAAGGGAAATATTTGAGAGATTTAACAATTTTCTAAAGCTCCAATTCTTTCATTCCTAAACAAAATCCTTGGAAAGAAGACGATTTATTTGAGAACTCAATTTCATAAAATGATCAATTACTTGTTCAAAATGGAATCCTTTATCAATCAGATCAGAAACTAAAAATCATTAAAAAAATCATTTCTAAAAAGAAAATCATATCTAAAAACTCCTAAAAACATGAAATTCAAAACCAAAAGAAGAAAATCTAATTTTGAACCCTATCTAGAAAGTTTTGAAGATGTTTTGCTTAGCTTGTGATCTAACCAAGAATAATTTCTGCTTATCTCAGCAAAAATCAGAACATCCTACAAATGGTTTAATGTGAAATTCAGACCTTAGTAAGCTTAAAGGCTCTTCTAAATTTGCAAATGAAAATAAAACTCAATCTTCATAAAAGCAAGGTTTGCAACAAGTTCAATGGCTCAACAGGAAAAAAACATCACACCAGTAAGCTAAGGTATATGAAGGTTTATGTTATGGAGGAGAAAGAAAGTAAGGAAAGCACTCACTCGTAAAGTGAAAATCAGATGAAAAATCACATAGACTCAAAAATTGCTGAAAGAAACTCACACAAAATATTTTAACAGTCAAGAAAAATTGGGGAAAACACAGAGAATCTGGTAATCTAGATCTTGAAAGGAGAATTCTTAATTTTTCAAAAATTTTCCACAAGTCCGTGGGTTTCAATGGATAACAGTGCGGTACTGCACTATTCTGAGCTAAAAACTGCGGAGGCTACCGCACTATCTTTAAAAAAAAGCTGTTGAGGCCAAGAAAACATAGAAAAAATAAAAATTCAGATTTACTTTTCAGGGATTCTGGTAGGTTATCTACCCAACCCAGTTTTAGACTAATCAAAATTAGAATACTCTTAAAATTCAAACTGAAAAATAAAAAGGAAAACTAAGTTCTTTTCCCCAGTGGAGTTGCCATTTTTTTATGCGGATAAATCCTTCTTGCGGAGAAGAACGATCTCCCTAGTATCCTAAGGATATCTAGAAACAAACAACCAAATATAAACCATTTTCTCTAGATCATTTGTGATTCAGAATTTTTAATAACAAAGTACGAGGACGTGCCCCTACCTAAAGTCCAACGCTTGCCGAAATATTTTATCCAGTCGCTCCAAAAGAGGTCACTTCAGCATGTGAAACCTACAATCAAAGACAGATAAAAGGATTAAAAGCACCTGCAAGATATAATAATTGAGAAAACACTAATCTATCTTAGTGATCAAGGAATCTAAGAATTGAATTACTGAAATAGATACATGAACAATTCAATGAGAAAATGGAATCCATTTGTATTAACTTGTATAATAAGAAGTAACCTTACAACGTGTCGCCTTGATATTATATAGGTTCTTCCGGGGTTCTAAACAATCGTTCCTCCTTCAGATAGACAAGCCTTCCTCTCTCTGAACTAGCATGAAGTTATGGACATGAGTGTGTGATCATTCTCATATCAAAAATAGCTAGTAAAGAGAGTATGCTCCCTTGAGAATTTCTTCAGCAATTACCATATACAAGGTGCCCTTGAGACTAAAACATGAGCTCAAATTATAGGGAAATGGAGGTGGTTTCAGTTCCATGAAGAGGGGGATTGATTCCTCTCATGAAGGGATTTGAGCTTCATATACCAAGGGATAAAATCCATGAGTGAAGGGATATAGCTCTATTAATGGAGGGATAAAGCTTGAACTGAACACACTTCTAGAAGCTTCCAGTTGGGAGAATATTCATCCAACTGGGCTTCTAGAACTTGCTTTTTCCTTTATTTGAATGTTTACAGAGGTCCGTAGTTTTAATAAGCATAACGTGTGGGATGTCCTGCAGGCTATAGAGAAAATATCTGCGGATCTGCAGGCAAGAGCTAGGAAAAGTGCGGAGTTAGAATTTTTAGGGTTTTTATGAGTTTTTCTCCAATTCCAAGACTTGGTTTAGGAACATTAGGGTTTTTTACCTCTAAGGGAGCATAATATAGATAATGATGAACCTATATTGACATTAAAATGTCATGCTGAAAAAATAACGTGTAACATGGAGGCTGATCCTCCTCACCATCAAGCTCACCAAATATATTCAAGGTCTCCTCTAACAAAGCCTTAGCCTTCCCTGCCTATTTTTGAGCTTTGATGGTCCTCACCTCATTGATGATCTGCTTGGATTTCAACTGCTGATTTTCCTACTCAAGAAAGTCAATCACATACTGTGCTCTATCAAGATTAGCTTGAAGTTCACTAATCTTTGCCTCTTTTCTACTGATCAATGATTTGGTGATTCTAACCTCATCCTCATCATCAAGGTCAATCAGCTGAAACTCATGCTCAATTTCATGTTTTTCCTCCTGCTCAAAAACGTTAGGCTCTGTGGCCTTATATTTTCCCTTGTCTACCTATTTTTTCGATGAAAAAGGCATGGTCCATTTCATTCCAAGTGAAACAAACACATGCCTGTGGCCTCTTTGATAGGTCTTGGGAAATGGCTCAACATAAGTCACATTAGCCCAAGTTGCCTCAATGTCCCCTTCACTATCTGATGCTTCATTATCATGATGTGATGATGGTGAAGGATTACAGAATGGTGAAGAAGTAGGATGAACATGATGTGAATGCATATGACTAGGTGATTATGTATGAGTAGCAGGCTAAGATGGTGAAGTGGATATGGGAGGATGAGATGATGAAGGGATGCTTTGCTCATGATGTCTAGGTGGGGTAGTGAAAAATTCATTTGCAATTAATGTGTCCCACGAAATGTTCTTCTGCTCAAGCTGATGCATGACTACCATCTTGATGAGGGAGTGGTGAAACAAACTCTGCATTTGATGACTCTACTTCCTCCTTTGGACAATGTATGCCATCTTGTCAATTCTTTGGAGAAGATAGTGAGGTATATGAAGCATTCTGACTCTAGTGAAGTGCATAAGGAGTCTGAAATGGTATGAATAGTGTCGGGTAAACCTCCCCTCACAAGTGAAATAGTTCATTATTATTTTCATCATAGGGGCATACTGGTCAAGGAGATGAGAGAAAGGAAAAAAAAATTTCTTGTCATCCTTATATATGGTTTTGAGGTATGGTTCATAATAGCTTACATCAAGTTTTACCTTTTTAAACCATTTCTCTCCCACATTAGGGATCCATGTAGCATATGCAACGACATTAATGGACATGGTAAAAGTAACCCCAGCAAGTGTAACCTGTCTATCATGAAGATTAGTGATGAACAACCTGGTCAAAAACGGATGATATTGGATCTATTGTACCTTCTCACAAAATTCAAAACAACCCACATGTTTGAAACAAGAAACAGTAAGAGGAGAGGCCATGAGATCCTTTGTGGTCATAGGTTCAAACCTATTGATTTTCCCTCATTTTTTATCACATCTCTTTGGTATTTCTTCCTCAATGATCTCTCTGTCATACTCTTCAGTCATCTTAAGCTTATTAGTTTGGAAACCCTAGGGATGAGGTAGAAGGGAATTGGAAGTGAAATTAGGTTTACAGCAAAGGGATATGGAAAGGGATATTATGATGCTATAAGATGATATGGTAGGGTTTTAGAATGATGTATGAGTGTAAGGATGGATCTAAGGGTGAAAATTTTGGAATAAGGAATAAACTAGGGTTTTTAGCATGAACAACCTCAAAATTTTCACATAGACACCAAAACAGCATAAAACTCCTTTTAAATACTGCAAAGAGGGTGAGATCTTAGGTTACTTACTTGCAAGAAAGTTGGAAGGCACTTTGGTGAAGAGTTGAGAAAGTTTGAATGAGTTTCAGGGCTTAAAATCCAACCTGGGCATTAGCGCAGCGCCTCTCTGCATTAGCGCAGTGCCAAGAAATTTTGCACTGAGTTTTCGAGGATTAGCACAGCGCTCCTTAGAATTAGCGCAACGCCAAGCAATTTTTGCCCAAATTTGTACAAAACTTGGATTTTCTCCTTTGTTGAAGGCTCTTGATGTTTGAATGAAAACAATTATGTGCTTTGAGGTGCTTGATGAGATTTATAGCTTTAGTGAATTTGAAATTTATTTCAAATTACCCATTTTTCTAATGTTTACTTTCCTCTTTGTCACTAATATTATTTTTTCTTTCTAACTTTGGGCATTGCAGGCTCGATCAACATGGATTTTGGTTCTCTTTCTCCACTTCGGCCAGACATAATTACATTTGACAGCTTTGGGATAAAATTATTACATAAAATGACATAAAATTACATTTGAAAAAATAAAAATAAATTACATATTTGACTTTTCTATAAAAATATTGATTTTGATATCAAAGTCATTAAACTGAAAAAAATACAAATTTAAAAGTATAATATTTACATCATGATGATTTGAAAACCAATTTTCTTAATTAGTCCCTCTCATACATATGTTGACCTTATCTGAATGAATGAATGACCTTGAAAAATGCAAAACCCTAATGACCTAATGGGACTGCTTTTTGACCTGATATTTGCATGAGATTTTGACTTAAATACTTTAAAGTGAAACAAGCATTTCCATAAGTGTTATTATGCTCAAGGGGACATGCGAATGAGTCAGCAGTGTGAATCTTAGAGGGAGAGTGAAGCTTATTGACAAGGAAAACCACCAGCGGAACAATTTAAGTCATGACCTAATGGAATGATGAAAATTTTATTTAGTATGGGACACCTAAGATGAACATGCAAATGTCTTTTGATCCCTGGTGGAAGTATCCAAATACTAAAAATAAAATTAGCTCCAGCTGGGGATGGTAGCTCCTTCGAGGTGCCAAGAACAATGTAGACCAAGTGCCTACTCATTGGGCATGAAGACAAACTCTAAAGACTAAAAATGAAATACCGAAAGAAACTTGACTCAATAACTAAATTGACTGAAACTCAAACCTGACTCAAAAAACTTTGAAAACAACAAAAAATCAACAAGCTTTATAGCCTTCACTTCAGGCCCCAAGCCTAGATGACCTTCTACCTCAAACCTTGCAGAAAATATAAACTGGTATTTACAATGAAAGTGAAACATTTTCTTAGAATTTGCATCAAAAGTAATAATGTTTCAGGAGCCTACCATTGACTGGTCCTCCTGGCCATTCTTCTCCATTCATCTCCTTCAGCAGATAGGAATTTTTTCCTCGATAAGCTGAGATCTTGTAGGGTCCTTTGCATAGATTTTAAAACTTTATGTGCTTACTTTTATCTTCATTTCTTGCATCCCGCCACAACACTACATCCTCCATCTAAAATTTATCTGCTTTGGTTTTGTGATCATAAACATTCTTAATTCTCTCCTGAAGCTTAGAAGAAGTCTGAGAAACTTCCTCCCTTGCTTGCTGAAGGTGAATCATTTGATTGATTCGACGTTGTATATCATATTCCTCACTATCTGCTTCCTGCAATAATCTCATAACTGAGACTGCAAGTGATGTAGGAAACACTGTATCTGTACCATAAACCAATTCAAAAGGTGACATACCTATAGACTTCTTGGTGCTCACTCGGTCTACCCACAAATCATTGGTAAGCTTCCTATGCCAATTTTTCTTGTTCTCCTCCAACATTTTCTTAATGATATTCACCAAAGATTTATTAGAGGACTCAGCTAATCCATTGCCCCATGGATAATATGCGGTGGAATGGCCCACTATGAATTATCTTCTTTGACTTAAATGCTACAAAATTATTTGTAATAATCTTGTGAGGACAACCAAAACGAGACAAAATATTGGATTTTAAAAATTGAATGATTACCGTGTTCGTAGCTTGCCTTGTAGGAATAGCCTCAATCCACTTAGTGAAGTAGTTAGTGGCTGTCAGGATCCATTGGTGCTATGCTGATGATGTAGGATGAATTTCCCCAATAAAATCAAGTCCCCACTGTTGAAAAGGAGCATTCAATACAATAGGCTTCAGTGGAAGAGGAAGGAGTTTCCTTTTTCCCTGAAAAACCTGACATTCATGACAGTTTGTGACTGTTTTGTACAAATCATAAAATAAAGTTGGCCAATAATACCCTTCTCTCAACACTTTGTTAGTTGTTGTTTTCCAAAACAAATGGCCTCCACAATCTCCCCTATCAAAGTCATCGATTACCTGCTTAGCTTCATCTTCAACCAGACAATTCAAAAGAACACCTCCCAGATCCTTCCAATAAAGAGCACTTCCTAGAATGCAATATTTAGCATATTTCAATTTCAAAGACCTACCCTGAATTTTTGACACTCCAGGAGAGGACATAAGTGTTGAAGAACATACACTATATCAGAATACCATGGTGAAATGAGAAACATTTCTGATACCTATATTAGAGCACCATCTTCTTCATCATCTGTCATTGTTGCAATAAGGTTTAAGTCTAGAGCATGCAAGTTGGATTCATCCATCAACTTGGCTAAACCCTAGCATAGTAGCTATCCACCTACCTCTCCGACCTTCAGGATCAGTCTGTGTGAGAATCTCTTTTACCGCTACATTTGGAACATAGGCTACAGTATGCGAATGTAGAATATTGATCCGGAAATATTTCAAAGCTTTGATTAGGGCTAGATTTTGTTTCTCAATAATGTTATAGTGAAGAGAAGCATCTCTAATGGCTTGACTAAAGAAAGAAATAGGTTGTTCAACCTGATCTTTCTTTTGCATTAAAACCATTGCCAAGGTATGCTCGGAAGCAAATGAAAATATTATGAAATCACTAGTATAATATGGACTCACTAAAACAGGGGCTATGGTTAAAGCAAGCTTTACCAAGTTGAAATACTTCATAGCATCAGTGGTCCATTTTCCACTACTGTCATTCTTCAACATATTAGTCATTTATCTCAATGATCAGCTAAATTAGGGACAAATCTGTGTAAGAAGTTCATCTTACCATTAAAAGCCTGTATATCCTTTTTGTTTCGTGGAAAATCTATCTTTTGAATGGCTTCTACTCTGGAAGGATAAATGCGAATGCCATCTTTGGAAATTATGTGACCAAATAGTTTGCCTTCCTCCATGGAAAAAAGACTTTTCTTCGGATTTAAAGAAATCCCGAACTCCCTGCATTTCTGAAAAAAAATTCTCAAATGATACAAATGTTGATCGTCAGAACCAGAAAACACTATCAAATCATCTATATACACTACTAATAAAACATCCTTCTCATTAGCAAAGGCTATATCCATTGCCTGTTGAAAAGTAGCCCCTACATTCTTGAGTCCAAATGGCATTTTAACATACTGAAAGGTCCCCCACGGTGTTGTGAAAATAGTTTTACCTTGGTCTTCTTCATGTACCAAAATATGATTATAACCTGAATAACCATCGAGCAGTGACATCCGTGACGCTCCAATTACTCTTTGCAAAACATGATCCATCTTAGGAAGGGGATAATTATCCTTTAAAGATAGTTTATTGAAATTTCAGAAATCTATGCATAGCCTTAACTCTCTGGTCTTTTTCCTTACCGAAACCAAATTTGAAATCCAATAAAAAAACCTAATTCGCACAATAATACCTGATTTGTACAATCGGTTTACCTCTTTCTCGATGGATGGTAACAATCTTGGGTTTATCCTTCTTAACTTATGTCTAAAGGGTTTTTGATGTGTCTTGATGGGAATAGTGTGCTGAATAATATTTTTGTCGTAGACCTTCAAATATGCATAATCCCATGCAAAAATATCAGAAAATTCACACAACAGTTTGATGTACTTATCTTTCGCCTCGGGAGACAATGTCTTAGACAACTTAACCATCTTGGGCTTGTCTGCTATTCTGATGTTCACATATTCCACACCCTTTTCTATAGGAGTCAATGTTGGTTTTCTAGCCACATCATCCTGATCAAACAAATCTTCCAAAGGTATGAGACCTCTAGGAATAATATTATCTTTCAGCTGCAAAACATTCATCTGACGAGCTTCTATGTCTTGATCATCAACATCACAAACATCATCAATAAAAGCATCTTTGAACTTTCCTTCATTCTGCAAAAAGCTATTAATTTCTTTATCATCCCAAAAAACTTGCCAGTACCTTAAATTATCTGGAACAGTAGGTCTATGTTTGACATGAATTGCAAATTTATTACTGGAGTTCATCGGAATTTTGAGATTACTTGCCACTGTAGCAAGTGAATCTGCAATAATGTTCTGAGTTCTTGGTACTACTATTAATGTATACTCAGGAAACATTTTTAAGATATCCAAGACTGCATTTCTATAAGCTCTCATCCGTGGATGCTTTTCTTGGTATTTTCCTTTCACCTGCTTTATGACAAGCTCAGAATCACCATAAACATATATTATTTTTGCACCAAGTTTCTTCAAAATTTTAAAACCTATGATCAATGGTTCATACTCTGCTTCGTTATTAGAATAATAAAACGCAAATTTATAAGAGCATTCTCTAACACTACTTGGAATTCCACCTAACTTACACATTGAACTTCGGATCCAAATACCAATACCTACACCTTCCTTACCCAAAGCACCGTCGAAATCCATGCTCCAAAGGCCCTCTTCATCTTCTAGATGTTGAAACTCAACCTTTGGTTCTGATTTACTTGGGCCAGTCACGTCATTTTGCTGTTCTGTACTGATTTTATATTCTTCAGGAGGCTTTTCAGGAGAAGGTGTTATTGAAGGAGGCACCATTTCTTTTTCCTTATCAAGAACTGCTCTAAAAATTTGTAAAACTTCTGGAACATCTTCTGCTATTACTAGCTGATTATTTACATCATTCAAATCACCATCATTATACAAAATAAAATATTCGAGATCTGTATGTACAGCCTGTATTGGATGATTGATAGGCTTCTCCTTACTATTTATCATATACTTCATTTTCTTTTCCCGGTACAATTTCCTCAATTTCCCAAAAACTAGAATAGTAGCATAAGAGAAGTCAAGTTGTAAAGCGCCTTTAAGTTTGGCTCCCCATGATCTAGAAAATAGCATGCCAAAACGAGGTGGTATATCAGCCACCACCACATCGATTAAATTTTTTTTGCCTGGGATCTGGTCTAAGGAAACCACTAAATCTTTATTGAGGCCAATGCAACAAACTCTACCAAAATCAAATGAATACAAATCATGATATGGTCGGGTGATATCCATGCCCAACTTTTCCATAATTTCCTTAGGCATCAAATTGTGAGAAGCACCGGAATCAATAATAGCATTATGAAGTATGTACTCATGCAGTCTAAGGCTTAAATAAAAGGGGGGAATTTCACTCTCTTCTATTTGACCATTTATAGCTGGGCCGAAAATGAGCTCGGGGTGGTCATCTTCAACATTAACCATAATGGACACAGGATCAGTTAGCAAAATTTTAGACACCTGATCTTTGTAATGACTATTATTTACTGACTTTGTTAAAGGAATGGACACTTTCAATATAGCTATTTCATTTTCTAAACTAAAAGTTGTGACTTTATCTACCTCTTTGAAAACAATATCTTTTCTATGATTTTGATCCCTTGTCACAATTTCCTTCTTCTGAGTCTCTTTCTGTTTAGTAGCTGAGCTTGTTGATGGTTGATTGTTGTTGCTATGATTCTAATCTACATGCTCTTTACCTTTTTTCTGATTATTCGGAAGATCATTCTTTGACTAGACCTCTTTGATTTTCTGAATAGGATTGACAGGTACATCTCTGCTCCTTAGAGAATATTGTTTCTGATGTGCACTCAAAGCATTCATATACCCACGCTGATAATCATATGATTCCTTTTCCATATCATCATCATTTTCTAGGATATATTCCTCATTTTTGGGAATATCTAAACCTTCAATATACTCTTCATCTTCAGTCAAGAACATGGGTAAACCATTTGTTGTAAAGAAACGATTTGTTTCAATCAGTAGATCTTCCTCTTCTTCATATTCTCCTTGGACATAATTCTACTACAATGGGGTCCTAATTTTTTGATGTTGTTGTACTATTTGGTCAGGTGCTTTCTGTTCTCTTTTCTTGATTCTAAACTGCTCCTGCTGCGCTCTGAAATTTGGATTTTGGATCTGTGGTTCAAGTCTTTTTGAAATAGACAATCGGTCAACCATCTTCTCCAGAGTCCAGAGTAATGAATCCATTTTTGCATCAGAATTAGATATCTTCTCTTTAATTATCACCCTCTTTTTTGATCTCATCCTTTCTCTCTTGGCCAGCAAATTCGATTCCACACTTACAACATTATTTTTCATATCTGCTAAAGTTGTAGGATCACGTTCACACAACTGATATGCCATATCAGCGTTTAATCTGTCTGGAAATTTGACCAAAACCATATCCTCCGGTGGTTTCATATGTGTAGGAAGAGCATTGTACACTGCATTAAATATCACACAATAATCTTGAACAAACTCATCAACATTCCTTTTGATGTTCTCGTATTCAGACAGAATTTGAAGGGGATTTTTCTTCTCTTCCCATATTTCTATAAACTGATTATGAAAAACCCCTAAATTACATATAGTAATTGTTGGTTAAGCTCTGAACCATTTTCTTACTTCCCCTCCCAGACTTTGTGCAAAAAACCTCATCTTCACATCTTTTACATCAATTTCATGAAGGTCAAAGAATTCATTCATCTTTTCTACGTGATTTAGGGCTGTTATAGACTGAGTATCATCAAACAAAGGGATTTAAGTTTGATAATTTGCGGGCATAGCACCAGGGTTCTGAGGGAGAACAAGGGGGGCATATCTTGTAACCATGATTGGACGTGGCGGATTTATGACAGGGTTTATAACAGGGATTTGGATGCCTAATCTAATTAAAGGAAGACTTGTCCCTGACTGAGTAGTGTGGAAAACGGATGAAGAAGGAGGTGGGGGAAAAGGAATATTATGGGTTACATTAGATGGATTGCTGGTAGAAGAAGATAATATTTGAGGTCTTCTTGTCACCCAAGCATTTACCTGCAAAGAATAGTTTCGCAAATTTTTAAGAACTTGTAAAAGTTGTGCTACTGATTGTGACCCTAATTGTGACTCTGATTGTGAGTGTGAAAATAGATCTTCAACAGGACTATGAAAGGAAATGGAGGAATCAACAATTTTCTCGTCAAGCCAACTAAAATATTTTCTTCGGAATAAACTTTGCTCAAAATTTACATCAAATTTAATATCCTGCAAGTTTTCTAACCCTTTGGGAAATGAATGAGATCTAGGGATAGAACTTCCTTCTAATTGATTCCCGACTGAACTGGAAGCCTCAAAAATAGCTTTAACTTTTCTTCTGAGGATCACTAACAATGGTGGGAGGATTCGGATCGGGATTGGATCTGGTGTATCTTCGGGAAGCCAGTATGTCCAATTTCAAAAATAAATATGCACTTTACAAATTTTTCAATTCAGCCTTTGAATAAACTCTAAAACTTATTATCCAAAAGTTTAAGAATTTCAATGAAAACTTATTACTGGGGTTGATCTGATCTTACTTTTTCTTCCCCAGTGGAGTCGCCAAAATTTTATCACTCAAATTGACCTCAGGCTGAGAGAGGCAATTCTGAGGTAACCTCAAACCACACTTGGCCAAGTAGCTAGCCCTACTAGGACAGGAGAGGGCTCTCTCCGTATGGAACACAATCAAGATGACTGTGGAAATAAGGTTTTAGGCTAGGTATAGTAGCTCAGGGTTTTGATTTTGATTTTGATTTTGTAAGGTTTGCTGGATTAGGAGGATTCAAACAGCTAGGGCAAGGAAATTAGGTCAAAATTTGCAGGGGTTCTACGGGGCAAGGTAGGTAGAAGGTTTTGAAATTAAAATATGATTATGGTGAGGTCAAGAAACTGGTGAGGAGCTAGGGAAATCATTTGGAATGAATTTTACCTAAACTGAGGAGAATGAACACATTATACTAAATTTCCAAAAACAGAGCATAAATAAATAAGGATTCAGCCTTTCAAACTTGAAATCTAGTATATAATCGACATGAAATGATTTATGAATTAACAATAAATTAAAAAAAATTGATAACAGAGATGAAACTATGTCTAAAACTCATACCACATGGATCCCAAAGAAATAGGTGCAAATTTCTATTAATATCCAAGCCAAACTTATATACAAAAAGTCTCTTGAGATGCGAAAGATCCAAGTGAGTCCAACCATTACAAAGAATGAGGAAATAAATAAAATAGACCTCAAAACCACTCTCCCTAGCCTTAGGGAGTCGAATCCATGAGATAGGGATCGGTTTCACCTACTCCCAAACAAGAATATGAAGACTAGGAAAACTCAACAATTTGCCTCTAAAAGAGAGGAAATTGGTTCCTTTGACCTCTAGAAGACTTATCCAATGTATATACCTTAGGTAAAAGTAAAATATGACATTTAAATCAGTAAATTATTCAACTACCCAAGTAAAAAGTTAAACATGAGTGAAGCTTCAAAAATTGATGAAACTGGTGAAAATGTAAATTTCTTGGCATTAGCGGAGCGCCATGATAGAAAAATTGACCTGTTTTGTAAGCCACTTTTGGAGGCCTTCCCCTTGTCCAAATCACCTCCCTGATAGCTCATTGGAAATTTCTCTGAATCTAGTTTCTAAATATTATTTCAAATTCCAAAATTGCGCCCATACGCCCTGTAAAAATGGATTTCTCCCAAGACTGGTAATAGCGCAGCGCCAAGGTGAAAAAAGAGGCAGAAACATGAAAATTAGGAGGCTTTTTGTACTTTTGAGGAACCAGTTCCCCTCAAAATATTCTAAAATTTTCTGAGGTTGATGTAATCATCATTATGAAGATGATAATTCTAACCATTTTCCATTTGGATGCTCCAAGAAAAAGCGCAGTGCCAAGGGCACTGCATTTTTAGCAAATTTTCCGTGTCAAATTGCTCAAAAAAACAAAAATTGCACCAAAGTGCCAAATTTGCCAAACATTTGTCAAAATGGTGAGATTACTTGCTGATAAAGAGTTAGAGGCATGAAGAGACACCTCATCAAGTATATCTAACTTCTCCTTTTGTTCAGTCAAAGCTTGAATCTTTGCATGGGCTCTTTTGAGCTTGGCCCTTGCAATCTTGTTTCTCATCGCATAGTGCTTTTCCATATTCCTCTAAATATAATTATCCCTTTTGGCCTTCTCCAGCAAGCCCTCCAAATTCAAATTGGCTCTATCAAGCCATGAATCTCTATCTCTGCTAATCTCAAGGGCAAGGAGCTCACCTGGAGTGAGCTGCTATGCCAACTCAGCCTCTCTTTGTCTCTCACAGACTAGAGCTCTCCTTAGCCCTATTGTCTTTGGTCTCTGTCTTGGAGGCTCATCCTCCTCACCATCAAGATCACCAAATCTTTCTAATTTCTCCTCCAACAAAGCCTTAGCCTTCCCTGCCTCTTTTTGAGCTTTGATGGTCCTCACCTCATTGATGATCTGCTTGGCTTTCAACTGTTGATTTTCCTACTCAAGAAAGTTAATAACATACTATGCTCTATCAATATTAGCTTGAAGTTCACTAATATTTTCCTCTTTGCTACTATTAAATGCATTGATGAATCTAACCCCATCCTCATCATCAAGGTCAATCAGTTAAAACTCCTTCTCAACAACGTTAGGCTCTGTAGCCTTTTCTTTTCCCTTGTCTAATTGTTTTTCTGATGAAAAAGGCATGGTCCCTTTCACTCAAAGTGAGGCAAACACATTCCTGTAGCCTCTCTGATAGGTCTTGGGAAATGGCTCAACATGAGGTGAATGCATATGACTGGGTGATTATGTATGAGTAGCATCAACATGAGGTGAATCCATATGAACTGGTGATTATGTGTGAGTAGCAGGCTAAGATGGAGAAGTGGATATGGGAGGATGAGATAATGAATGGATGCTCTGCTCATGATGACTAGGTGGGGTAGTGAAAACTTCATTTGCAATGAATGTGTCCCATGAAATGCTCTTTTGCTCAAGCTGATGCATGACTACCATCTTGATGAGGGAGTGGTGAAAAAAACTCTGCATTTGATGATTATATTGCCTCCTTTGGACAATGTATGCCATCTTGTTAATTATTTGGAGAAGATAGTGAGGTATATGAAGCATTTTGACTCTAGTGAAGTGCATAAGGGTTCTGAAATGGTATGAATAGAGTCGGGTAAACCTCCCCTCACAAGTGAAATACTTCAATATTATTTTCATCATAGGGGCATACTGGTCAAGGAGATGAGAGAAAGGAAAAAAAAGATTCTTATCAATCCTTATATCTGGGTTTGAGGTATGGTTCATAATAGCTCACATCAAGTTTTACCTTTTTAAACCATTTCTCTCCCACATTAGGGATCCCTGTAGCATCTGCAATGGCATTAATGGACATGGTAAAAGTAACCCCAACAAGTGTAACCTGTCTATCATGAATATTAGTGATGAAAAACCTAGTCAACAAAGGATGATATTGGATCTACTATACCTTCTCACAAAATTCAAAACAACCCACATGTTTGAAACATGAAACAATAAGAGGAGAGGCCATGAGCTCATTTGTGGTCATAGGTTCAAACCTATTGATTTTCCCTCCTTTGTGATCACCTCTCTTTGGTATTTCTTCCTCATTGATCTCTCTACCATACTCTTCAGTCATCTTAAGCTTAATAGTTTGGAAACCCTAGGGATGAGGTAGAAGGGAATGGGAAGTGAAATTAGGTTTAGGGAAAAGTGATAGGGAAAGGGGTATTATGATGCTATAAGATGATATGGTAGGGTTTTAGAATGATGTATGAGTGTAAGGAGGGACCTAATGGTGAAAATTTGGGAATAAGGAATAAACTAGGATTTTTAGCATGAATAACCTCCAAATTTTCACATAGACACCAAACCAGCATAAAAATCCTCTTAAATACTGAAAATAGGGTGAAATCTTAGGTTACTTACTTTCAATAGAGGTGGAAGGCACTTTGGTGAAGATTTGAGAAAGTTTGGATGAGTTTTAGGGCTTAAAAGCCAAGTTGGGCATTAGAGCAGCGCCGAAGTATTAGCACAACGCCTCTCTGTATTAACGCAGTGCCAAGAAAAATTTCACTAAGTTTTACGAGGATTATCGTAGCACTCCTGGGCATTAGCATGGTGCCAAGCAATTTTTCACTGAGTTTTCGATGATTAACAGAGCACTCCTGGGCATTAGCGCAACGCCAAGTAATTTTTGCCCAAATTTCTCCAAAACTCATATTTTCTCCTTTGCTGAAGGCTCTTGATGTTTGAATGACAACAAAAATGTGCTTTGAGGTTCTTGATGAGTTTTATAGCTTTATTGAATTTGAAATTTGTTTCAAATTACCCATTTTTCTAATGTTTACTTTCCTCTTTGTCACTGATATTCTTTTTACTTTCTGAATTTTGGCATTGCAGGCTTGATGAACATGGATTTTGGTTCTCTTGCTTGAATTCAGCCGGACATAATTACATTTGAAAAAAAAAAAAATTACATATTTAACTTTTCTATTGAAATATTGATTTTGATATAAAAGTCATTAAACTGAAAAAATACAACTTTAAAAGTATAAAATTTACATCATGATGATCTGAAAACTAATTTTCTTAATTAGTCCCTCTCATACATATGCTGACCTTATCTGAATGAAGGAATGACCTTGAAAAATGAAAAACCCTAATGACCTAATGGGACTTCTTTTTGACCTTATTTTGGCATGAGATTTTGACTTAAAGAATTTCAAGTGAAAAAATAATTTCCATAAGTGTTATTATGCTCAAGGGGACATGAGAATGATTCAGCAGTGTGAATCTCAGAGGGAGAGTGAAGCTCTTTGACAAGTACAACCACCAGCAGAACAATTTAATTCATGACCTAATGGAATGATGAAAAATTTATTCAGTATGTGACACCTAAGATGCACATGCAAATGTGTTTTGATCCGTGGTGGAAGTATTCAAATAATGACACTAACAATAAGCATGTCCGTATGCTATGGGATTCTCTTGGTCCATTTCAAACCATGTTTTTTAAAAGTAGTAAGATTGTTTTTCCCTTTGTTATATCTCGTTGCAACTCGACAAATTTTTTTCTGTGTTGTTCGACAAATAATACCTGAAAAAAAGAAAGGTAAAAATTTTGATTAGTTTTAACAAAGAAAGCATCAAAACATAGATCCTTTTAGGAACAAAAAGGAAACATGGAGACTTGAGATGGAAAGCATAATAAAATACAAAATTTGACAAAATACCGTGGCACAGTTGTTGTTTGTTTCACCATCTTTGACATATATTTCCAATTGGCGATTATTTTGCTGGAATCCTGTGACAAATGCTGCAAAGATTCCAACTAAATAATCTGTATTTGCTTCTAAAATAATTGCAATTGTAGTGTCTAGAGTAAGTCAACGTTCAGAACAAAGTGTTGTTATTTCCTCAATGACAGATGTTGAAGTCAGCGAGATGTAATGGCTAGCATCACCTCTTTCATATTTTCTTTTTTTGGTCACGTTGAATCCTATGATGCAGATATTTTTCCCAACAGAAAAAAAATGAGACAAAATGAGAGATTAGTTTATCAATTATGTTAATGGTTATTGTAAGTTGGCCATGGACATCAACAAGGTCGGCATGTACAACTTGCATCTTCGGTGGTGAGGAGGCTGTTGGATTAGAAGCAGGGCCATATAACACTAAGACCTCACCTTAAAAAATGTTTGTTATACTTCCCATGCAAATTTTCATTATGGATGATGAAATTATTTATTTCTTTTCTATTTTTTCTTTGTTGTTTCAAAAAAATTAAAATGGCAAAATGGAAAAGAAAAATTAATTAGTGTCTAAATATGAATACTAAATAGACTAAGATGGAAAAAGAAAAAGTAAAAATTAAATAATGTACAAGTAAAATCACCAAACCTAGATTCATTTCTGCTTGTTGCACTGTCTGCTTTATCATTAGATTCATTTCTTCTTATTGCACTATTTTCTTTAGCAGTTGACATTTTTTTTATTGGTAGATCTATGAAAATGCAAGGAGGAAACAAAAGAGTTAGATATTTCAAACACTAGGTATGTAGTTTAAACATATTTCAGTTTTGGCACAACAAATTTTCCAATGAAAGTATGAAGCTATAAAGTCGGAAAACAAAGAACAAATTATTGTACCTGAATTGTTGCAAATGAGGGTTGTAGACAAGTTTGGCTATGATCTGACGAATATGCATTTTCAAGATTTATTTCACATTTCTCAATAGGAAAATATGTTTTGATCATAATTGCAATAAGGCGTATAACATGTTTTGATTAGAGTTGTAGAAAAACATAAATGATGCTATGATCTGAGAAGTATGCATTTGCAAGATTGATTTCACATTGTTCAATAGGAAGAATTGTCTAGATGTGATCTATTGTTGTTTTTTATCGTGGACATAACTTGCTTGTTTATTCTAGAATCTGGATTATTATTGTTACTCTAGATTACCGTGATTTATTACTGTATGAAAATTAGGCAAGAATAAATTTGATTTAAATGCCTTACAAGTAGCAAAAATCCTGTAGGATAAGGTTAGACTTCTTTCCCAAAGTGGTGCCTAGCTTTAGGCCTGAAGGTCAATTAGCCTAATAGCCTGATTAGCTTGGGATAAAATAATAAAACTTCAAATCACTATTCTTAGTCATCCTCTGCATTTAGTAATGGCGTCAGGAGAAAAGGGCGTAAGAAAGTTTCTAATTTCATTTACCTTTGGAATTTGCAGGTTTTAGTTCCAACCAAGGCTGTAAGAATTTTAATTCAATCCCAGCGAATAAAAAACATTCAACATATTTATATCGGCATTGGGGATCCTCAATAACCAAAAAGAATGCTAGAAGAAAAAAAAAAGTAAATAAGTAAGAACGCATGAATCCAAAAAAAATTACAGTGCTAAAATCCCAAAATACTAAAAAAGAAATAGAAATATAAACTACATTGATCATGGTGAAAAAGAGTGTAAGAAAGTTTCTAGTTTCTATTTTTAACTGGGTAAAAGAAAACAAATTAAAAGAAACATAAATATCAAAATTTCATTTTACCTTTGAAATTTTGGGGTTTGAGTGTTTGAGTTCCAACCAAGGCCATAAAAATTTTCATTGAATCCCAGCTAATAAACAACATTCATCATCTTTATATCGACATTGAGGATCCTCAATAACCAAAAAACATTCTAGAAAAAAAAAAGTAAATAAGTAATAACCCATAAACAAAAAAAAATTACAATGCTAAAATCCCAAAATACTAAAACCTAAATAGAAATATAAAATACATTCTGCCACTTGAGGTTCAAATTCTTCTAAAATTTGAAATAGATTCTCTCGTAATTTTTTTGCATTAAAATACGAGCTTTTTCATTGGAATAGGAGCTGATGTAAAAAATACAAATGCTTAATCTAAAGTTTGGCTCTATAAGATCTAATTAATTTTTTCCTTGACCAATTAAACATGGGAAAGGTTTCTATTAACCAATCAAAATTTTAGAGGTCTTATTTGGCCTCTTCCCGAGGCCGAGAGGAAACAAAGCTTAGGGTTAAAATGCATATTTTTGAGAATTTCTGGCAAAATTGAATAATGCTAAGCTTACTACTTAGTTAAAATCAAATGTTGCATGTGCCTATTGGGGCACCTGTATTTGGTTCTCAAGCACGTGGAGTTGGCTTTGGTTCTCAGGCACCTGGTGTTGCACCTTGGTGCCCTTGTTAGAGTGGGGGTCACTCTTCTTCATAATCTTTGCCTACTTCTTCAGGTAATCCTCTGCAATCTTCTCGAGCTGCCTTTCCTACACCTCCGCCTTCCACTCCACTTTCTTCTCAGCATTGACGTGGCTGAGCCTCTTTCCGCTCATGTCGCGGAAAGCATCAAATTTTCTAGTCTTCTTCTGGCCAGCCTTGGTGGTAGTGCCCCTCATAAGAGAGCCAAAGCCCCCTTTGAGGAAGGGATGGACTTGTGGGTACAGTTCGTCGCGGGCGGTGACCAGACTACCATCAACAAATATGTAAAAAACTATATGCAATGATTTGAAAAATAGGTCTTCCTACTTTCTTCGTCTCCTTTAGTAGTGCAGAGCATCTTTGGGAGCCTTTGATGAATGCATTAAAACACATAAGACAAAACACAACAAGACCAAACAAAAATGATTTAGAGAAGAATGAGACACACTCATTAATAAGAAATGATCCTGTGACTTGTGCACGTTACTATAGATCTAGGAAGGATTCTTTGCATCAACTAATAGCTCATGATTACAAATATTATGGAGAAATAGATGACTTATTTTACGTTACAGAATACCAAAATAGAGGGAGTGAGCATGGACATGGCTTATTATGGATAAAATCTTCACCAATCTATGGTAGGAACAAAAACATTGATGTTGAAAATTTTGTTGATAAATACTTGTTCACTCATTCATCGATTCTGAATAAAGAGCTTAGAACCATCCAAAATCATTGTCACATAAGAACTTGTAGGAAACATAAAAATTCTAAATGTAGATTTAATTTCCCAATGCCTCCAATGAAAACAACAAAAATACTTGAACCTATTAAATTTGATAACGCTAAAACGAAAACAAATGCAAAGCTAATATTTGACACAATAAAAAATGTAAATTATGATCAAAATGATACATTTGATAGTTTCTTGAATAAAATTGGATTAAAAAATGATTAATACATACATGTTATCCAATGTACACTAAATCGCACAACTTTGCTGCTACAAAGAAAGCCAGCTGACACCTAGACAAATAACTTTTCTCGACATATTCCATCAGTGTGGATTACAAACACTGACTCTCAATTTGTTCTCAATTCATATACTCCAATTGCTATATGAGAAAAGAAGATAAAACACTTACATCGATGTTCAATTACATACGCGATCATCACCTTAAAACAAAATCGGACATCATGAACACTATCAATTGTCTAGGAAAGGCTTTAGTAAACATGCAACAAATGTCTGCACAACAAGCATTGCACATTGTGCTATCGCTTCCGTTAAATTGTAGTTCACGAAAATTTATTTTCATTAACACATCTCCTATAGAGGAACATGGATTTGTTTTGAAAAGAAAAAAAGACTTGCAAAAGGAACTAGATAACTCTGAGGACATCATGTGCCCATCAATTGTTGCCTATTATATTCTATGACCTGTAGCTATTAATGTTATATGTTTAGTAGAGTTTTCATCTAGATACACAAACAAAGGGAAAAAACAGAAACAAGCAAGTAAGCCGTATGTCATAAGGTGCGTTAGATATAAAAAACACAAAGACATTGAAAACTATTGTAGAGAACAATTAATGTTATACCATCCGTATCGAGTTAATGAAACTACGATCAAACAAAATCACCCAACTTGGCAATCTGCATGTTGCATTGGAAAAAACAGTTAGGCGAAATGAACAAAAATTTAGATATGTTACAAAACCTGCATGGGGAGACATATATGATGCAATCAATGCAATAGAAACACATACAGAACAATTGTTTGACATAGACACTCTAAAAGAAAATGAAACAGAGAACACACGATTTGATGAATGCATCAATGAAAAATACGAAATTTATGATTTCCAAAGTGATTTGCAACATTTTCAACATATAAAGAACCTTACTCTACTATCTACAAGGCCATATGAAATTTTCAAACAACCAAATATAATACAAGACATAGAGTATTACAACTTAATGCGACAATTAAATCCTAAATAAGAAAAATTAGTTGCTGACGTGGTAGCAAGAAAACTGTATAGGCCAGAGGAGCCAATTCATTTGTTTTTGACGGGAGGTGCAGGAAGAGGAAAAACATTTACAGCACTAGCAATATTCCAATCCTTAGTATGCATATATAATGGAAAAATTGCTTATAATCCATCACAACTAAAAGGAATAATCACTGCGCATACAGGAAAAGCTGCATTCAATGCAGGCGGTGTCACATTGCATTTTGCATTCTATTTGCCCTTTAATAACAGTGATTGTTCTTCACTAAACAATGAAAAGTTAGATACATTATCAAAGCACTTCAAAAAACTTTGTGTAGTTCTTATAGACGAGGCATCACTTGTTGGTGCAACAACGCTTTATCAAATTGATAAGAAACTACGTCAAATCTTGCATACACCCACTTCTTACTTTGCTAATGTCGACATGATATTTTCTGGTGATTTGTACCAAGTAAGCCCTGTGATATAGTTATATATTATTAAAACAAATTAATATTTATAATTATTAATAGTAATATTATAATTATATATTAATATATTAATATATTAACATAATTAATATATTATTATAGATTAATATTAATAGTAATGATATTTATTCTTATAGATTAATATATTAATATTAGTTTATTTATATTTATATTTTTATAATAGAAATATGGTATGTTGAGTTTGTAATATTTTGATATCTTAAATCTCACTCTTGTACATGTCCTCAAAGTTTTTCTTATCAAAGTTTTGCTTTTCAATGAAAATGAAACCTTTGTAATATTTTGATATCCTAAATCTCACTTTTGTACATGTCCTAGAAGTTTTTATGTCCAATGAAAAATAAAGTTTGTAATATTTTGATATCTTAAATGAAAAAAAAATCTTCTTCCAATGAAAAAGAAGACTTCTATTAAGTCTTATATGAAAAAGAAAGTTTCTAATATTTTGATATCTTAAATCTCACTTTTGTACATGTCCTTAAAGTTTTGTCTTCCAATGAAAAAGAAGACTGAAGACTTCTATTGAGTCTTAAACTTGTGACATGGAGCTTTTGAAAATTTCTCTAATAATACTATAAATCACTTATACCAAAAATATTAATAGAAAAAAAATGCCTCAGTAAAAGCTAAAGTCCGCTCCATCAAAAAAATGCCTATTATTCCTACTCTACCATGCCTGCATGTCAACAACAAAACGATATGGCATATATAGTGATAACGCGAAAAATAGATCAATTACAATTAATTATAATTATATTTTTATTATAATTATGAATATTTAAATATATCCAAGTAAACAGAGATTTTGTTGCTTAGCTGCCTCTGGAACTTGAATTGTTGGACAGAATATTTGGGGTGATTCACTTAACTCCAAGTAAACAGAGATTGAGTTTCTTGGCTGCCTCTGAGAGTTAATGAGGGTGGACAACCCCCTTTAATTTCTCCAATATTTCTCAATAATTTATTGATATTGTGCTCATTCATTCTTCAATATTGATCTTCCAGTGGCAAGGAGTGAGTCCCTAAATTATCTCCTTCTCCAAATCTTCATAATATACCAAATATTCTCACAATATTCTACAAAAATAACCAATATTAGGAAAAAATATGCAATTACCTTTAAACCTTCCTAAGAAAATATTAAAGCATAAGAAAACATTATTAAGTGTAGAAGGAGAGATTTAATATATATTTTCATGTGCATATGGAAGGTAGATGAGTCTAAGAGAGGTTAGATGGGCCTTAATTTATGTCTAATTTAGAGGCCCATCAATGATACAAAATTCAAACATGAATGAATCAGGATCTTCATAAGATATTCCATAGAAATTTGGTAAAACGGAAGGTGCAATATTCTTAATTTTTACCTCTTCTCCAAGAATCGCTCTAGTATCTAGAATTGGAAATTCGGAAGTAGCTTCTTGATCATTGTCAGTTTCTACATCTTGTCTTCTCTTATTGTCATGTTCTCTTTTGGCATCTTCTTCTCTTTTTTTTCTTCTCCTCTTCTTATTTCTTCCTCTCTTTTTCTTTCTCATTCTCTTTATTTCCTTTCATATTGTAACCTTTGTTCTAGAGCTATTGGGATATTAGATCCTTGTCCTTCCTCTGTCATTTATTTCTCATTTTTTTTAAATGTCTCGGTAAGAAGTTGAGTTTTTGTTTCTTCAACTTTCTCTATTTGTTCAAGTATTGGTTGATCTAATTGTTCAAGAAATGGTTTTCTTGTATCTCTTTGTTTTCCTATGGAAGATGTTTCTATTTGTGTTTTTTTTCTTTTTACTTCATAAGCTAACAATTTTTTTCTTTAAACAAGAGTTAGACTTTGTCATGAACGTTGTTTTTCCTCCAATTCTTCTAACGTTGGTTTTCCAGCAACTGGTGTAGTTAATGCAAATGGAACTGCTCCCACGGATGGTTGAGTGGTTGGGGGGTTTTGTTTAGCAAATCAACCTTTTTCATCTCTTTCCCTGGGCATAAATTACCATAATGAAAGTAATTGCTACAATTTTTTTTCTTTCTGATGTTTTTATGTTTTTTTTAACAAGCTTCCTTTTTAACTTTATCTAAGTGTGCTTCCCCAGAAACGACGCCAAAAATGTAAGTCTAATTTATGGGAATAAATTAGAACATATATTTAAATATCAATCCAGATCAGTAGACTTAGAAACATGCCAAAATATATGGACCTTAGATATAATTAACTTAGGAATCCATTGTTTAGATACTTAAAAGTTGAATGCATGCTAGAATATTAAAAATAACAAGACAACTATTCGGAAAAGAATGTAAAGAAAACATCCAAATTTAATCTATGAAATCATACAAATGATTGGTCAATGAGATTAGCTTATTTTAGAAGACAGAGAAGAGACCCTTCTCTAAGAGTCGTAGTTTTCCTTCCGCATTCCTTCTATAATAAGATTTCCAAACATCTAAGAAAGCATGATAAACTGTAACTATGATAATATAAATTTAGCCTAGGAAAGCATATAATAAAGTGAATCTTGATTCAGTCCAGTCCTAGCTAATGGAGAAGAGGCTCTTTTATAAGAGTAATGGTTGTCCTTCCACATCCAAGCTAATTACTGTAAGATAAATCTTCAATAAAAAAACATGGCCATAATATGAATTCAAACTTCAAATATCTACAGGTATTTACAGCAAAGAAATAAGATGAACATAAAAAAATAAAAGTAGCATATTCACAACTACGAACATTACTCCACAAAAAAGTGTACTCAACTTACTATGGGGGGCCTCCACCATTTCCTGGTACACCACTAAAACAATCAGCTGCAATAATCCATTAAAATCATACATTATGCACAAGAAAATTATAAAGCAAGTCTATGTCTTCAATTATCTTTAGAAATTAATAGTCTCAAAGTCTCTAAGTTCTTTCTAACTATGAATGCCTTGCTTAAATAGGCTAAAATTATAACAATACAAGATAAAAAGTCTGTAACAGCTAAGAATAATCCTAATCCACCTCATAAGGTCAAAATTATCTGTTTTTTACACAAATAAGGATGAATCTCATAAAATCATAAAACTGCCCCTATTTCAGGGGATTTCCTAAATGACTGATCAAGTTTGACTAGCGTTGACCGACTCTATTCTAGTTGATTTGATGTGAACCAATAGGTGTTTGTCCATCCTTGGTTCCTATAGTTTACAGATATGCATTTGGTTTGGGCCCAGGTGTCCTGCAACCATGACTTCAAACAAGCCATTGCAAGCTTTTCTAGATCTGTCAAAATTTAATTTTAATGCTCAATTTTGACTAAAATGCTAAAATAATTAAAAGACATAGTTTAACTACCTTGATGTGCATGAAAGAGGAAAAATTAGGTGAATATGATGATAAATTAGTGAAAAAACGTGATTAACAATGAAATGTATAGGTTGAAAAGAAGCCAAAATTGGAGGCCAACAGTGTGATGGAGGTTTACACATTTAAGGGGAGAATTATTGCTTCCTAATAGAGTTGCAGATGGTTGGAATTATGTTCCTATGTAGTGCATATATTTGACATTGATTCGATGTAGGGAAGAGTTATTGTTATTGTTTCCATATAGTAGAAATATAATATGTTTTGTGGGATATAGTTGATATTTGTGTCATGTGTTGTGTAGATGATATGGAAAATAATATGATGTGTTGGAGAGAGTTCATCTAGACTGTGCACTTCATTACTCATAGTTTATATTTTAGATATATTTGTTCATGCTCATGATTTTTTGATATGATGGATGTTGTTACTTGGTTTTTGATCTCATGGGGAGAGAGAGTGTATTGAAGACATGAAGAAATGTACTTGTTGATGCTACTATATTGATGAGCCTCATGGATGTTGTTAGCCACCTATAAAAAAAATTTATACCAAAAGGTGGCTAAATCATTTTTGAGCCTTCAAGGAAAAAATTTTATTACAAAAAGTGTTGGCTCTTGAAGACTTTTGAAGGCCTCATGCCTCTGCCCTAAATCTTCACTGCTGTTCTCATTTCACACTTAGAAATTCTACTGATTTCAAAGCCAAAATACTGCTGCAAACTCCATTTTTCCTCCTCCCTTCCACCTCCAAAACTAACCTCATTTTAACCCCTTTATCCCCCATGAAATTTTTCATTTTCGTCTTTTTCCCCCTTTCCTTTCATTAAAATCCCTTTGATAAGGTTTAAAGACTCCTTCTTTTCCTTATCGAAACCCCCAACAACCATTGAAAATCATTGAAAATCATTGAAAATCATATTTTTTATATATTATAGACTTAAGCCCCCTTGGGCTAAGTCTTTAACCCTTCCCCTCCATGCGTCTTGGTGCTAGAACCGAGCGCCAGCCTTCCAAGCGCTTATCGCATCGCTCGATCGCAATTAGCCCTTCCTCCATAAAACCCCGGGTCATATAGCTTTCCATATAGTCCACGGCCCCACAGACTGGCGCCAAGCCGTATTAAAATTTAATTTTTCGCCCCGACGTATTAAACCTTATTTTTATATAAAATTTTCGATTTTTATTATATCCTAAGGTTTTCCGCCGGTTTAAAATGCTAGTCACTCTCCACCGTCGATCTGATCTGCAAATCAACGACGCGCGATCTATCACTTACTATTGAAAAAACCGGGCGGAATCCATCTCACCGCTTTCAAGCGGAGGGCGGTTTTTTCCCGATCAGCGGCGATTCCATTTAGCGCCCGATGCGTGGCCTTGAGCACTGTTCAAAAACCACCGCTCATCGCACGTTAAAGTTCAGACCTGGACCCGGCGCGATATTGACGTCCACCATCTGATCCGGGGCCACTCATCGGACGGTAGTCGCTCTCCGAAGATGCCCGTTCAATAATTTAGGGTACGACGCGGTATTAAAGGCATCTCCACCGTGGATCTGATCTGCAGATCGACGGCCCAAAATTCATCACCATGATTCCTCGTCCGGTCAGCATTTCCGGACCCGAGGGTTTTTCTTCATCTGGATTTTATTGAAAATTTGATGTCCGGGCATGTTTCTAAGGTTTATTGGTGCCTGTTCTCCACCGTTGATCGCATGGGCTGATCTCATCCGACGGCCCACGATCGTCTCGAACCCTGAACATGATTTTTGATCATCTTTTTGGGGAAACAAAGGTTTTAAAACCTTTTTTCCCATTTTTATTTTTTAATAATGTGACCCCTTCACGTTGTTTAGTCACCCTCGCTCTTGACCGTTGATCTCTGTGCGATCAACGGTTCCAATTTAATTTCCTCCTCCGCTCTCCTTTGGCCTCTTCTAATCAATCTCGACCGTTGGATGATGCCATCCAACGACCACGCTCTCTCCACGTGCCTTTTGAAGCAGTTAACCTATACATGCAGGATTTCATAATGTTTTTTGTATTTTGTAGGGTTCCAATGGTTTTTTCTGTTGTGTCTGAAGAAAATTTAAAGGCAGAGGGTGACGATCCTCTCGCCTTCGATTCATCAAAGAAAATCATTCACAGGGTTTAAAATTCACGTTTCATTAGTGTTTCATGAGGCATTGATGCCATATCACCCCTGCGCAGCACTGTACACCGAAAAAACACAACAATTCAATCACAAATCAAAGGATATGAGTGTCGAACACAACACACACTAGCATGGAAGATTGAAGACAATTTTATGAGGATTACAACCAACAAATTATTATTAAAAACCTAATCCTCCCAACTAAACACAGTTTGAAGAAAATCATGAGTGTTTTCTCAGACAGAGAGCCTACGCTGCCACATCAGGGGCTAATTGAATCCCCTAGCTACCACAGAGCCACCTATAGCCTCAAATCAATCAAAAGAAGGCCGAAGTTATTACCCGAACAGAAGATATTTTGCATCAATACAGCTGAACAGTTAATTCAACCAAAGGAACTTATTGTAAACTGTCAGCAGAAGTTATTGCAAGGATAACGAGGAGTCTTGAAGTCAAAAAATTGTTTCCAGCAAGCCTAATAGTTAATGTAAACCAATTAATACAGGGGAAATACCAAAAATCTTCTCTATTAAGCCCCTCAAAGGCCGAGAGACAGTGCACTGTATTAATTGAACTTAGAAGATATTTTATCCCATTCCACCTCCTCATTTTCTCTATAAATACTACTGGAGAAGATGAGAAAGTGTTGGTTGGTTGATCACTAGTTGTAATACTGAAACTGTCTGAAATAATATATAGTCTGTTGAAGTTGAAGAATAAATTGAAGTCTTGGAAACCTTGATGATGTTGTTGCATGCTTGTTCCTGAGAAGGCTCTATCATTGGATCCATGAGCTTGGCTGTTGGTGAAGTATTCTAAACTGTTTATTTTTCTCTCTTGTTTTCATTCTGTTCCACAATTTCGTACTACAGCAGGTTGAAAGATTTAGGCTAAGAAATGACTCCTGGAAGCACCTTAGACCTGTTCATCCTTCACTGTTTCATGTTTTATTCTGCTGAGGTATTTTAAAGTCTTTAATATCTCTCTTTAGTCCTCATGCTTGTTTATTTCTATGATAGTTTGAATAATATGGTTTCAGCATGATTTATGGTTCTCCCTGCTTTTATGTTGCCACTTAAAAGGCTGTTATTGAAGTCTCCCTTTCAAGTATTTCTGTTTACAGTAAGCCAAGGAGGCCTGTTCTGATCTTTCCCTTTTTCCTTACTTAAACAGTTGTCTTAAAGGTCTTTATATTTGTAATCATAGATGTGTTAGGTGTTCCCTCTTCTATGACTGCAATTATCAGTTAATCTTTTATGTTTTCTAAGTCATTTGAAATAAAATATTTGAGGAAATAGGGTGTTCCCCGAATCTTAGATTTCATTCTAAAAGTTGTTTTCAAATCATTATTTTCTTAAAGGTGTGATTTGTAGAATTTATGGTTAGCCCTGTCTACCAAATGAATCTTTATTGTTCAATTTGTGCTTTCAAATTCCCTTTGTTTGAGGATTAAACTTCTCTTTCCAAATCATTGATGTCCATCTCATTCCAAAAACCAAAGGATCCTGTGGCCAAGTTAGATTTTCCCTCTAATATCCCAT
Organism: Pinus albicaulis; assembly: GCA_034641835.2. Lineage (NCBI taxonomy): Eukaryota > Viridiplantae > Streptophyta > Pinopsida > Pinales > Pinaceae > Pinus > Pinus albicaulis. Next base: position 254,787,084 of record CM076581.1, read on the forward strand.
ATCCATTGATGAGTATGTTGTGACCTCTTCTTGACTCCATTTCCCAATGAACCAGACACTTCTCCTTTCTATATATCTTTCCTAGACCTTTCATGTTCTGCTATACCAATTCAACCAAACAAATAATCAAACACCTGCACTTAATAACTAGTCTAAAACCAATACTCAAAGCACACAAGATAAACCTTTGCAAACAAACATTTGAGAGATCCCTCTCTAAGAATAGGAGGACTAGATCCTAGAACTCTAAAGATTGGTTCTGATGTTGCCTTGTCTTTTGATCTGCCAAACTATCAAAACACGGGACACCAACATAATGGCAATCATGGTGGGACCCTTCTGAGTTTGTGACAATCTAAGTACCCCTTAGGAATCCAGAAATCCCTTATTTTCAAATACTATACATTTATTATTAGCCATCTCATCGCCACTAACATAATGGCGATCATGGTGGGACACTGAGTAAAATCTTCAAAATTAAAACACTCACCCTCCAGTATAACATAAGTAACCTTCTTCAAACACTACCTAACAAGTGGTAATCATGATAGGACTTAATTGAATCAGTGACAAACTAAGTAACCCTTAGGATTCTCATTAAACCTTATCAAACCTTGAAGGAATCAGTTACCAAGCCATAAGAGTGAAATCTGTATGATTAGACACCTTAGCTAAGTGTTAAATTGGATTTAGGACACTCTCTTAACCTGTAAGACCGAAATAACTCAGAAAAACCCAAAACATTTCAGTTTGGCTTCATAATAAACATGGTGGTGGGACCATCCAATATTTTACCTTGATAAAAGCTAAAAAATTTCCACCTGACGACTCCACTAGCCCCAGTAGGCCTTTTACTCATCTAGGTTCCCAGATCTCTTTAGGACCGTGTTAACCAGCCTTGAGGAAGTTTAGAATCCTAGTCCCATACTAGATAAAACATCCTGAGAGGTAAATCTCCCAAAAATAGTCCCTAAAATCCTTAACCTCTCTCATTTTTGTAAAACAGTATGGCTTCACATAGGATCAACACTAGATCCCATCCAGACCCAAACCCTCCTTTAATCGTTGAAAATCCTAAGAGAATTCTGTGGTAGACTTCTAACTCTGGAAAATTAGTTGCTAACAGGAGCCTCTTAAGAACAAAATTCTTAGATCTGGTTACTATTGGCCTACCCTTTTCCTAGACACTCAAAATTTGGTCATGTCTTTCCATAAGTGTCAAATCTTTGATGGAAAAAGAAAAATCCTTCCCTTACCCTTACATCCCATCAGAGTTGAGACACGTTTTCAACAATGGGGTTTAGACTTCATTGGGGAAATTCACCCATCCTCCTCAGCTCAACATAAGTGGATCCTCACAGCCATTGACTTCTTTACTAAGTGGATAGGAGCTATACCCTCCAAAAATGCTAATTAATCTGTCATTATCAAGTTTCTTGAAACAAATATCCTATCCAGATTTGGCTGTCCCACAAAAATCATAACTGACAATGCTACTGCTTTTAAATCTAAAAATATGGTTGATTTCTGTTACAAATACCACATAACCTTGGGTCATTCCACTGCTTACTATCCCCAAGGAAATGGATTAGCTGAATCTTCCAACAAGAGCCTCATCAATATCATTAAAAAACTGTTGGAACAAAATCAGAAATCATCTAACAGTAAACTGGTTCATGCCTTATGGGCTGATAGGTTAACTACAAATAAATCAATAAACATGTCCCCCTATCAGCTAATCTATGTCATGGATGTAGTCTTTCCCACCTCATTAGGAGTACCAGTCATGAAGCTCCTTCAAGAAGTACAGGTTGAAGAGAATGATATGCAGAGGAGAATTAATCAAACCATCCATTTACATCAGACTAGAGAAGAAATCTATGAAAGAACATAGTTGGTCCAAGAAAATATGAAGAAGCTATTTGATAAGAGAACTAAGGAAGACAATTTCCAAGTTGGAAATTTTGTTCTTAAGTGGGATTCAAGGAGAGAAGAGAAGGGAAAACATGGCAAGTTTGAGAACTTGTGGAAAGGGCCCTATATTATTCATGCTGAGAGGGGTCACAATGCATTTTTCCTGAAAGAATTGAATGGAGAAGATCTATATGGAGGTCCTGTCAATGGCAGGATGCTCAAGCATTACTTTTGCCAAGAGTGTTGAGTTTTAAAAGCATTTTATTTTTCATTTGTAAATATCATAGTTTGAACATTGCATTCAAAGTTATGAAAATCAAAAATACAAAAAAAGAGAAAGAAAGAAAATATGGCAGATTGTCAAAAACAATAAAGGTATAGCCCCATACCAAAAAAGAGAAACAAATCTGAAAGTGTGCAAGCTCAAATGCCACTCCTAAAGAACACACTCCTAGTCAGTCAAACTTTTTAATCTTGACTAATTAGCTTTAAATTTTCTGCTGATAGGACAGTAAATTCGATTTTCCAAACTGTTTAATCTTGGCTTATCAGTAGATAGTTTAGGATAGAAATTAAAGGTTCAAACATGCTCAAAATATGAACCTAAGTCTCTAAAGAAGGTGACTCAAATATGTTTCAAATTCCGAGTCAAGAAAGATGTAAAGCTAGTTCCCATTAGCTTAAAATCTGAACCAGAGGACAAGCAAAGACAACTCAAACAAAGATCAAAACAGAGCTGTAAAAAAGGGGAAGGAAATGCTTTGAAATTTCAGATCTCAAGCCTTCCATTTTGTTTTAAGTTTTGTGCAAAATAATGTCTATGTGCAGCTTGTTTTTATGCCATAGACTAGCATCAAGTTAGACTGTTCAATCCTAACTTGATTTCTTTTTAAATTTCTGTTGTAGAATTTAGAGAATAAAGTCTGTTGGACAGTTTAATCCCAACAGACAGTAGATTAGGTAGAGAAACATATGGGCTCAAATGTTTAATATAATTCCATGGAGAAATAAGAAGTAGAAATAGATTAGATTTCCTGCTTTCAAAATAATAAAATTTTGTGAAATATTTTGCCAATCCAAGTGCACTCTAAAGAAGAAAAAATGTTAGATCAATAGGATTGGGTAGGTAGAAAGCTTCTTGATAAGAGATCCATTGTTGATGTATGGCTGCTAATATGTTTCAGAGAATAAGAAGATCATCCACAGAAAGAAAGGTAGCCCAATGGATGAGGCAACTGATCAGCCTCCCAGAGAAGGCAAACCTGAAATTCTTGATACCTTCAAGAAGGCACCATCCCCAAGTGGAGCCACTTTTAGCCACCTATACAAATTTGTTATACCAAAAGGTGGCTAAATCATGTTTGAGCCTTCAAGGAACAAATTTTATTACAAAAAGTGTTGGCTCTTGAAGACTTTTGAAGGCCTCATGCCTCCCCTAAATCTTCACTACTATGCTCATTTCACACTCAGAAATTCTGCTGATTTCAAAGCCAAAATACTGCTGCAAACTCCATTTTTCCTCCTCCCTTCCACCTCCAAAACTAACCTGATCTTAACACCTTTACCCCCCATTAAATTTTTCATTTCCATATTTTCCCCCCTTTCCTTTCATTAAAATCCATTTGATAAGTTTTAAAGACTCCTTCTTCACCTTATCGAAACCCCCAACAACCATTGAAAATCATTGAAAATATATGAAAATAATATTTTATATATATTATAGACTTAAGCCCCCCTTGGGCTATGTCTTTAACCCTTCCCCTCCATGCGTCTTGGTGCTAGAACCAAGCGCCAGCCTTCCAAGCACTTATCGCATCGCTCGAACGCAATTAGCCCTTCCTCCATAAAATCCCGGGTCATATGGCTTTCCATATAGTCCACGACACCGCAGACGGGCGCCAAACCGTATTCAAATTTAATTTTTCACCCCCGACGTATTAAACCTTAGTTTTATATAATTTTTTTTATTTTTATTATATCCTAAGGTTTTCTGCCGGTTTAAAATGCTAGTCACTCTCCACTGTCGATCTGATCTGCAGATCGACGACGCGTGATCTATCGCCCCGGTGGTCCCCGCCAACCACTTAATATTGCAAAAACTGAGTGGAATCCATCGCACCGCTTTCAAGTGGAGGGTGGTTTTTTCCCGATTGGCAGCAATTCCATTCACCGCCTGATGCGTGGCCTTGAGCATTGTTCAAAAACCACCGCTCATCGCACGTTAAAGTTCGGACCTAGACTCGACGTGATATTAACGTCTACCCTCCGATCTGGGGCCATTCATTGGATGGTAGTCACTTTTCGAAGATGCCTGTGTGATAATTCAGGGTATGACGCGGTATTAAAGGCATCTCCGCTGTCGATCTGATCCGCAGATCGACAACCCAAAATTCATCACCATGATTCCTTGTCCAGTCAGCATTTCCGGACTCGAGGGTTTTTCTTCATCTGGATTTTATTGAAAATTTGATGTCCGAGCATGTTTCTAAGGTTTATTGGCGCTTGTTCTCCGTCGTTGATCGCATGGGCCGATCTCATCCGACGGCCCACGATCGTCCCGAACCCCGAACATGATTTTTGATCATCTTTTCGCCGAAACAAAGGTCTTAAAACCTTTTTTCCCATTTTTATTTTTTAATAACGTGACCCCTTCACATTGTTTAGTCACCCTCGCTCCCGACCATTGATCTCTACGTGATCAACGGTTCCAATTTAATTTCCTCCTCCACTCTCCTTTGACCTCTTCTAATCAATCTCGACCATTGGATGATGCCATCCAATGGCCATGCTCTCTCCACGCACCTTCTAAAGCAGTTAACCTATACATGTAGGATTTCATAATTTCTTTTGTATTTTGCAGGGTTCCAATGGTTTTTTCCACTGTGTCTGAAGAAAATTTAAAGGCAGAGGGTGACGATCCTCCTGCCTTCGATTCATCAAAGAAAATCATTCGCAGGGTTTAAAATTCACATTTCATCGGTGTTTCATGAGGCATTGATGCCATATCACCCCTGCGCAGCACTGTACACCAAAAAAACATAGCAAGTGGATCACAAATCAAAGGATATCAGTGTCGAACACAACACGCACCAGCATAGAAGATTGAAGACAATTTTATGAGGATTACAGCCAACAAAAGATTATTAAAAACCTAATCCTCCTAACTCAACACAGTTTGAAGAAAATCATGAGTGTTTTCTCAGACAGAGAGCCTACACTGCCACATCAGGGGCTAATTGAATCCCCTAGCTACCACAGAGCCACCTACAACCTCAAATCAATTAAAATAAGGCCGAAGTTATTACCCAACCAGGAGATATTTTGAATTAATTCAACCGAAGGAACTTATTGTAAACTGTCAGCAGAAGTTATTGCAAGGATAACAAGGAGTCTTGAAGTCAACAAATTCTTTCTAGCAAGCCTAATAGTTAATGTAAACCAATTAATACATGGGAAATACCAAAAATCTTCTCTATTAAGCCCCTCAAAGGCTGAGAGACAGTGAACTGTATTAATTGAACTTAGAAGATATTTTATCCCATTCCACCTCCTCATTTTTTCTATAAATACTACTGGAGAAGATGAGAAAGTGTTGGTTGGTTGATCACTAGTTGTAATACTAAAACTCTATGAAATAATATATAGTCTGTTGAAGTTGAAGAACAGATTGAAGTCTTGGAAGCCTTGATGATGATGTTGCATTCTTGTTCCTGAGAAGGCTCTATCATTGGATCCATGAGCTTGGATGTTGGTGAAGTATTCTAAACTGTTTATTGTTCTCTCTTGTTTTCATTATGTTCCACAATTGCTTACTACAACAGGTTGAAAGTTTTAGGCTAAGAAATGACTCCTGGAAGCACCTTAGACCTGTTCATCCTTCACTGTTTCATTTTTTCTTCTGCTGATGTATTTTAAAGTCTTTAATATCTCTCTTGAGTCCTCATTCTTGTTTATTTATATGATAGTTTGAATAAGATGGTTTCAGCATGATTTATGGTTCTCCCTGCTTGTCTGCTGCCACTTAAAAGGTTGTTATTGAAGTCTCCCTTTCAAGTATTTCTGTTTACAGTAAGCCAAGGAGGTCTGTTCTGATCTTGCCCTTTTTCCTTACTTAAACAGTTGTCTTAAAGGTCTTTATAGTTGTAATCATAGATTTGTTAGGTGTTCCCTCTTCTATGACTGCAATTATTAGTGAATCTTTTATGTTTTCTAAGTCATTTGAAATAAAATATTTGAGGAAATAGGGTGTTCCCCTAATCTTAGATTTCATTTTAAAAGTTGTTTTGAAATCATTATTTGCTTAAAGGTGTGATTTGTAGAATTTATGGTTAGCCCTGTCTACCAAATAGCTCTTTATTGTTCAAGTTGTGCTTTCAAATTCCCTTTGTTTGAGGATTAAACTTCTCTTTCCAAATCATTGATGTCCATCTCATTCCAAAAACCAAAGGATCTTGTGGCCAAGTTATATTTGCCCTCTGATATCCCATATCCATTGATGAGTATGTTGTGACCTCTTCTTGACTCCATTGCCCAATGAACCAGACGTTTCTCCTTTCTATATATCTTTCCTAGACCTTTCATGTTCTGCTATATCAATTCAACCAAACAAACAATCAAACACCTGCACTTAATAACTAGTCTAAAACCAATACTCAAAGCACACAAGATAAACCTTTTCAAATAAACATTTGAGAGATCCCTCTCTGAGAACAGGAGGACTAGATCCTGGAACTCTAAAGATTGGTTCTGATGTTGATATGTCTTTTGATCTACCAAACTATCAAAACACGGGACACCAACAGATGATTTGTGATGTTAGGATGTATTTGTTGTTGTTTTATGACATATTCCTATGTTAATAGATTTATGGATTCTGTGATCCATCAATAAATTATGAAGAAATATTTCGGTAATAATCACATTATCATGAACAAAGTCGACGCGTTTCGAACCAACCAGTGTGGTTCATCATCAGGACTAGGTGAGAGACCAGATCAATCGCTGAGTATAAATAGATGTAGGAGGGGCAAATAAAACTTAAGGAATAACAGCTAAATATGACTATGAATTCCAAAACGGTTAGTTGTAATAATTTAATAATTAAAAATCAAAACAGCTAGTTTGAAAATTCAAATTAATAGTTAAATAATAATAATAATAATAATAATAATAATAATAATAATAATAATAATAAATCAAATCAAATAAAATCAAATAAATAAATAAATAAATAAATAAAATAAAAATAAAAAATAGTTCTATTAATTTAATAATTTAATTACAAAATGAAACGGCTACTTTGAATATTCAAATTAATATTTTAATTATAAATAAAAATTATTATAATATATAATAAATTTAATTTAATTAGTATCATTAATTGACTATTTTATTATAATTATATATTATTATATTGTAATTCTATGTAAAAAATATATAAAAATATAAAAATAAAATAAAACAAAATAAAATAGTTCTATTAATCGTAACGGCTAGTAAGATATTGAAACAAATAGATTAATTATAAATAAAAATTATTTAGGTCAATTTAATAGTAAAATTATGTATAATTTTTTATTTTATTTTTTATTATATTGTAAAAATAGATAAATAAATAAATAAATAAAAATAAATAAATAAATAAATAAATAATAAATAAAAATAAAATAAACAAATAAATAAATAAATAAATAAAAATATAAAAATATAAAAATATAAAATATAAAAATATAAAAATATAAAAATATAAATAAATAAATAAAATAAATAAATAAATCAAAAAATAAATTAATTAATTAATTAATAAAAATAAATAAATTAAAAATATATAAAAATAAAAATAAATAAAATTTAAGAATATAAGGCAGGGATCCAACACCTGCTTATATTCCAACCGACATCTCTATTGAGATTAAGGGGCCTTTTTTCAATTTCAAGGGCCTCTCTTAACTTACGATGATGAAAATGATCAATTCTGGCTAAGACCTCAGCCTCTTCAATGCAGATATGATGGTTAGTTTTTTCCACATGTTCAGCTAGGGCAGAGGTACGGGACCTGCCATGTCTAATTTCAGTTGCATGTTCACAAATCCTTTGGCTAATGGACCTACCCATTTCACCAATATAAGGCGTCCCACAGGAACAAGGAATAAGATAGACACCTTTTCCATCCTTAGGGTTCACAGGATCTTTAACCGAGTTAAGAGAGCTGCGAATCGTGTTAAGGGGTTTGAAGGAAGCGGAAACCTTATGCTTCCTAATAATTCTAGCAATCCTATCAGTGGTACCCTGAATGAAAGGAAGCCTTACATTGTAGGACCATTGATTAGGATCTTTATTTTTAACCAAGGGACCTCTTTCAGCTTCAAGAAAAGATTTAAGTCCTTGAGACCTACTATAACAATTAGAACAAAAAACATTAAGGAGATGGGTCTTTTCTCCCTCAAGGTGAGACTCATCAGAGATTCTCAACGCCCTAGTGGTTAAGGTGTTGAGGATGCCTAACTTTTGGGCAGGGAAATGATGCGAATCAGCCCGAAGATATTGTTCAGTATGGGTTTTTCTACGAAAAACCTGATGAGAGAAAGAACCATCTTCTTTCCTACAAATAATAACATCAAGGAAAGGAAGGCTCACATCCACCTCATAATCCATGGTAAGTTTTATGGAGGAAGATTGAATATTAAGATGAACAAAGAATCGATCCAGCTCTTCCTTACCATGAGGCCAGACGACACAAGTATCATCTACAAACCTTTCCCAAAGCTCTGGTTGGTGCAGAGTAGAGGAAAGAGCCTTTGACTCAAAATCTTTCATAAAGAGATTAGCAACAACCGGAGAAAGGGGAGAACCCATAGCAACACCACGGGTTTTCTCATAAAACTCTCCTTCAAAACTAAAGAAAGTGGAAGTTAGGAAAATCTCAGCCAAAGAGGCTGCGATTGATATGATCTCTCACCTAGTCCTGATGATGAACCACACTGGTTGGTTCGAAACGCGTTGACTTTGTTCATGATAATGTGATTATTACCAAAATATTTCTTCATAATATTCCTATGTTGTTTCTATAATTTGATTTTCTTGTTGATGCACATGTGGAGTATGGTGGTAGTTTGTAGTGGTTGTCATGATTTTGTTGCAGAGTGTTCATTGATGGGATGGTGATGACCAAGGTGTTGAGAGGCCATGAACTAGCACATGTTTTGGTTAGTTATCCTATTTTTTGCTGCTACACGTGGAGATTATATTGTTCCTCCTGGAGGGAAGGTATCTGGATGCATATTCCATGGATTATATTATCATTGTTGTTGCCATATGGAGCATATTTATTGCTCATTGTAGCCATGTACTCATGAGATTTAATCTTTTGGGCATGTATTTATGATAGAACCATTGCGTGCAAATGTAAAAGCCATGTATTATCATTATTTCATCTTTTGGGTACATTCCTCATCGAGAGACCCATGGTGTCTAGCATGTCTTGTTATTTGTTATGTATGGGTCAATGGAAGTCCAGGTCATGTATTAAATTTTATATAATCATTGATATAGCCCCACTTTATTGGGTGCATGTTGTAAACTTGGGTCCATAGAATCATGGTTGGTGGTAGGTGTAAAAGAGTCATATGTTAGTCCTATGTACTTGTCAAAATTATGTATTTTCTACATGAAGAAGTATGAATTATTGTAATGCATTGTATATCATGTCCAAAGTTAGTTGGAGTCATGGTTATTGAGTAGTATCTTGACCTTGGAAAGGAATATTTATACAGCGATGGGGAGCATGTTCAGTTCAGTTCAGAGATGGCATGGCATAGGAAGAAATATGATTGGAAGCTGAACTTCTTGGTCTACATCAACATTGCTCATGTTGATGTTGTGTATGATAGGGGGAGTCCTTCTCTCATCCAACACATTATTGGAATTATACTTCAGTATTTGTATGGACCTTTGCCATTGATTTCAAAGCGGGGGAGATTTTAGATTGTTGAGTTAGCCTCACATGTTGTATTGAGGTTGACATCAATGCCAAAGGGGGAGTTTGTTGGCTTTGTAGTATTGGAATTAATGTCAACATGGTCAGGATGTTGTTTGTCATATGAATGTGTGATGAGTTCTTGGTGATGTATTATTGGATTAATGGTCTTGTTAATTTGAATTGATGTCAACATACCTATGACTAGACCTAGTGGAGGTGATTTGGATATCGATTCCACATGTGGTGTTGGTTTTAGGTTGGCATGTTATGTTGATTGAAGGTGTTTTTGTTGCAAGTGGTTGGAGTGTTGCTATAGGTGTTGCATATGTCTCTACATGTCTTGGAGACATTGGATATGTTGCTACATGTGTTGAGTCGTTGATGCTTTGTTGGAGGTTCCTCTATAATTTTTGGAGGCAGTTGGATGGCTTGATGTTGTTGCTATAGGATTTAGAGATGTTTGTACAGGAGTTTGAGATGCTTCTATAGGAGTTGGAGATGCTGCTACAGGTGTTGGAGATGTTTTGGTTGTTTCTTGAGGATCTGGAGGTGTTGGTATTGGTGTTGATATTGGAAGAATAGGTCTTTCATGTCATTGACTTATTCTTGGTCTATGTCATCACTTGCATACTTGTCATAAAGGTTTCGAGGAGTGATCAGATGCTAAAGGAGGTGTTCTATTAGGTGGTAGAGGTTATGGGCTAAAGGATTGATGCTTTACCTTATCTTTTTCCCAATTCACATTGAGGATGGGTCATCAGAGTGACTAAAAAGCTCCAGTCAGTAGCAGACAGGCCCAAGTGAGTGATTGAAAGTTCCAGTTGCAAGGACATAATGTTGTGGGAGCAACTGATGTTTTTAATGAGATTTTCTCCACATTCATTGCGCTGCTCAACTAATTTTAATGTTGTCGCGACATTATTGATCAAAATTTTCGATTTATGGTTGGAAAAGTTTGTGGGACCTCTAAAAGTTGATTAAAGTTAAAAATATCAAAAAGGAAAGTGAACTTAGTGGTTGATTGAGTCAATGAGCTAAATCCATATGAAATAAAACATATGAACAGAGTTTTGAAGCCTAGTATCTTTTCAATTATTAAGTTGAGCACTTGCGTTCATATTTATATTGTAGATAGCTCAATGATAGTTTGGTTGGATGAGTTATGTGTGTTAGTAGAGAGTGATCTTGGCGAAGAGCCTGCAAGTTGTGTGAGTTGTCTATGCAAATTTTATGAATTGTAGTAGTAGACAACTGGAGTTTATTTCAGCCATTATATTATGTAGTGAGTGAGTTATTGATGTGTGGACAAGAGGAGAGTTTGAGGATATTCTTTTGTAGCTGGTGTGGATATTTTGCGTGGAGGTTTTGATTGCAGCTAGTGCTACAAATTTGTTATTAGATTGTTCTTTGATGATATTTTGTTGTAGTGTTCATGTTGAGAATATTATGAGTCTAGTCTCAAAATATATGAAACGTGGTTCACATGGAGGAAGTGAAGGTGTGGAGGCTTCAGAGAATATAATGACTTGGCAGATTCAATAGAAGGAATAGATTTCTCCATCCAATGGTGGTTGGAAAGTTCAACAAAAACTGGGCAAGGCGTGTTGGTCATGATAGTTACAAGTAAATCAAAGTCTATATATTCGATTGTTAGTTCATGAGTAACTGGGCGAGGATCATTGATCGTGGTGGCCTTCAATGGATGGTATTCCATAAATCCGTGAGAGAAACAATTTCTTGTCTCATGGGTGCCAGCATATTGTGAAAGAAGTTGAGTCTTTCGGCTCATGGGAGTGAGTTGATCCATGTAAAATTTGTTCACCAAATTAATAAAAGAATTCAACAGTGCAGTAGCAGCAGGCTGGTTTTTTTTTCCCAGGAAAGGGTTTGCAAGTAGACATACTTATGTCCATTGTGTTATTTTTTTTATGGTTCCATGTTTTTTTTGATGCTCTGATCTATGGTTTTGTGTTTCAGTTTGTGCATGGATTAAAATATTAATATTTGGAGAAAACGTTTATATGTGCTCTGACTATTTCTTCACCCCCCTTCCCTCCCGCTCCAAACCTCTTAGTAGTGATCTAGTTTTGAACACTAATTTCTGTATGCTATCATAGAATAATAAAATATCGAATCAGTTTTATTAAGCGTTGTTTTTAAACTATTTTTTACACAATAAGGACATGAAATGGATAACAATTATGTTTTGACACGAAAAAAATATTTAATGTAACAAAATGATACACAATTTTTAAATTTGATGAACACTAACTACAAGAAGGAGAAATATTTTTCATTTTTCCCAAATACATGCAATTCCAAATTCAATAAATCTTTTATAACTGAAATACTGCTTAAATTTCTTCTTTTCAAAGCTAAAATTCTCCTCCTAATATATGTAAGAATTTATCAACTTTCTGTTTTTTTTTTTTAAGAAAGAAACAAACACAAAACATGCAGTAAACTTGACCAAAAACAAAAATCAATTTAAAGCGTGCACAAATTTTTTTTCTTTTTAAAAAACAACTATTTTGTAAAAAGGAGAAATTTTTTTTTTAACAGAACAATACAAAAATAAACTTTTGAACTAGTAATTACGAAATTTCAAAATGTGAGACAGTAAAATATGAATATTCAGATCTATAAAGCTTTCAACCTTTCAATCAAGAGATCAAAATAACTAGGTCAAAGTAAAAGGTGAAGATTTCACACAAACTAAAAAATGTGAAAAACACACAAAGAGACACCTAATCTGAAAATTTAAAAATGTATACTGACAACAAACAAACTCACAAGCTTTATCACAAAAAGATCCAAGACCAATTCAGGAAAAAACCTAGAAAATTCTTGTTTTTTATCTAATAGTGTCATAGGTTGTAAGCATATTATAGTGTGATAGTTACACAATGTCACAGGTATAAAATTTCCTAGGTGCGATAGTGTTTCTCTGGTTCTTAAGATAAAATGTGACAATAAGGAAAAATTAAGAAAAAATCAAAATATTTTCAAGATTTAAAAGGATCCTAGGTTTGGGAGTCAGATCTGGTTAGTAAGAGACTCAGACAACATGGAAAATTAAGAAAATATCATTCCCCAGTGGAGTTGTCAATTTTGTTGACGGATAAATCCCCCTTGCGAACAAGGGAAGTCTCCCTAGATCTGGAATTGAGATCTAGGTCAAAACAGATAGTGGGAATAAACTTTCCGTAGCTTTATCAAACGTCATATCAACAATGAACATATATGTACGATAGATCCATACTTTTTCTTAATGTTTGTGCTCGTTGGTTGTTTCTAATTCTCAGACTCATCCTTTATGCTTCTGTAAAAAAACCTACAAGTGGCAGAAACAAACAAACCATCAAAGCACCAATGATTCAAAGATAATCTAGTGTAACCTATATAAGCGATCAAGGAAAAAAATAATAAACACATAACTAGGGAAAGAATGCTTCATAATAAAATCATTTATGAAACTTAAAGAATGATTTATGGGAAAGAATAGTGTAAATGTATCAAGAATGAAAAAAGTTATAAGATGGCCTTGTTGTTATATATCTCTTTTTGATTTTCCTTCATTCCATACCCTGCTCTCAAATGTTGGGTGGTCGAAAGGTGGGTATTTGAGCAAAGTTTTACCAATATTCTTGATATTTTCTGACTAACCATCTCAATGGGACATGGTTCTATTTTTAGCCTTGGGAGGGGATAGGAGAAAATAAGGAATGGAGGTTGAAATCCAACAAGGTAGGGAGGTAGAGAAATATCCAAAATGATCGAAGAAGATGCCATCCACAAGGCTTCCAGAATAAAAGATTCTCATATTCTTTTTATTTTTACCTTTGTTGAAACAATGTCACAAATTTTGAACTGGAATAGTGAGATAGTGTTGCAGGTTAGGAGTTGTACATAGTGTTACAACCTAGTAGTGTCTTAGATAATTACAATTCTAGCTACGACACCCTTTAAAATTAGGGTTTTAAAGGTATTTTGATAATATTCCTATCTTCCCAAGTGAGTTTCTCTTCCAAATTCTTTCAGGGATTGATGGAATTTATGCTTCAAATGACGAAGGATAGGGTTTAGGACATCATTAGTCATAAGTGCGATAAAATAATGTGTAACACCTAGGTGTCAAGAAACATCCTTTGTTATCCTTGAGAAGCCTACATAAAGAGGCCATTCTAGAGAAGAGATGGAGTGATAGAGATAGAGAGAGAAATGATAGTGAAATTTCTTAGGGAGAAGCTCTTTTCATAATTGTGGTGAGTCTAATCATAGCTTGTAAACTGAGTAGAAGGGACCAATACAATTATAAATAATATTTTTTCTAGCATTAGCTCTTCTCCATAGGAAATGTTTTACAAACACCATCCCTTAGATGACATAGTTGGGTACAAGCCTAACTATTTTCATAATTATGGGAGTTTTAGTTCAACTATGAAGTGCTCCCCCATTAATTACTTTACCAAGGAAATTGGAAATCTTGGGTATCTTAAAGATTTGGTTCAACCAAATGAAATATCGGTAGGTGTATTTTCATGGTTGGGCATTTTTGCCTTGCCAGATTCCCTTTCTTATGGCTTTTCATGTTCCATATCAAGGCTTAACCTCTTTGTCAAGTTTATAAAATATTATTAAAATTGTTTTGGATCTTTAACCCTTTTGCATTTTCATGCAAACATAGGCATCATTAAAATTATTAATTATAGTATAAGTGGAGAAGTAAAGGCTAGGGTGTTAGATAATATACCTAGGTAGAGATTTTTTATATTAATTAGAAACCCTAAAAGTCACAACCCTCCATCAATACTCATCTCTTCAACCATGTAGAAGGAGATACCATTATCAATTGTAATAATTCATCGCAGGCACGCAAGTGTGTACACACATGCATGCATGTGTGGTTGTATGTGCAAGCATGTGTGTGCGCATCCCTAATGATGGGTATTCTAGATCATATGTTTTCTTATTTTTGATAATTATATATGTTTTTTTATGATGATTTTAACTTAACAAATAAGCAAGAAGAATAAGAACATAATACAAGGAAATAAAAACATAATAAAAACATAAATGAATAATGAAATGTTTTATTTGGTATCACAAGTCAAGAACCATTTATTGAAACAAATCTCAAATTTTGGCCTAGATAATTATGAGTTTCCTTTAAGCCCAAAGTAACTCAATTAGGCATTTTTTTTATGAAATATTGTGTAAACCATGAAATTCAAAATTTAAATCGGGCTAAATCAAACCAATAAAAAAAATATGACATTCCTCTCTAAATTGTCCCTCCTCTTCTCTTTCTACAACTAAAAAAAAAAATATCATTCTTGCAACTTTTATTAGGATCTCCAATGTTGCTTTGAATCATCCATAAAGCATTATGGTGTGTAATTTATTCAACAATAATGTATGTCCTGAAAAACTTGTATATCATTCTTGACTGCAATGGCTATAACAACGTACCTTTAAGGGACACAACTTTGAAATTCACAATGTGAAGAACAAATAATTTTACATATTATAATGAATTTTTATTTCTTATGCTGATATTAAATTTAAAAAACCTTTCACTATTGAAGGTTTATGTTGAGAATGGGAAAACGCCGGATATAAGGATATCCATTGAAAATTATAATATCAGTAAACAATTTTATTTTTGCTTCAACCACCATCCACATTATTAAAGTACCTTAGACATCACAAGATTCTCGATCTTTATTAAAGAAAATAAGGAAATAACTATCACAATCACATTTACTAATATGGTTGATATAGGCAATAGGCGTATATGAAATAGATTTACAACCACATTCATCAATGTGGTTGATATATGCTGATAAGCCGACGCACCACATGTATTTTACCAAAATAAATATTATTTATTTATGAATATAATTACCAATATATTTTACATATTTACTTATAATATATTAATAATATTAACTACATACTATATATATAAAAGAATATAATATATTAGAATATAAAATATTATATTATTCAATAGTAAAATATATAATAAAAACATATTATTAAATTATTTCAGTATATTAATAGTTTTAACTCAAACAATAATATAATTCAAAAATAACATAATAATAATATTTTATTAATATTTATAATAAGTATATATCTCTTACCAATATCCCAAGGGATTATTAATATTTTAAACAAAATGAACTAATAAACCCAAGGGTTTAATATTATAAACCCAAGTAATTGGTGAAGAAAAAGATAAATATTAATATTATAAACCAAGAAATAAAAAAACCCTAAGAATAAATAATTTAAATATTATAAATATTATATATTACTATTAATAAAACCTAAGAAATTAATAAACCCTAACAATTAATATTTTAAACTCAAGAGATTAATAAACCCAAGGTTTAAATACTATAAACCAAAGGAATTGGTGAACCCAAAGGATAAATGCTAAAAACATAAGGGATCAATGGGGATCAATATTAGAAACTAATAAACCCAAAGGTTTATTATAAATATTATAATATTAATACTAATATTAATATTATTTATAATATTATAATAATTTAAATATTAGAAATATTATATATAAATATATAAATATTATAAAATTTATATTGTTTTTAATATTGATCTCTTGGCTTTATTGATCCTTTAGGTTTTTAATATTTATCCCTTGGGTTCACAGATTCCTTTGGTTTATAATATTAAGCCCTTGGGTTTATTATTTCTTTTGGTTTATAATGTTAATCACCCCTTGGGTTTATTAATCTCTTGAGTTTAAAACATTAATTCTTAGGGTTTATTAATATATATTGTTTTTAATATTGATCCCTTGTACTTATTGATCCCTTAGGTTTATAGTATTTATCTCTTTGGTTTGCTGATTTCTTTGGTTTATAATATTAAACCTTTGGGTTTATTAGTTATTTTGGTTTATAATGTTAACAATCCTATTGGTTTATTAATATCTTAGGTTTAAAATATTGATCTTATGGTTTATTAATCTCTTGTGTTTTTAATATTGATCCCTCGTGTTCTTAATATTTATCCCTTGGGTTCACCAATTTCTTTTGTTTATAATATTTAAACCTTGAGTTTATTACTTCTTTTGGTTTGTTTTATTAATAATCTATTGGGTTTATTAATCTCTTGAGTTTAAAATATTAATTGTTAGGGTTTATTAATTCCTTAAGTTTTTGGGTTTAAATATTATTTCATATGCTTTATTAATCTCTTGAGTTTAATAGAGGATTTATTACTTTCTTAGGCTTTTGAGTTTTAAATATTATTTCTTAGGGTTTTTTAATCTCTTTAGACTAAATAAACCCAAGGGATGATTAACATTATAAACCCAAAGAACTAATAAATCCAAGGGGTTATTAATATTATAAAACAAAAGAATATAATATATTAGAATATGTAATATAATATTATTCAATAGTAAAATATATAATAAAAATATATTCTTAAATTATTTCAATATATTAATAGTTTTAACTCAAACTATAATATAATTCAAAAATAACATAATAATAATATTTTATTAATATCTATGATAAGTGTATATCTCTTACCAATATTCCAAGGGATTATTAATATTTTAAACAAAAAGAACTAATAAACCTAAGGGTTTAATATTATAAATCCAAGTAATTGGTGAAGCAAAGGATAAATATTAATATTATAAACCAAGAAATAAAAAAAACTCAAGAATAAATAATTTAATATGAAGAGATTAAAAACCCTAAGACATAATATTTAAAACCCAAAAGCCTAAAAAAGAAATAAACCCTAATAATTAATATATTAAACTCAAGAGATTAATTAAGCATTTGAAATAATATTTAAAACACAAAAACCTAAGAAATTAATAAACCCTAACAATTAATATTTTAAACTCAAGAGATTAATAAATGCAAGAGATTATTAATAATACAAACCAAAAGAAGTAATAACCCCAAGGTTTAAATATTATAAACCAAAAGAATTGGTGAACCCAAGGGATAAATATTAAAAACATATGGAATTAATAAAGAAAAGGGATCAATATTAAAAACTGATAAATCCAAGGGTTTATTATAAATATCATAATATTAATATTAATATTTTTTATAATATTATAATAATTGACATATTCCAAATATTATATATAAATATATAAATATTTTAATTTCTATTGTTTTTAATATTGATCCCTTGGCCTTATTGATCCTTTAGGTTTTTAATATTTATCCTTTGGGTTCATAGATTCCTTTGGTTTATAATATCAAACTCTTGGGTTTATTAGTTCTTTTGGTTTATAGCATTAATCATCCCTTGGGTTTATTCATCTCTTGAATTTAAAATATTAATTCTTAGGGTTTATTAATCTCTATTGTTTTTTATATTGATCCCTTGTCCTTATTGATCCCTTAGGTTTATAATATTTATCCCTTGGGTTTGTTGATTCCTTTGGTTTATAATATTAAACTTTTGGATTTATTAGTTCTTTTGATTTATAATGTTAATAATCCCGTTGGTTTATTAATATATTAAGTTTAAAATATTGATTCTTATGGTTTAGTAATTTATTAGGTTTTTTAGTTTAAAATATCAATTCTTAGGGTTTATTAATTTCTTGTGTTTTTAATATTGATCCTTTATGTTTTTCATATTTATCCCTTGGGTTCACCAATTTATTTGGTTTATAATATTTAAACCTTGGGTTTATTAATATTTATCCCTTCGGTTCACCAATTTCTTTGGTTTTTAATATTTAAACCTTGGGTATATTACTTCTTTTGGTTTGTTTTATTAATAATCTATTAGGTTTATTAATCTCTTGAGTTTAATATATTAATTGTTAGGGTTTATTAATTCCTTAAGTTTTGAGTTTTAAATATTATTTGATATCCTTTATTAATTTCTTGAGTCTAATATATTAATTCTTAGGTTTTATTACTTTCTTAAGCTTTTAAGTTTTAAATATTATTTCTTAGGGTTTTTTAATCTCTTCAGATTAAATAAACTCAAGGGGTGATTAATATTATAAACCAGAAGAACTAATAAACCTAAGGGGTTATTAATATTATAAAACAAAAGAATATAATATATTATAATATCTAATATTATATTATTCAATAGTAAAATATCCAACAAAAATATATTCTTAAGTTATTTCAATATATTAATAGTTTTAACTCAAACTATAATATACTTAAAAAATAACATAATAATAATATTTTATTAATATTTATAATAAGTGTATATCTCTTACTAATATCTCAAGGGATTATTAATATTTAAAAAAAAAAAACTAATAAACCCAAGTAATTGGTGAAGAAAAGGATAAATATTATTATTACAAACCAAGAAATAAAAAAAAACCTAAGAATAAATAATTTAATGTGAAGAGATTAGAAAACCCTAAGAAATAATATTTAAAACCAAAAAGTCTAAGAAAGTAATAAACCCTAATAATTAATATATTAAACTCAAGAGATTAATAAAGAATATGAATTAATATTTAAAATACAAAAACCTAAGAAATTAATAAACCCTAACAATTAATATTTTAAACTTAAGAAATTAATAAATCCAAGAGATTATTAATAATACAAACCAAAAGAGGTAATAAACGCAAGGTTTAAATATTATAAACCAAAGGAATTGGTGAACGCAAGGGATAAATATTAAAAACATAAGGGATCAATAAGGCCAAAGGATCAATATTAAAAACACAAGAGATTAATGAACCCTAAGAATTGATATTTTAAACTAAAAACCCTAATAAAATAATAAACCATAAGAATCATATTTTAAACTTAAGATATTAATAAACCAATGAGATTATTAACATTCTAAACCAAAATAACTAATAAACCCAAGGGTTTAATATTATAAACCAAATGAATAAGCTAACCCAAGGGATAAGTATTATAAACCCAAGGGATACGTATTATAAACTTAAGGGATCAATATTAAAAACAATAGAGATTAATAAACCCTAAGAATTAATATTTTAAACTCAAGAGATTAATAAACCCAAGGGTTTAATATTATAAACCAAAGGAATCAGTGAACCCAAGGAATAAATATTAAAAACCTAAAGGCTAAATAAGGCCAAGGGATGAATATTAAAAACAATAGAGATTAATAAAACCTAATAATTAATATTTTAAACTAAAAAACCTAAAGAATTAATAAATCCTAAGAAATAATGTTTTAAACTCAATAGATTAATAAACCCAAGGGGTTATTAATATCATAAAACAAAAGAATATAATATATTAGAATATGTAATATTATATTATATAATAAAAATATATTCTTAAGCTATTTCAATATATTAATAGTTTTAACTCAAACTATAATATAATTCAAAAATAACATAATAATAATATTTTATTAATATTTATAATAACTCTATATCTCTTACCAATATCCCAATAGATTATTAATATTTTAAACAATAGAACTTATAAACTTCAGGGTTTAATATTATAAATCCAAGTAATTGGTGAAGCAAAGGATAAATATTAATATTATAAACCAAGAAATAAAAAAACCATAAGAATAAATAATTTAATCCGAAGAGATTAAAAAACTCTAAGAAATAATATTTAAAACCCAAAAGCCTAAAAAAATAATAAACCCTAATAATTAATATATTAAACTCAAGAAATTAATAAAGCATATGAAATAATATTTAAAACACAAAATTCTAAGAAATTAATAAACCCTAACCATTAATATTTTAAACTCAAGAGATAATAAAGCCAAGAGATTATTAATAATACAAAAAAAAGTAATAAGCCCAAGTTTTAAATATTATAAACCAAAGGAATTGGTGAAATCAAGGGATAAATATTAAAAACATAAGGGATTAATAAGGCCAAGGAATCAATATTAAAAACACAACAGATTAATAAACCCTAAGAATTGATATTTTAAACTAAAAAACTTAATAAATTAATAAACCATAAGAATCAATATTTTAAAGTTAAGATATTAATAAACCAACTGGATTATTAACATTATAAACCAAAAGAACTAATAAACCCAAGGGTTTAATATTATAAACCAAAGGGCGAACCCAAAGGATAAATATTATAAACCTAAGGGATTAAAAAGGACAAGGGATAGATATTAAAAACAATAGAGATTAATAAACCCTAAGAATTAATACTTTAAACTCAAGAGATTAATAAACCCAAAGGGTGATTAACATTATAAACCAAAATAAATAATAAACCCAAGGGTTTAATATTATAAACCAAAGGAATCTGTGAACCCAAGGGATAAACATTAAAAACCTAAAGGATCAATAAGGCCAAGGGATGGATATTAAAAATAATAAAGATTAATAAAACCTAATAATTAATATTTTAAACTCAAAAACCTAAGAAATTAATAAAGCCTAAGAAATAATATTTTAAACTCAATATATTAATAAACCCAAGGGGTTATTAATATTATAAAACAAAATATCTAGTAAACTCAAGGGTTTAATATTATAAACCAAAGGAATTGGGGAGCCCAAGGATAAATATTAAAACCCTAAGGGCTCAATAAGGCCAACAGATCAATATAAAAACACAAAAGATTAATAAACTAAGAAATTAATAAACTCTAAGAATTTATATTTTTAATTCAAGAGATTAATAAACTCAACGGATTATTAATGTTGTAAACCAGAATAAGTAATATTATAAACCAAATGAATTATTAAAATTATAAAGTTAAGGAACAAATAAACACAAACATTTAATATTATAAACCTAAGAAATTAGTAAACCCAACTGACAAATGTTATAAAACTAAGGGATAAATCTTAGTATTATAAACCAAGAAATTAGTAAACCCTAAGAATTAATATTTTAAACTCAAGAGATTAATATACCCTAAGAATTAATAGTTTAAACCCAAAACCTAAGAATTTAATAAACCAAAGTATTTAATATTTTAACCTCAAGAGATTAATAAACCCAAAGGATTATTAATAATACAAACCAAAAGAAATAATAAACCAAAAGGTTTAATATTATAAACCAAGGAAATTGGTGAACCAAGAGAAAAATTATTAAAAGCTTAAGAGATCAATAATACCAAGAAATCAATATTAAAAAACATTACATAAAACAAACTTATTACAAAATATATATGTATTATAAACATGTACATGTTTATAATACATATGTCAAAATTAACATATGTCGCAGCAAATAAAAACTAGATCAATTCCGTGGGGTTCAATTTTTATGCCAAAGCTAGTTCTTTACCCCCACAGAGCTGCTTTGATTGGTCCGAAGGAAGTTCTTCTGTGGGTTAACTTTGAACCTCGCTCCTCATATTGGATGCTAACGGAATGAAATTGGCTACTGGTTAAGTGTGGTTGGTGGAGGATTTAAATTTTTATATAATTTATTATTTAATAATTGAAATTATAATTCTATAATTATATTAAATACATATTTACTAATATAATATAAACTATATTAATTGTATTATATTAAAGTATCAATATATTTACAATATTAGTATTTTATATTAATAATAATTATATTAATTGTATTAATTATGTTATATTAACAATAACAATATTAATAAATACAAAATATAAATAAATAAATAATCAATATTAAAGTAAACTTGATATGTACCTCAACTAATTTTATTTATTATTAAAATTATAAATTTAATTGTATAATATGCATAAATCTACATTTAATAATATTTATTACTTAATTATTATTTTTAGATTTTAAAAATATTTCTCAAAAGAATTCATTAATGTTGTAGATTTTAAAAATATTTCTGAATCAGTAAAAATATCATTAATGTTTTAATATTTAGATTTTTTAATATTTTTAAATTTTTTTATTATAAACATATGATGATATTCATATAGTTTTCATTATAAATAAAAAATAAAAACTTACTTGATGCCGGGATTCTACTAGAAAGCAGATTCTAGCATATAAAAATTCGTTGCTTCAATCAAATATGAAAATGCTAAATTTTTCTATAAAATAAAACCATAAAAAATTTAGTTTAAATTCACACGAAGGGGAAAAGAGCCATGCAAAACAACTACAGATAACAATATCAAAATTCTCTGGCCAAATATTACATTGGGCGGCCTCTTGGCTCTTGGCCCTTCGAACTTCTCCTCACCCTTCTTGTATTCCTCACACACTCAACTCTTCAACTACATCTCTTCCTCACAAAAACACTCACATTTATACATAAATAATAAATTAATTCATTCCAAAAATCTCTCCCCACAAATCTCAACTATATCTAATTTAGATTCATTCTAGGTGTGGACTCAACAAAGTCCCATACATAGAATTCCTACTCCCTAAAATTACTACCTAATTCACTCATATCCTATTAATTATTAAAAATATATATACAATATCATCACCTTTACTTTTTTCTCTCTTAAATTATTAAAATTAATAAAATAATAAAAAAGCCTCACCCCCTATTTTACACAAATGAATAATTAAAATTGAGCTTGATGCTAGTGCATCATTACTCTATCTCTTCTCTCTCCTTACTCCATATTTGAAATATAATTGCCTCACTTTTTATGAATTAATTTTCTCTAACTAACTAATGTAACTTTAACATTTTCCTGCAACATTTGAAGAAGTAAACATAATTTAGTATATTTTAATAATCAATTTATCGATTAATAAAAAAACATTAAAACAGAGTAAAACAAATAATTATTTTTTTACGAGTGAATTTTTTGCACAATATATATATATATATGGTTGCATTTTACAATGGGTCATGTAAAAACATTTAAAAAAAATAAAACATAACAAACTTATTACAAAATATATATGTATTATAAACATTACATGTTTATAACACATATATCAAAACTAACATATATAGCGGCAAATAAAAACTAAATAAAAAAACATTAAACTTTTATACATTCCATATTCCTTGGGGTTCAATTTTTATGCCAAAGTTAGTTCTTTATCCTAGGGACTATTTTGATTGGTCGGAGGAAGGTGACGTCACCTTATTCGGTGGGTCAACTTTGAACCTTGCTCCTCATATTGGATGCCATGGGAATGAGGCTTCTCTTTTATTCATGTTCATATTATTAGAGTTCTTTTATTCATGTTCATATTATTAGAGTGAATAAAAGTTTAATTTTTTTATTTATTAATAATTATATTGTTAATTATTAAAAAGTAAATATTAATGTTCATTTTTTTAACAATATTAACATTCTTAATTGTATTAATATTATAATGTAAATATTATTATCTTAATAATAGTAAATATTAAAAAGTTTAAAATTTAAAATTTTATTAAGATTGTTAATATTAAGCATATTATTTTTTAAACATTATCAATATTGTATTTAATAGTATTATTATTTTTTTAATATAAATTTCAATTCTGATTTTAATAGTAATAATATAAATTTTATTATTATTTTTAAATTTAATATAAACTTTATTATAAATCTAACTTAAAACAGTTAATTTTACGAATATTATTTTTTAAATATAATTAATATTATATTTAATGATATTAGTAATAATATTACCTTAAATATAAATTTCAATTCTTATTTTCATTATTTATAATAATATACATTTAAATGTTATTTTTGCGTCAACCACCATCCACATTATTAAAGTACCTTAAACATCACAAGATTCTCGATCTTTATTAAAGGAAATAAAGAAATAATTAACTCTATAAATATTATTACAAATGCTTTTCACAATTTTTTTAATCGTTATGGCGAAAAAGTTATAATATGTATGAATTAAATCGTTATGGCGAAAAAGTTATAATATGTATGAATTAAAGGAGAATATTTTGTTTGGACTCATGTCCACCATTCAAAATCATATTTTATTTTATTTTATTCACAAATTTTTTAATCGTTATGGCGAATAAGTTATAATATCTATGATTGAGTTGAAGGAGAATATTTTGTTTGGATTCATGTGCACCATTCAAAATCTTGTTATGAGTTAAATCTTGTTATGATTATCATCTACCGTACAAAATTACTTTTGGTCACCCTAGACTTTGTTATATATATTTCATATTTAATTTTAAAGGTTCTTGCACGTTTGTTACAATGAATTAAATAACATGATTGAGTTGAAGGAGAATATGTATGAATTAAATAACATGATTGAGTTGAAGGACAATATTTTGTTTGGACTCATGTCCACCATTCAAAATCATATTTTATTTTATTCACAATTTTTTTAATCGTTATGGCGAATAAGTTATAATATATATGCGTTAAATAACATGATTCAGTCGAAGGAGAATATTTTGTTTGGATTCATGTGCACCATTCAAAATCTTGTTATGAGTTAAATCTTGTTATGATTATCATCTACCGTACAAAAAATGCTTTTGGTCACTCTAGACTTTGTTATATATATTTCATATTTAATTTTAAAGGTTCTTGCACGTTTGTTACAATGAAAATGCCTTTATCTAATCTATCAACACAAATTTCACGATCATGATGACGTGACGTGACGTGGCAATAGATGAGTTATTGGCATCGCCCATATTTCCATGTCTAGATGGCATGCCTTTCAAGTTTCCACCAATATTATAATTTATACACAAACCTTTCTTCTCTTTCATTTTGGAAATGAATGAGACATTACATATATTATCAAACAAAAGATATACATGAATGATTTGACTTGCACTCATAACCTAGCTTGGGTATACATACAATTACCAAACCCTACTCACGAAAGGTAAGTTAGTTTTTGACTTTGCAGTTGCTATTTTTACAATTTTGCAGGATATATGTTGTACCTTTTAATGGTTGGATTGTGGACATTGAAGAAATACTTTTCATATTTTTACAATCTCTCATTAGAGAAATAATCAACTTTCTTATTTTTACAATTTTACATATGGTATTGTACTTTTTAATGGTTTATTTGTGATAAAAAATAATTAATTTTTATATTTTTATAATTTTAGAAGATATATGTGGTAAATTTTAATGATTTAGTTGTGGATATGAAAAAATAATTAATTTTCATTTTTTTCTTTGATTTTGTTTTCATTACCAGATGGGTAAGTGGATGGTAGAGGTGTCAATGATTCTAATATTTTGTATATTATTGATAAGTATGAGATGTTAGATTTCATTTTCTAAATTTGAGATGTTAATTTCTTGATCCCCCACTACTTTTCTTTAAGGGATTTCAAGTGGAATTACTTATAAGAAAGAGACAAATATCAAGTCCATGTCTATATCACAACCTTTAAAAGGAGGGTTGGTGATTTTAGTGAAGTGTTGATCACTTTACGAGATATTTTGGGCTCACTTCAAGAGGCTCCTTCACTGGTAATGGCCATCTTGTAGGTTTATTACTTTTTATCCTTGGAAGAATTAAGACCATTGGATAAGAATCCTTCATATAGCTTTTCAATGGACAAGACTTACATAGAAAAGTTATATTTTCATAATCAAATGTCTTAAGTGATAGTCTCCAAGCTATACTATGATATGGTCATACACACACTTGCTCATATCAACCATATATATATATATATATATATGTGTGTGTGTGTGTGTGTGTGTGTGTGTGTGTGGAACACATGATGACCTTTTTGTCAACTTAGCTAGAGTTAATTTTCATAAATTTACTCAGAATATTTTTTATATTTATTGAAAATCATGGAGATTTAATAATATCATCGAAATTATGCTTGTAGAGATAAACATTTTCAGTAAGTTGAACTCTTAAAACCATGATTTTAAGAAAATTTTAATGGTTCCTTAGAACCATTATATCATATTTGTAGGTTGAATCTCTTCTCTTACAAAATTTTAATAATGAAAATGAAAAAATATCAAGAGAAAATGTTTACCATCATATAAGTGTCCTCGACTCTGGATACTTTGTAAATTAAAAATACGATGGAGACACTAGTTCCCTTTCTAAGTCTGAATTTTTCATGTTATGATGTCTCTTCACTTCACTTTGGGGATTTTTAATTAGAATTTCGTATGTAAAAAAGGGTGACACCAAGTCTAAATCCACATCACAACCTTCAAAGAAAGGGTTAGAAATTTATTCAGTCATAATTTTTTTTATCATTCTAGATGATATTCTGGACCTACATCCAATGGTTACTACATTAATGGTCGACATCGTTTGAATTTATTTCTTTTAACATTTATCCTTCGAGAAGTAAATGTCAATGGATGTGAATCATTCATATGGATTTTTAATGAAAATATCCTAAATCAATGAGGTGTGTTCTCATATTCAATGTATCTAGTGATAGTATTCAAACTATACCATGATATGGTCTTGTACAGACTCACTCGTTACCTTTATATATGTTATGGAATATCTAGTGATTTCTTTTTCAACCTAGCTAATTTTTATAAATTTACCGACAAGATTCTTTAAATTTGGTAAATTTTATAGTATCGCTCAGAAAAGAGTTGTAGAGGTAAAAAAATTCACTAGGTAGTCTTATAATCTTATTTATCATTCCAATATAGCGAGAGAGACCCAAATTTAGCATGCCTCAGTTGAAAGCTAAAATGCATCCCCTTTCACCCTTGTTTTTAGTTATGTGGGTCTTACAAGGGAGTTACTCCATGTTAAAACTGTGAGATTACATAATTGGGCAACTTCTCGTAATTATTTTACAACAATTTCATAATTATGAAATAATAATTATTTCATAATTGAGATAATTAAGAAAAATATCATAATGGAGAAAAAGGTTCTAGAGTTTGTCATTCTCGAGGAGAAAAATATCATATGGAGAAAAAGGTTCTAGAGTTTGGCATTCCTAAGGAGATCAAATTGATATACTTATTTATGAGATGGTTAGGGGTCCCTTACTATAGAATTTTCCTAACATCTCCATCCCCTAGGTGCTTAGATACATTCTCCTTGATGATAGAATGAACCTATATAATCTAACCCTATAAAGAGGAAAGGTGTTAGTTAAAAATAGTTGTAATTTATGAGAGTGCTTTTCCATGTTGTCTAGTTTTTTAGAGACCATCTTTGAGAAGGAGCTAGGATTGAATCCTCAAGAGGAGGCTCTACTTATTGAAATCTATACCATTATATTTTTATCTATTTATTCATTAATGAAAGTATATTATTTCCCTTCTCTACATGCCATGTGTATCATGTTAATGTTTATATTTTATTCATGTTGATCTTACCTCCACATAAGAAAAAATAGTCTTGTTTGGTTGTGTCTATGTGTGGGACTTTTGGATTAGGATTTATATGATCAATACCTTCGAGAAGTAGGTTCTCTTCCTAAGGTTATAGAGCCAACATCCATCACCAACCTACAAGGGTTCTAGTACATTTCCTCAAGCCATTTGATTGAGATTTTATGCATGAATTTAATTTACATTGATGGTTTTCATTGATATTTTCACACACATCTGTCTGGTGAGTCTCAAGAAAGGCTCACAGAGCAATAGCTCCTTGTGATTGAGAGTTTTTTATCACAAAAAAAATGGCAACTCCACTAGGGATTCTACCCTACTGTTCTCATATTCAAGGTATCTAGTGATAGTCTTTAAACTATACCATGCTATGGTATTGTACATGCTTACTCCTTACCTTTATATATGTTATGGAATATATGATTATTCCATTGTCAACCTAGTTAATTTTGATAAATTTACCAAGAGGATTCTTATATAAAGTAAATTTTATAGTATCCCTCAAACAAGAATTGTAGAGATAAATATTTTTACTAAGTGGAACTTTAAAAATCATGGTTTGAAGAAAAGCACAATGTTACCATAAAATCACGGTCATGGTGTTATTTCTAGTATCAATATTTAATCTCTTGAACTATCGAATAACAAGAATTAAAGTCTCAATAATAAAGGTTTATTATCATTCTTTTACCATTTAATTGTAAGTTCTTTAAGAAGATATATAGAAATTGACCATAATTTTCCTTTACTTAATGTTTGATTATTTTATCAAGCATCAGAAACATTAGTTTTAACTTTGGAATAAATTTTATTTTTTTCATAATAAAATGATACAATCAAAAATTTTCAAAATCTAGAAAATATGAAAACTTATTTTGGGTGCAATATAACTCTTCTATATTATGGCTTCTTTAGTCAAAATCTAATAATTTTTTTATAGAAAAAATTATGTTTATTATTATTATTTTTGAAATGTGTTTTTAAATCCATAAATAAATTTCACCAAAAACATAAAAAAATCAAATTATACCAATTTTATAACTCAAACTTATAATTTTAACACATATTTATTAAATTTTAAACCAATTTTTTTTTTTTCTACGTAAGACTAATTCTATTAAAAGTAAATATTAGTACAAAACTGCCTCAGCATCTGCTGTGAAAGCCAGACTGCTGGGCTTGATAGACAGGCTGGTCATAGAGAGTCTGGATCGCCCTGTATGGGAAACCGATCCTGTTATCATCAATGTCATGGCCGCCCGTAAAAGGGAAACCGACCTTAAGTACATGCAGACCAAAATAACATCTGTATAAAAACTGAAAACATCCATCAGCCCTTCCAGCTGGGCTTTGAAATCAGAAAGCAAAAAAAGCCTACAATGTTTAAACATCAAAACCTGGAGAGCTTGGAAACTGAGCATATCACCCTTCATGAGTTGGAGATTTCGATTCTTCGACGATCCTGCAAGCATATTCATATTCTCTGTTGTTGTCATCTTTGCCAGCATGTCTTCTGTCCTTCGGGTCAGCGTCCTCAGCTTCTTGACGCAACTCAGACTGAGGCAGAGGAGAGGAAGACGCCGGGAGATTCACTTTGCCAGTGGAGCAAGGGGCACGGGGGGGCAAGGGAGAAGCAGAGTGGGCAGGAGTTAGGCAAGGGATTTCTTCACGAAGGGTGACAGAAATAAGGGCAATGACGACGGACTGAACATAGGTGCAGTCAAAACGGAGCTCAGCTAGCTTGGTGGTTTGACGAATGAAGGTCCTAGGATGAGCACTGTTGGAAGGAACATAATGCAAAGGTGGAATGGAAGGCCCAGCATGTCCAGAGTCAGGGAAGCGCCTTCGTCCTCGAACCCTGCCCCCTCGCGAAGCATGGTGCTGAACCGGGTCATCGCTGGCGTAAGAGGGACTTGAGCCAGAGGAGGTCGAGGGGCGACTAAAAGATGCACAACCCTGGCTTGCCCCTCGTCTGCTCTGCATCCTCTGCCAGAGTCGAGGCATGGAGAAGGGCAGAGGGCGGACGTAACACGGGAAGGAGGAACCACCGGAGAGCGTAGGAGGTCTAAGAGCAGTGCGAAAACAAGAGCAGAGAGCCAAATGAGCAATGACAGGGATGTCAGGACCTTCAGAAGGCTCAGCAGACTTGCCAGGAGGAGAATTAACACTGCAAAAGGGGTTGTTGGAGAAGTGAAGCCCAAGGAGAGTCTCTAAGCAAGCGAGGAGACTGCACCGTCGACCTGTTTGAGTTTTGATACTGGATTCAGCGTAGCCAGGAGGGCAATCACTGCGAACGGGCGTCGGGAGACTACCACTACAACTACAGTCATGCGCACAGGCCATAATGTGAGCCGAGGTTAAGTGAACCGCCAAATGGAGAGGCATCGCAGAGCAATTAAAAAGGTGAACTCCAGCCCGAGGTGGCAAATTAATGGCGTCTTTAAGATTGGTACTAGGAGCCATATGGGTCAACCATGCGAGCTCCTTCAGGAGCTGCGCAGGGTCCCAAGTCCCATCATACCCCATCCACATCTGCATCCAGAAAATTTTAAACCAACTTAATTAAAAACAAAAAAACATTATTTTATACCTCTCATTTTAAAAATAAAACATGAAAAGGGATCACAACTAGAATAGATAAACTTCAATGAACGTTGAAGGTCACTCCTTATATTATGTTTTAGACTTAAAATTAAACAAACTTTCCAAATGATATCATAAAAATGATAATAATATTAAACTTTTATTTTATACAAAATTTAGATACCTCTTCTCTTATTAAAACCAAAGTCTTCTTAGTTCACAATTTACCAAATAGTGGAGAGAATCTCCTTATACGCGGATATATCTGGTAATTAATTAACATAATAATTTAACATGCAATAATTGGTCGTTGTGGTTTCATCATGTTTTTAATTTCGTCTTCCTTTAAAATAATATACTTTGAAAGTAATATTAAATATAATATGATTGGGACAAGGATGTGATATATTATGTTTATTTAATTTTTGTTAAATCAAATGATTAGTTTTATTTTTAAATTATATGGATTATTATTGATAATTTAAATTTGGTATTTCTATATATTAATTAATTAATTAATATTTTATTTTATTTAATAAAGCTTTAAATAATATATATATCTAGATGAATTAAATAATTAATTATTTTTATTTTATTTAATAAATTTTTAAATACTATTCAATAATAGTATGACAATACTGTATATAGGTTAACTAAGTAATAAAGTAATCTTTTTGTTAGTTTAGACATGATAACTTTCAAACTTGATTGATTTTGCACTAAAAATATATATAAGATGTAGTGATATATATAAGATATGGTGAATTTTAATTTTAATTTTCAAGGTTGTATGTTTCTTTTCATTTTATTAATTTAATTTTCTTTTATTTACAATTTAACAAATTCTTAAGGATTAGGTATCTCATATTTTTCTTTTAGTCTGAAGCAGTGCTAGTGAGCCTCGAAGCATCATTTTAAATTTGTGAAACTTTTCTTTCAAGTGCTTTGGTGAAGATGTGTACAATTTTATCATTTGTGGGAGAATGTCTTATATGAATAGTCTTGGCCTCCACATGATATCGAATCAAATGTATTTGGATCGAATATGGAATCTAGGATTCTTTGCGAGCTAGATTGCATAAGTATTGTTATATAGAAGAGAAGTAGAAATTCACTTGTTTCTCCTTAAATTCTTCAAGAATTTTCTTGGCCCACACAATCTCCTTTGTTACTTTTGTACTTGCCACATATCCTACCTATGTTGTGGAATTTGGTGGAAGTGATTGTTTGTGTGGCATCCAAGAGAAATCTCATGATCCAAGACTCATAAGATAACCTAAAGTAGTTATTCCATTTTCTTTGTCTCTATCGAAGTCTGAATCAGAATATATAATCAAGTTTAAGTCATCCACCTATGAATATTTGGGTCCAAATTCTTCAGTTCCTTCTAAGTACTCGATAACTAGTTTTTTAGCACACTAATGTCCTTCACAAGGCTTTTGCATAAATCTAGAATTAATTCTGACAACAAATGAAATATGAAGTCTAGTAGTGGTGAGGTAGATAAGATTTACCACAAGTTGTTTGTGCTTGGTTGCATCTTCATATTCATTCCATTCTTTTGATGTGAGCTTTAGATTAGATTTCATTGAAGTATATAAAGGATTTCACTTACCTCGAAAACTTGTTCAACAATTTTCCAATAATTTTTTTTTTGGGGGGAGGAATGTATACTTTGGATGTTGATGCACTTCAACGCCCAAGTATTAATGAAAGGTGTCCCAAATATGTCATCTCAAATATCTTCTTCAACTCTTTCTTTATGGAGTAAATATATTTTTCCTTACTCCTTAATATTAATAGATCATTTACATAAACCATATGATATACATAATTTTTCCCAAATTTTTTGACAAATAGAGTTGCATCATCAATATTAAAGTGTTTGAAATTTAATTTTATAAGATGCTTAGTTAACCTTTCATAGAAGGCTCATGATGCTTGTTTTATGCCACATAGACATTTGACAAGTTTACATAGTTTTTTCTCTTTTCCCTTTACAAAAAAACCCTTCCAATTGAACCATGAAGACATTTTCTTTCAATTCTCCGTTCAAGAAATGAGTCTTCACATCCATTTGATAAAATTTCCATCCATTATAAAATTCTAAGGAAAAGAGAGTTCGAGAGGTTGCCCATTTTTTTATGGGGATAAAATTCTCTTCATAATCAACAACTACTTTCTTTACAAATCCTTTTTCCATGAGCCTTACTTTGTTCTTGTAAAGTAAGCCATTTTGTTTTGACATGTTCTTGTATTCCCACTTGTAGTCAATCGGTTTGGTTCTAAATGAAGGTTCCACTAAATTCCATGTTCCATTATTTATGAGAGCATAATATTCCTTTTGTATTGCTTATTTCCATTCATCGTGAGAAGAAACTTATTTAAAGAAATTTAGTTCAAAGTTCGTAGATAAATTCAATTCACAATCATATGAAGCATCCATATCATCTACATAAACTAAAACAAAGTTATATATAACACCTCCATCATTTCTAATTGGGCCTCTAGTTCCTATCATTCCAACCTCACCAAGATCATGAACATTTTCAAATGCCTTGGTGAGTTATTTCTGGAAGAGATTTCTAATATGGTCCAAATTTCTCCACTAATTTATATGAGATGACATCAATATTTAGCATTCTAATATTTTCAATCACATCATTCAAAGAGTCTTCCTTATACATGGATATATCTGGTAACTAATTAACATAATAATTTAACTATAACATGCAATAATTGGTGGTTGTGGTTTCATCATGTTTTCGTCTTCCTTTAAAGTCATATACTTTGAAAGTAATATTAAATATAATATGATTGGGACAATGATGCGATATATTATGTTTATTCAATTTATATAAAATTTAGATACCTCTTTTCTTATTAAAACCAAAGTCTTCTTAGTTCACAATTTACCAAATAGTGGAGAGGATCACCTTATACGTGGATATATCTGGTAATTAATTAACATAATAATTTAACTATAACATGCAATAATTGGTGGTTGTGGTTTCATCATGTTTTTAATTTCGTCTTCTTTTAAAATAATATACTTTGAAAGTAATATTAAATATAATATGATTGGGATAATGATGTGATATGTTATGTTTATTCAATTTTTATTAAATCAATGGTTAGCTTTATTTTTAAATTATATGGATTATTATTGATAATTTAAATTTGGTATTTTTATATATCAATTAATTAATTTTTTATTTTATTTAATAAAATTTTAAATAATATATATCTAGATAAATTAAATAATTAATTAGTTTTATTTTATTTAATAAAATTGTAAATATAATTCAATAATAGTATGACAATACCATATATAGGTTAATTAAGTAATAAAGTAATTTTTTTTGTTAGATTAGATAAGATAACTTTCAAACTTGATTGATTTTGCATTAAAAATATATATAAGATGTAGTGATGTATATAAGATGTGGTGAATTTTAATGTTAATCTTCAAGGTTGTATGTTTCTTTTTATTTTAATAATTTAAATTTCTTTTATTTACAATTTAACAAATTCTTAAGGATTAGGTATTTTATATTTTTCTTTTAATCTGAAGTGGTGCTACTGAGCTTAGAAGCATCATTTTAAATTTGTGAAACTTTTCTTCCAAGTTCTTTGGCGAAGATGTTTACAATTTTATCATTTGTGGGAGAATTTCTTATATGAATAGTCTTGGCCTCCAATGATATCGAATCAAATGTGTTTGGATTGAATATGGAATCTAGGATTCTTTGCGAGATAGATTGCATAAGTATTGTTATATAGAAGAGAAGTAGAATTCACTTGTTTCTCCTTAAATTATTCAAGAATTTTCTTGGCCCACACAATCTCCTTTGTTACTTTCGTACTTGCCACATATCCTACCTATGTTGTCAAATTTGGTGGAAGTGATTGTTTGTGTGGCATCCAAGAGAAATCTCATGATCCGAGACTCATAAGATAACCTAAAGTAGTTATTCCATTTTATTTGTCTCTATCGAAGTCTGAATCAGAATATCTAATCAAGTTGAAGTCATCCACCTATGAATATTTGGGTCCAAATTCTTCAGTTCCTTCTAAGTACTCGATAACTAGTTTTTTAGCACACTAATGTCCTTCACAAGGCTTTTGCATAAATCTATAATTAATTCTGACAATAAATGAAATATGAAGTCTAGTAGTGGTGAGGTGGATAAGATTTACCACAAGTTGTTTGTGCTTGGTTTCATCCTCATATTCATTCCCTTATTTTGATGTGAGCTTTAGATTAGATTCCATTGAAGTATATAAAGGATTTCAATTACCTAGAAAACTTGTTCAACAATTTTCCAATATTTTTTTTTTTTGGGGGGGGGGGGAGAATATATACTTTGGATGTTGATGCACTTCAATGCCCAAGTAGTAATGAAAGGTGTCCCAAATATGTCATCTCAAATATCTTCTTCAACTCTTTCTTTATGGAGTAAATATATTTTTCCTTACTCCTTAATATTAATAGATCATTTACATAAATCATATGATATACATAATTTTTTCCAAATTTCTTGACAAATAGAGTTGCATCATCAATATTAAAGTGTTTGAAATTTAATTTTATAAGATGCTTAGTTAACCTTTCATAGAAGTCTCACGGTGCTTGTTTTATGCCACATACACATTTGACAAGTTTACATAGTTTTTTATCTTTTCCCTTTACAAAAAAACCTTCCAATTGAACCATGAAGACATTTTCCTTCAATTCTCCATTCAAGAAATGAGTCTTCACATCCATTTGATAAAATTTCCATCCATTATAAACTTCTAAGGAAAAGAGAGTTCGAGCGGTTGCCCATTTTTATATGGGGATAAAATTCTCTTCATAATCAACAACTACTTTCTTTACAAATCCTTTTTCAATGAGCCTTACTTTGTTCTTGTAAAGTGAGCCATTTTATTTTGACATGTTCTTGTATTCCCACTTGCAGTCAATCAGTTTGGTTCTAAATGAAGGTTCCACCAAATTCCATGTTCCATTATTTATGAGAGCATAATATTCCTTTTGTATTGATTATTTCCATTCATCATGAGAAGAAACTTATTTAAAGGAATTTGGTTCAAATTTCATAGATAAATTCAATTCACAATCATATGAACCATCCATATCATCTACATAAACTAAAACAAAGTTATATATAGCGTCTCCATCATTTCTAATTGGGCCTCTAGTTCCTATCATTCCGACATCACCAAGATCATGAACATTTTCAAGTTCTTTGGTGAGCCATTTTTGAGAGAGATTTCTAAGATGGTCCAAGTTTCTCACTGATTTATATGAGATAACATCAATATTTAGCCTTCTAATATTTTCAATCACATCACTCAAAGAGTCTTCCTTATACATGGATATATCTCGTAATTAATTTACATAATAATTTAACTATAACATACAATAATTAGTGGTTGTCGTTTCATCATGGTTTTAATTTCATCTTCCTTATGTTGATTCAATTTATATAAAATTTATATACCTCTTTTCTTATTAAAACCAAATTCTTCTTAGTTCACAATTTACCAAATAGTGGAGAGAATCTCCTTATACGTGGATATATCTGGTAATTAATTAACATAATAATTTAACTATAACATGCAATAATTGGTGGTTGTGATTTCATCATGTTTCTAATTTCGTTTTCCTTTAAAATAATATACTTTGAAATTAATATTAAATATAATATGATTGGGACAAGGATGTGATATATTATGTTTATTCAATTTTTATTAAATCAATGGTTAGCTTTATTTTTAAATTATATGGATTATTATTGATAATTTAAATTTGGTATTTCAATATATTAATTAATTAATTTTTTATTTTATTTAATAAAATTTTAAATAATATATATCTAGATAAATTAAATAATTAAATATTTTTATTTTATTTAATAAAATTTTAAATACCATTCAATAATAGTATGAAAATATCGTATATAGGTTAATTCAGTAATACAGTAATCATTTTGTTAGTTTAGATAAGATAACTTTCAAACTTGATTGGTTTTGCATTAAAAATATATATAAGATGTAGTGATATATATAAGATGTGGTGAATTTTAATTTTAATTTTCAAGGTTGTATGTTTCTTTTTATTTTAATAATTTAAATTTCTTTTATTTACAATTTAGAAAATTATTAAGGATTAGGTATTTCATATTTTTCTTTTAATCTGAAGCGGTGCTAGTGAGCCTAGAAGCATCATTTTAAATTTGTGAAACTTTTCTTCCAAGTTCTTTGGCGAAGATGTCTACAATTTTATCATTTGTGGGAGAATTTATTATATGAATAGTCTTGGCCTCCACATGATATCGAATCAAATGTGTTTGGATCGAATATGGAATCTAAGATTCTTTGTGAGCTAGATTGCATAAGTATTTTTATATAAAAGAGAAGTAGAAATAACTTGTTTCTCCTTAAATTCTTCAAGAATTTTCTTGGCCCACACAATCTCCTTTGTTACTTTTGTACTTGCCACATATCCTACCTATGTTGTGGAATTTGGTGGAAGTGATTGTTTGTGTGGCATCCAAGAGAAATATCATGATTCGAGACTCATAAGATAACCTAAAGTAGTTATTCCATTTTCTTTGTCTCTATCAAAGTTTGAATCAGAATATCTAATCAAGTTGAAGTCATCCACCTATGAATATTTGGGTCAAAATTCTTGAGTTCCTTCTAAGTATTCAATAACTAGTTTTTTAGCACACTAATGTCCTTCACGAGGCTTTTGCATAAATCTAGAATTAATTCTGACAACAAATGAAATATGAAGTCTAGTAGGGGTGAGGTAGATAAGATTTACCACAAGTTGTTTGTGCTTGGTTGCATCCTCATATTCATTCCCTTCTTTTGATGTGAGCTTTAGATTAGATTCCATTGAAGTATATAAAGGATTTCACTTACCTATAAAACTTGTTCAACAGTTTTCTAAAAATTGTTTTTTGGGGGAGGAATATATACTTTGGATGTTGATGCACTTCAACGCCCAATTAGTAATGAAAGGTGTCCCAAATCTATCATCTCAAATACCTTCTTCAACTCTTTCTTTATGGAGTAAATATATGTTTCCTTACTCCTTAATATTAATAGATCATTTACATAAACCATATGATATACATAATTTTTTCCAAATTTCTTGATAAATAGAGTTGCATCATCAATATTAAAGTGTTTGAAATTTAATTTTATAAGATGCTTAGTTAAAATTTCATAGAAGGCTCACGGTGCTCGTTTTATGCCACATACACATTTGACAAGTTTACATAGTTTTTTTCTCTTTTCCCTTTACAACAAAACCTTCCAATTGAACCATGAAGAAATTTTCTTTCAATTCTCCGTTCAAGGAATGAGTCTTCACATCCATTTGATAAAATTTCCATCCATTATAAACTTCTAAGGAAAAGAGAGTTCAAGCGGTTGCCCATTTTTCTATAGGGATAAAATTATCTTCATAATCAATGGCTACTTTCTTTACAAAACCTTTTTCCATGAGCCTTACTTTGTTCTTGTAAAGTGAGCCATTTTATTTTGATGTTTTCTTGTATTCCCACTTGTAGTCAATCGGTTTGGTTCTAAATGAAGGTTCCACCAAATTCCATTTTCCATTATTTATGAGAACATAATATTCCTTTTGTATTGCTTATTTCCATTCATCATGAGAAGAAACTTATTTAAAGGAATTTGGTTCAAAGTTCATAGGTAAATTCAATTCACAATAATATGAAGCATCCATATCATCTACATAAACTAAAACAAAGTTATATATAACACCTCCATCATTTCTAGTTGGGCCTCTAGTTCCTATCATTCCAACC
Organism: Pinus albicaulis; assembly: GCA_034641835.2. Lineage (NCBI taxonomy): Eukaryota > Viridiplantae > Streptophyta > Pinopsida > Pinales > Pinaceae > Pinus > Pinus albicaulis. The sequence goes on from CM076581.1 coordinate 254,825,620, forward strand.
TCACCAAGATCATGAACATTTTCAAGTGCTTTGGTGAGCCATTTTTGGGGGAGATCTCTAAGATGGTCCAAGTTTCTCCACTAATTTATATGGAATGACATCAATATTTAGCCTTCTAATATTTTCAATCACATCACTCAAAGGGTCTTCCTAATCTAAAGACGTAGTCAGAAAGTTGAATGAGGGGGAGGCAGTGCTTCAAAATGTTAGAGGAAATTTCAGCCTAAAAGTGCCCATGAAATTTTCATGTAATTTCCATGTCATAATATGTAAACCAATCAATATGCATTAAATTTAAAAATAGGTACATGTAAATATTTTGGAGGGAAAAGAAGAAAAACTACTTTTTTTAATTGTATTTTTGGCTTGTCTCCTTATAGGTTTACTCAAATTTCAAGTTTAGACGCTGATTAGATGTGGAATTAAATTTCACATCCAACGAGCACCCATTATGCATACTTTTGAGAAGATCCACCTTGATACAAGTTGCAGATACATTAAAAAAATGTGTTTAACACATTTTTTAATGTATCTACAATTTTTATCAATGTGGGCCCTCTAAAAAGTATGCATAATGGGTACTCGTTGGATGTGGAATTTAATTTTGCATCTAATGACTATATAAACTTGAAATTTGAGTAAACCAATAAGGAGATAAGTCGAAAATACAATTAAAAAAAAAGTAGTTTTTTGTTTTCCCTCCAAAATTCACCACTCATATTTTATTATTTTAACTATTATTTTATTATTTTTCCTTAGGGGGTCACTTTTAGGCTAAAATTTCCTCTAATGGGATATTATGGAGATGGATACAAAATATGGACCCCCCCTTCAAGATGTGGAATCTCATTATCAAATTCATGATATATTTTTGCATGAATAAATTTAACTTAATGATTAAGCTACCACTCAATAGTGAACTATTAGTCTTCGAATATTTAACAAATATCACATCTCCAGAAAGAATAAAATTCTTGTTTAGCTCATTGTAAAGATGATATGACTTGGTGTTATCTAAATACCCCAAGAAGATGCATTTCTAACTCCTTTCATAAATATTGCTTCTTTCTTCGTTTGGAATCAAGGCATAATAGGTGGAATAAAAGGAAAGTGGCCATACAACATTTCATGAGGAGTCTTATTTGTAAGAGCATGAGATGGGCATTAGTTTTCACATACTCTACAAATAGAACCACATAATTCCAAAACAACATCTTTACATTTTTTAAAAACATCATTGAACAGACCATATTTAAGATAGTCATATTCATTCTTTCAGCTACGCTATTTATTGATGATTGCATGGAATAATGGTTTTATATACTAGTTAAAAGATGAACAATAATAGGATACATGATTGATTAAACAGGGAAACCACATGCACATGCCAAATACTCATACCCATATATGCATAAATAAACAAAAATAACTCCCTTGTTCATAGTAATAGCTATACCAAGTGGTTCATAGTAGACAATAAAGGTGGAATTTCCTAAAGGATATGACATGATTGTCGCAAGGGAAGGTAATCGTAGGAGGGTTGAATGAACCAAAAGATATTTTCCAAATTCATTAGAAGTATATTATTTTCCATTATTAGTATGAAGGGAGTCAATATGTGATTGTGCATAATTTTCAATACATACATGAGCATTTCTAAAAGTTTCAAAATCTTGTGATTTGATTTTCAACAAATATACCCAACACATCCTTGTGTAATCATCACTAAAAATCATCATACATTTATTTCCATTTGTATAATAAATAATCGTAGGGCCACATAAATCAAAATGAATCAAATTAAATTTTTTATGTTCTTTGAAAGTAGAGTCATGAAATGGTTGTTTGTTATGTTTTCTTAGGATACAAGCATCCAATTTCTTTCATTTCCTAGAATTGCTGGAAAACAATAAAAACCATTATTTTTTGGTAAATGAAGACTATCATAATTTTTCCAAATCATGCATGCCATAGAATACTAGATGGAAATGTACCTTCATTGTTCTAAGAGAGGTTTTTATGCATGAGCACGTGTTCCTTATAACTTCAGCAGTCTTTCCTCCTCTACTCCATTCATGAAAACCATGTTTTCATATGTTTTCTTATTTATAATTTTCCATCCGTATGGATAGAGTTACCTTGCTAGAGAATGTGAACAAGAGACAACATATTTCTCTACAACTCTAGAAGGTAGACTCACATCATGTAGAAAAAATCATGGAGTCTAAGTAGTTTAAGATTGACGCTGCCAAGTCCTGAGGTCTCGAGACTTGATTTGTATGCAAAATATGTTGTTCCATCTACATCATCACTATTAAAATATTCAAAAAATATTTCTCAAAAGCAATATGGTAGGTTTAACGTATATCAATTAGCCATGCATATGTCCAAGAAGAAAATGAAGTATGAAGCAGATCTTTAGCAACTTCAATATTACAATGGGAAATAATATAATGAGAAGATTCATATGCTTTATCCTTAGGTGGATTTGAAGCTTTGATTTTTTCTTATTTGTGGTTTCAACTGTCTTTGATTCTCTTCTAGGGTACTCTACATGTTAATGCATCATTTCTCTCTCTACCACTATGAATGAAGTGAAGATCAAGTCTTTCTCCTTGATGGTGTTTATCCCACCTTCATCTGGAATTAGTTCTTCCACACCATCTTCTACTACCACTTATTTTAGGAGAATCATGTGATTTATTATTTTCTTTATGAGCAAGGCATGTTACTTCTTTAGGGGATTGAGTTGATGTCTTCCCCTTCCTAAAATATTTCTCTCTTTCTACAAACATATCCACTAGGGAGTCAAAATTAATGGACTTAAGGTTCTCAATGGCTTGCATGGATTCAAGATACATACATTATGTAGGATAGAGGACTTTGAAAAAGAGTAAAAGAGGAATGTCCATATTAAATCCAGTGGAATCTACATCATGTATCACGGCTCCAATTTCAAATGCTAGGGCTAATGGGTCATCATCTTTCAAATGAAGGTTAAAGAGTTTGACCATCAACTAAAAACCCTCCAATTCTAAGTGTGATTCATATACATATTTCAACTTCCATGCATCATAAATATTTGTATTTGAATCTATATGATGACTCACCTCTCCACTTATCGAAGAAATAACCAGGAAATAACATTTTTTTTCTATGTTATCCCAAATGGATATCTCTTTATCTGATGGAGTTAGCTTCGTAGGTGCATTATCTTCCTCTCTTTCACAAATTCCATTCATAAGTTATTAAAAATGACATCATGCTTAATATCTCTGATAAACTATCAGTTTTTCTCCTTGCTGGTTAGCATGTTGTCAATGATAGAGATGAGAGAATGCATCTTCAATAAATCTTTAAGACGAGATTGATAAAAAAATTAGAAAAAATGATGACTAATATCAAATGGAGAGTACGCTTTGGATAATAAGAAAAAACACTTTACCTTCTAACTCCCAATAGTCCAATTCATGCAAGTCACATGGATTTTAATTCTGGTGATATTCCCTCCAAAAATTCATGTGATGAGATCATGTACCATTATGCCCATTATTCCACCATTTAAACTCGAACAAGCTTATAATATCAATGAGTAATTTAGTCCATTAGTTTTTCCCTCAACACCAAGAGATAAGTCTCCACCAAAAAACTCAAGGTCCCCACCTGTGAGAGTAAACACATAGGCCAGTAAATTTACTTGGAATTTTCTCACCCGAATAGTCGTACTAGTAAATATATTTGAAAAGAATACTGCATGATAATACAAATTCTCTAGATAAGTATATTAAAAAGGTAACCAAGTAAAATCATAAAAAGTAAAAAAACTCAGTTGAGCTTCAGTGTAATCACTTTCTTTAAAAAATGAAATGGTATTATTAGACAAGCAAGAAATGCAACTTATTTCAATGTACACACATGACATCAAAAGCTCGTTCATGCATCTCATCAACAATGATATGATGTATACACTTTTTTTTTGCATTAGATAAGTTGTTGGGTATCGAGCTCATATATGGCTAGTTTGAGTTCTCAAAGGAAATCATGGACATGGGAACAACTTGCCACATTAAGTGCATGAATATTTGAGTTATGGCAGTAAAAATATAAGCTCGCCTACACCAATTGTCTCATGGGGTGGAGAAAATTGTGGAGAACACAACAAGGAATTCGTATCCATCATGAGAGTTTGAGCCTCTCTCAATTTCACCAACAAAGGAGTGTTAGGGTTACCTCAGTGTATAGACATGTTTGACAAGCTAGAATGGTATAAAAATAGGAGAGTTGGACCTTAGTCGGGTTAAGAGCTGGTGAAAGAGTTACACTGACTTGTGGAGTATAGATGTCTAAACTTGTCTCTAATATCAAGTGAGGTAAATCCCGAACTTGATTGATTTTTCATTAAACAATATGTCATGACCTTTGGTTTCAACTTCAAAGGTTCAATGTCTCTTCCTATTCTATTAATATTTACGTACTTACAATTCAACAAATCCCTAAAAATTAGGTGTGTAACACATTCTCTAAAGTATGAAAGTAATGTATAGAAGTTATCTAAACAATGCATCAAGAATTTTCTAATATTTTCAACAATGGATACTTTTGGATATGAGTACTTCAATCTTAGAAATCCATATCTCACTTATAATAGTCTCAATTTCTAATTTACAAAAAATGATATTAAATTGTTGTATATTTTTGTTTATTGATGACTAATACTAAATACATATTTTTCTAAATGATTAGATTAATCTAGAAAACTATCACTTTAATTTGAGAGCAAATACAACTAATTTATTAGATATTTTTGGTTATTGATAATTAATCCTCATGTCAATGACTAATCAACAAATATTTTAATAACTAAACCAATATTTGGAATGGAATCATGGTCCTAGAAATAATAACTTTGGTTTCTACTTTTTATAAAAAAATATATTATTAATTTTTTGTTGAGTGATAAGTAAATCATCATGTTTTCCTCTAATAATCACACCAATATTTTAACTTATTAATTAGGAAAGTAATTTCCTAACTTGAAAAACATCATTCTTAAGTTATTAGATATAATTATTAGCTATTTTTTTTATCTATACCACCATATTGCTTAACCCCTAGATGTTTTTGTTCAATAACTGCACTAATATTTGGACAATACCAATTGGGAAACTAATGGTGTAATGCAAGTAACGTAGCCTTACTACGTAAGGAATCAATCAATCATGGATATTTTAAGCCCACGCAAGTTGGAATGGAAGCACACAAGCATTAAATTGAAAGCTTGGTAAAATTAATTTAATGGTGCGTCTGTGCACCGTTAAAATGAGAAGGACATGCAAACGATTTTAAAACCAAAATTTTAAACACACTATATTTAAACACACAATCTTTAAAACACACCCCAATTCATTTATCCGCAGTGCCACCCAATGGAGAGAGGCCCATGTGAAGTTGTCCACTTTTGTATTTAAAAGATCATCTATAAGGATTATTTATGTTTGGTCTTCATAAATTTTTGATTGAGCTTCAAGTTTAGACAAGACGAGCTGCAGATTAATAGGAATATAATAGTACTAAATCCATATTATTATCTTCATATTATTAAATATATTAAGTACAATTACTTTATTAATATTAATATGATAGTGAATATTAATATGAAAATTAGGTATCCATTATATAATATACTTTTCCATTGCTTTTATAATATACTCTACCATTGCTTTTATATTTTCTGTAATTGTAGAGGAGACATGTGTCCACCGTTCAATAAAATTAAACCCAAATAATTTTTGTTAACTGAAAGTTGTATAAAAATGGAGTTGTCTAATTAGATAGAGCAATTGTCTGGATGGTTAAAATTCGCTGGAATTCAGGCCAAATTTTTTTAAGAAATCTTAGAGTAAAAGGGTTTAAATCATGATTTTGATGGTGGAAATGGATTCAGAATCATCAAAAACCTCTAAGACACCCAAAATATTAAATTTTGATAGTTATAACGTGGATTTACAAAAATCCCTACCAGATTTTCTTAAAATCTTACCGAAATTTCCATGATTTTCAAGATGAAAAAGTAGTCTAGTTAGACTACAACTATAAACATTCTTGGCAATGGATAACACATAAACATATGCAAATTTTTTGGGAAATTTTTACCGTTTAATTCCTAACCATGGATAATATATAAAAACACATAAACTGCAACATACACGATAAAAAAAATTTACACTCACGAAAATCACCTCAGAGTTTTAGTTCTTATAGTCTTACATATAATAATTAACTTGGGTTTTCAAGTTAATTTGTAATCAACACATGTAATTGTTAACCCTCGAAAAGTTCACCGGACCCTTTTTATGAACTATCTGCTATATCTATATTTGGCGGTGTTCATTTAACTCTTAATTAAGGGTCTCAGAATTCGTTTGTACCACCACTCTTATGCACCACTCTTATGCTTGTCTTGACCATTTAATGTCTTGGCCATTGTGCAATTTGCTTTGGATACGTGGTGATTTGAATGGACAGTTTCCCGACCACCCACCGTCCAATCTACGAAGATTTATGGTGATGGTGTTCGGTGGGAAAATACTTGGTTTATCCTCCACAAAACCCTAGCCAAACTCTCATTTGCACCGCCAAGCGATGAGCTCCTCTGTAGCTGGTTAAGGGTTCAATATCTCTGGGTTTTGAGCCTTCTTCTCCATCTAGGGATTGCAGAAGACAGAAGGATGAACTATAACATCCGTGAATGGGGTTTCGAGTCTGTCCGACCTATATCTATGAGTGTTCAGCAGATTCTCATTTCTGTTGATAATGCTTTTGCCATATTTGAATATTTTTGAAGAGCACTAAAAAATGATAAGCAGACAAACATTAGAGATGTGTAGAAGATGTAATTATACATTAGAGATGTGTAGAAGTTGTAATTATACATTAGAGATGTGTAGAAGATGTAATTAGTCAAATGTGTACAATTCCCCAATACATTTTGTGATAATTTATATATTTCGCCGTACAATTTGTGATAATTTATTTTTATTAAAATTTAAAATTTAAAAAAGAAAAACAACACTTAACATGTTGTAACATACATTGAATTTATAAATATGTTTAGTAAAACTTCAAATGGACCTTCCTCTTTTTTTTCAGAAGGAAAAAAACGTTGTCTATTAGATATATAAACAGTACATTCCATGATCATCAAAACTCATATGGTTGGATTATATCACAGCAATGAGATACATCATCCTTGCATATATCCATCCATGGAAAATATTAAGCAAAAAACGAATATTTTCAACATATCAAAGAAAAAAAAACATAATTAACATCACATAGTTCGGAAGTATGTATCAAAATTAAATATAACAAAATTTTGAAACAGAACCAACCATTCTATTCATCCCCTATAAAAAGAGATTTGAAACTGATAGAAACCAAAGGATGGTTGCAATAGATCCCAGGCTCGCTTGCAACCGTGTTCACTCCTTGATTAATCTGCATATATAAATCACTAAACATATACGTGCTCGCTTGTTGCAGCTTGCCAGAAGATCCCATTCACTTGATATTCAAGGGATGGGGATTTCAGTGGTCCAAATATTTTGTCCATTTCTGTATTGAAAAACCTGGAAAAACCAAAAATTCATGCTAAGACCCTTTTTTGAAAGTCCATATTCTCTGGTATTATTTTCTTTGAATATGTTAATTAAGGGCGGCTTGTTCATTTTTGTCTGTAAATTTTTTGTTCTCAAGAGACAACCTTGTGCCCCTGGAGATGATAGAACTGCTTTGCCAGGCATGGCATCAATGATGATTCTAGAGTCACCATAGATGTTGACCTCGTTTATACCCATGTTATGGGCAGCTAATAAACCACTCCACAGGGCCATAAACATATTATTAGTGCCCTTGCCTCCATTCCAGCATATGTGTATCCTTTCTGACTGTGAGATTTTGATCCAAGCTCCGCATCCCATCATACTATCCTAACATGCCCCATCGAAAAAAATCACTGGGATCGCGATGGGATGAGGTCTATTTCTTCGTGAGTAATCAGTTATGTTTTCATTAATAGGCTCCCAGTCATTAATCCACTTCATGGTAGCAGCATGTAAATGGGAGGTTGAAAACCGTTTTCCATCAAATATAAGCTTGTTTCTTGCAAGCCAAACTTCCTAGATGAGGAAAAATGGTAAGGATTGAGATTTGCCCGAGATCTTGTCTCATCTGTGAATAGTGTCCATGAAGTCCCTTGGCGTCCATGATGGGTCCAATAGATAGTGACTGAATAGATTCCATATATTAATAACCCTTGAACACGAGAAGAAAAGGTGATCCACCGTTTCCTCATGTAGTAAACACAGAGCGCATCTTCCAGGTCCAGAGAAACCCCGTCTGATGAGTGAGCCCTACATTAGAATTTTCTTCCTCCATACAAGCCAGCCAAATAACACAATCTTGGTTGGTATTTTTCTGTGCCAAAAAATCTAGAAATCCGTGGACTTAATCCCTTGAAAAGACTATAAATTAATGTAGGAATAAATGTCCTTCACCACCATCGAGTCTTCCTCCATTGCTCCTTCCCATTCAATTCTGTCACCCTCATTCGTGTAACACAAGCCAACCGCCTGTGTACCCTGTGCATACTTCCTCCATTCCACCGCATCTAGGGCGATAAGGCCGATTTGTTCAACAGTTTTCAAGATAGGAGCCCCGTGAACCTAGTAGTGAATTACCTGATAGAAATGTATAATGCCTCTATGAGCTAGATAGTGAACAATACGCTGATTTGGAAGGAATCAGAGGGCATTCCATAAATACGGTCGCAACCCAGGATGATCCTCTATCCGTTCGCAAACCTCCATGCCAACCTCTCAGCAAATAATGGCATTAATTTCCTGAATCCTTGCCATATTGCAAAAATTCCCCGCAGGTAAGTAAATTGATGAAAATATATATTGTGGAGTCTGTCTCCAGATAGATACTTACATTTGATGATATCAGACCATATACCATTTCCCTTGATGGCCCTCTATAGGGATTTGATGAGGAGAGAAGAGTTAAAAGCTCTTATGTTTAAGATGCCCCACCCTCCTTGCTTTTTTGAGAAACATAATAAATCAAGCTTGCAAAGATGATGTTTCTTTGTCATTTCAGCATCGCCCCATAAGAATTGCGATATAATTTCGATTGATTTGATAAAAAATTTGTTCTGTGATATATAAAATATGTCTCGAGTACACAATAAATTGTGATAGGACCGCTTGAATCATTATGAATCTACCACCCAGTGACAACCATTTGTGAGTCCATTTTCTGATCTTGATTTTGAACTTTTCCACTAACCACATCCAATCCATCACCATATACCCACATGGTTTAATTCTATACCCTAGATATAAAAACCCTTCATATGCCTTCTTAGTATGGGCACCAAGAAAATTTGAAATGAAATTTATCTCATCCACATTTCCAAATTCACAAATGAGGAAATTTTCCCTTGTTAATGCATAGCCCAGAGTCAGTTCCAAAGCGAGTAAGCACGAAATGAATGTAGAACCAATGATTTCTAATAATACAGCCAAAAATAAGAAGATCATCCACAAATAACGAATGAGTAATACTTATAAAATTTGAGAAGGAGAAACCAGAAATAAAGCCCGTTCTCATAGCCATTTCCATAAGTCTGTTGAATCCATCCATGACTAATATGAAGATGAGAGGGGACAGGGTGCATCCCTGTCTTAATCCACACTTAGCCCCAAAAAAATTTGTAGGAAAGCCATTTATAATCACTGGATATCTGGTGGTTGTGATGCAGGCCATTATCCATCTGATGGAATCCAACGGGAGCCCGATATTTAGTAAAACAAGTCTTATTAATGACCAATCAACTGTGTCATATGCTTTAAGCAAGTCAATCTTCAAAATAAGGGCATCCTGTTTTCCTGTGTGCATGGTATGCATAGCCTCTTGAGCAATGGATAAGGAATCATGAATGGATCGTTCCCTTAAAAATCCGTATTGCTCCTATGAAATGAACTTTGATAATCACACCCTGATCCTATTAGGAATAAGTTTTTAAGATACTTTATATACAAGGTTTCATAAAGCAATCAGTCTAAAGTCAGAAAATCCCTTGGGGTCAGAATATTTGGGTATGAATGAAAAGAAAGTGGCATTCATATTTGTAGAGACGTGCCCCATAATCCGACCTTGTTCCACAATAGTTGTTATCTCCTCGGCCATTATTTCAAAGAAATGCGCATAAAATTCCGCCAGCCAGCCATCCGGCCCCAGGCATTTATCGTGGGTAAAAGACTTCAATGTTTACGCCACTTCCTCTGTAGTAATTGAAACATTCAATATCTGTAGAGCCTGAACCTAAAAAATTCGGGGAATATGCTGAAGGACCCATGTCTGACATTCAGGGTCAATATTCTGATCTGCTTGGTAGAAGGTGGAGAAGTGCCTAAAAGCCTCCTCTTGTATTTCAGTCGTGGAATAGGCACAAATCCCATCAATTTTCTGTATATACCATATGGTGTTCTTATTTTTTCTATCATTTGCACTTTTGTGGAAAAATTTTGCGTTCATGTCACTTTCCTTGAGCCATTTAATTTTTCTCTTTAATTTCCATGTGATTTCTTCAATTTTAAGAATCTCCATCCTCCTTTGTTGTAGCTTGTCGATTAGCTTGTATGTCTCTTCATCAGGTGCCTTATTGACAAATTCATCGTGTGTGTCATTAGGAATTTTCATTATTGCTTTGAACTCATCTCTGAGCATTTGCTTTTTCTTAATTTCCCATTCCTTTGTAATGGATTTGATCCATTGGAGTTTAGCATGGAATCTTTCCTAGCAAAATATACCCTCATATGAAGAATTATCATTCCATCTCCCCTTGACAAGCTTGTTGTATTCAAGATGATTCAGCCAAGTTCGGTTGAATTTGAACGACACCCCTGTTCGCCTACTCTCAGTACGCCATGAAATAATTATGGCCATGTGATCCGATAAGTCCACCCTGTGCACTGTGGATCTCAGATTCCCCAACAGATTAAGCAAAGATTCGGCCACCATAGCCCTGTCTAGTCTTTTCCTAATAAAAGCCCCCTCATCTCTTCAATTTTTCCAAGTTGGAATTATAGGGAACGACTGTATATCTTTCAGTCGGCATGATTCAAAAATACTTCCTATGAGTCCCGCCAAAGGGTCAAGTCTGGATTTGAAACCCCATGACTCATCAGTATGAAGAGTGGAGTTTAAATCCCCAATGAAAATCAAATTATCCATAAAAAGTATACCAGAATTATACAATCATGACTAGAAATAATTTCTATTCTGACATGGGGCATATAAATTTAATATATTTAATGTGCCATGTAATCCACTTAAATTTCCAGATAATAAAATACCTCCAAAAAAGCTAAAAGCCTGAAACTTTGCATAAGATTGATTCCACAATGTAATTAAATCTCCCGCATGTCCCGCCGCATCCACAGTAGACGTGTGTCAACCCGGTCTAATTTTAAGTATATTTCCAATTGCTTTCAGTCTGCAACATAGAGTCTCCTGAAAAGAGCAATAAAATGATCTGCCACATTTAGCAGCTCATTTAAGCGATAGAGTTTGGAGGAGTTGCCCATACCCCTCATATTCAGTGAAAGGATGGAGGTCATTTGGAAAATCTAGAAGGGTTTCTTTCTTTAAGTGCCCTGAGGTCATCAGAAGCAGAGATGGGTACGTCCATAAGGTCTAGAAAGTCATCTTGAAATAGAGATTTGGTTTTAAGATGACCCCTGAAGTGCCTAGTCCCAGATTTATTTTTTTTACGTACAGTGATGCTATTTCCAGAGACAGGTGAAATGAAAATGTCGGGTTGTTGTGGAGCCCTATCAAAGATAGTTAAAGTAGCAAGATCGAGGTTTGGATTACCTAGTAAGGAATCAATATCACTACCAGTAGTGTTTTTGGTGACTCCGAAATTTCCAGAGCTTCATCTTGCCATGGAGATTGAGGTGAGGCCCATTCCAGTGGAGGCATGGAGGGAGATATATGCAACTCAGTAGCAGGTGAGGTGGAAATCTTGGAGGGGGAGACATGCTCGGGGGCGGCAGGGGTGGTGGATTGTGGAGGATCATCTAATGATTCTGATATCAAAGAAATGTTCTGTAAATTCCGGCCATCCGTAATATTAGAGCAGAGTTCCACCACCTTATCATTAGGAAACATAGGGAGTCTAGGGTCGCTAGTAGTAACCACATCATTGATAGGAGGTGAGGTTTTATCACTAAGGGCGCTAGCAGAAGCATATTCCTCATCATCAGAAGACGACGGAAGAGACTTACCTGATATGAGGTCATCGTGAGATTCAGAAGCCGATTTTTCCTTCCAAGAGCCTTCGATACTCGATTTACCCCTATGAGCATTCCTAAATCTCATAGGGCAGCTACCTTTCAGGTGGCCGGTTTGATGGCATATCAAGCACCAGAAACGATACGCCCCAATAATCAACTCTTTGTCTATGCCGTCTTTGTCCCCATATAAGATCGACATCCCTTGGCAGACCACCCGAGAAGCATAACTCCACTAATAACCAGGAAATTCTCTTGTCACTAGTGCCAATAATGTGGGGGTCGATGTACTTAGTACAACTGATGGAGCCTCCAATGGCCAATAGGGCTTTTAGTGTCCAGAATTCAAGTGGGAGCCTGAGCAGTTTTACCCACATGACTTTGCTCTTTGGTGCCTCCATAACCGGGTTAAATCCTAGATACCAAGACAAAATTTGCAGGAAGCTTTTCCCCCATACCCAGGTCTTCTGGAGGATCTTCACAACATCCCGCCCATTCATAAAATGTATACTGAACTTGTTATTTAGTAGCAAAATCACCTTAGGAGTGTATCCGAGGATAGGATTCCAATACTGTTTCACCCATTCCACCATGTCAACTTCACTTCCATATGCAAACATCCACCGACCAATAAGAGCCCGTTTCTGGAGGCTGGCCACACGCCCCCATAGATCATCATACTCCATCTTAACTTCCTTCACGTCCACGGGTGACTTGTAACAGGAATATTATTTCTGAACACGACCCCTGCATCTAAAATCACCCTTGGAACCCGCTTTCCGGTTGCCCTCCCCACAACCATGTTTCAAGCCCTTGATGAAGCCAGAGGGGGTTTATAATAGACTGCACAATTACTCTTGCGTCTGTGTCCAAATCCTACAACCTATTTTGTCCCGCTTCTATCATAGCTGCAATCAAATATTCTTGGGCAGAAGTGTCAGAAGATAGGATTTCATTGACCTCCACCATCAAGTTAGGTATGTTGCTGACACAAACCACAATAAAGAGTGAGGTCGCAGGTAGGTGTGTGTCAATTTCCACCACAATAATGGAAGGTACATAAGTGTGCCACCATTTATAAATGGGCCGTCAGGAAAAAGAAAAATGAATTATCGAGTCCTGAATTGGATCCCACCCATGCACGACTTACAAGACGTAGGATGTCAGCCCATAACACCAATAGACATTGGATGTAGCAAACTAGAGTATTCAACTTCAAGGTTCATCAGATTCCTAATTTCACCTTTAAATGGAGGTTGTCACCTGCATATACTACAACATAGATAGTCCCAAACGAGACCAAATGTTGCCTTGATGTGCACAAATTATCAATCGAATCTGCAAAGATTAATCCACCCCGCCATGAAAATTTGAAATTCCATTTCCAGACAATATTCTATAGTGCAACAATCAACCTCCAATATCGGTCTGTCAGAGTAGGTGTCAGGTCCATTTTCCGGTTCTTTGAAAGAGGAATGAAAAAAGGGTGGTGAGAAACTCTATCACCGGAAAAACCAGTTGTTCCTCATATAAGTTCTATCAAACACGATAGCAACAGCAACAACAAAAAATCGAGCATCTCTACCATCTGGAAAATAATTAGATTCCAAAATATTTGCAGGGTCTGAAGATGATAAATGAATCCACCCACTTACGCTAGAGGTAATACCATTTTGAATGTAGTTGTGATGAAAGAGAGACGGAATCGAAGGATGACTCTTGCAGGGGGATCCTATTCCATCTGTTTAACATTTTCTCTATAACTTTTTTTATACATGGCCCTCAATATGATAATGGCGGATAAAACCAAAAGAGAGATCATAAACACTTCCCCCAGTTCATAGGACATATCCTACTCGCAGTGTTCGTAATGAGGACCCCCTATAAATAGGATTGTGTCCCTTACAAGGTATAAAGCTATCAAAAGTCTAGACATCAAAACATGCAGTCGCATACATCCAGTCAAACCAAACTAAAAAAATAAAAAGACAAATATATGCTATGAAAGATTCAATAGCTCCCTTGGACCTTGTAGCTTCATTCCCCAAAAACTCACAACTAATCTACCAAACCATCTTCCCTGATAAGGTCTAGATCCAACATGAGTTGTAGCTAACGACCGGTTGTCCTCAATCTCAGTTGTGTAAGGGCCATTCTCTGATATTGCTTAGGTAACCGTTGTAGCTTCATCCTCAAATTAAAATGGACCTACTTAAATGACATTTTACAGTATCATCGAAATCTAGATGTGGAATATTACTGCCATAACATATTTAACTATTAGTATTGGTAGAGGCGTGAAAGTAAATCAATTTTTACTTTGGACAGAAACTAGATTATGTAAGTCTTGGTGTTCGTAGATTAAAAAAGAAAGGTCCTATTCAGTAGCTTCTCGATTATTAATCTCATGGGGGTTTTCATTCCAAAATTAAACAACCATTTTTTTTTATTTTTTTGAATAGTGATATTTTTTTGGTGTTTTATTTGTTTCTTTGATTAAGATGTATATTTTTTTTCAATATTTGAAAATGGTAATATTTTTAGATAGAAAGTATATTTTTTTCAATATTTAAAACATGGTAATATTTGCAGAGAGAAAAGAAAAAGTAATGTAATATTTTCAGATAGAAAAGAAAAAGTAATGTTGTAATAAATTTATTTTAATTTAATTTGGGTAAAGCACAAAGTTGGAATAATTAAATTTTTGTAATTATAAAAGTAGTTTGAGTTCCAAATGTTTTATGCAGTAACTTTTTTTAATAGATTATACTTGTCAAATTCACTTAAATGTTTGGAAAATGAGGTTGGTTTCATTGAAACTTTTATCTTATTAGATTACTAAAATTCAACACTCCAGAAAAGATCATGAAAAAATTACTTCACATTTTGAGGTTTAGTAAAACTTCAAATGAACCCTCATAAATGACATCTTGCAGTAGTGGAAATCTGAGTGTGCCATATTACTCCCAGAACCATATTTAATGGTTGGTATAGATCAATCAGTTTTTTCTTTTGATATAAATTGGATTATGTAATTCTCGATGTCCATAAATTAACAAAGAAACATCATTTTCAGTAACTTAGCGGTCAGTTTTGAGAACCCGTTCACATTTCAAAATTAGATAAAAGCTTATTTGAGCTACAGGGTCGAAGGTTTTTATTCACTATATATATATTGTGAAAAGGAATATGTGACATATATTATATAATTTGGAATGCTAAAGGACACCATATATTTAATGCTTTACCTTAAAAATACATATGTCAACATCAATTCTTGTATAATTTACCACTTCTTTAACACCATGGAAATTAGTCCGGAGATTAACAGTGTCAGGGCTTCCACGAGTTTGAAGATGTTAATTTGTAGTTCATCCACTCCTACACTTAATTCTCTCATCAGGATTACGCATATCATTATCCAACGGTCCTAGCTATCACTGAAAACCTAACTCAATTTTTTGAGGCAGAAGTGTTGGGTACTGAACCTCATTTTTCCCTGTCGCCCTTGTCCATTTACTTCAGTTTTTTCGACTGCTCCACTACTGTTGGATCTACTGGTGCTAGAGCCTATTGTTGTTGGATCTATAAGTGCTGGTGCTTAGAATTGGCTCTGAAACTAATCCCTACATAAAAAGCACAAGTGTTGCATAGAGATATTGAGCATAGAGTAGATAATACAATATAAAAATTAAAAATGCATCAGATCTAGTATGGAGAATCTCATATAAGGAATGATCTGAAATTGAATGAGGGAGATCTCTATTATTATTTTGATCCACAAGGGGAGAAGGTTATACACCATCCGTCCACCAGAATATTTTCCAGGTTAGGTAATTTGTTTTGGTTTCATGAATTTTTTTATTTTCTTCCTTACAAGGAATTGTTCACAGATCTGATATCAATACCACCTGATATCAATACCCATGTTTTGTGTTAAGGTGCAGAGAAATTTTACTAAATCAAAATTGAATTGGCCTGGATTTATTCGATTTACCTAATTTCTTGTTATTGATTATGCATTGTTTAAAAAATTCTTTTTTTTCATACATTACTTTACACAGATATTGTTATATTATATAGTAGGTAAATCAAAGATAACATACAACATATATTAAAATTATCAAATAAAATGAATATTTATTGATTTTATCCAATTTCAAGTTCAATAGCTACAGGTATTGTCTTTATGCGACCTGATCACTATTTATTATATTAAATATAATTTGAACATGATTTATTTAGTTTTGGTGTTAAACATGCATGGTTTAATAAAATGAAATCATGAAATCAATTGAACAAGGATTTACTTTATCCAAATTTCAAGTTCATTCGCATGTATTGTTGTTATCCATCTTGGTTCCTGTTTATAATATTTTAAAAAAATGAACATGATTTTTTTAATAAAATATTTATATTCTTTCTTATTTTCATAAGATATTTTATATTTATATGTTGTTATATTGTAGACCCATAAAATATAGCTTATGTAACCCCTTTCCAATGCAAAGTTACAAGAAGAGGAACATAAAGTTTTTTGAGCAGTGGCTATGGGACGAGGCCCTGGAAGAGGAACTTGATGACTATGACATCAAAATTTCAATTGGGTTTCAGAGTGCTGGAGACTTGATAGCCATTGGAATCCATGTAGGTACACTATCAACAAAATTAAATAAATGTATGAAAGTTTCTTGGCATAAATGAACTCCATGAAATATTTCATAAGACAACACTATTAGAAAAATTAAATTAATGGATAAAATAAACTTAAGAATTCATTTCCAAATATTAAATTGATTACTGAGATTTGTGAGTGAAACAAAAAATTTCTTCGGTTCTTTGAAAGAAGGATTCAAAACTGCATGAAAATTTGAAAGAAGGATTCAAACCTGCACTAAAACGCCAAACGCCAAATTACTCATATTCTAGTTATGAGTTGAAGGCAAAGAGAGCTCAATCCAACCTGTGGAACAGCACAATTAAATGCTAATGAATTCATCCAAGCCATGGAGAAGAGAATTTGAATGCTAATGAATTCAAAACTTCATGGCAAAGCTAAACTATTGGTCATATGTATTCTAGTCGTGAGTTGAAGGTGAAAAAAGCTTAATCCAAGTGGTGGAGCATAATAGTTGAATGCTAATGAATTCAAAACTGGAGCAGAATAAAGGCCACAAAGACCAATGGGGCCTTTGAAACCACGGGGAGGCTAGAAAAAAATCCACAGATACCATGGGGTCCTTTGAAACCATGGGGAGGGTAGAACAAAGGCCACGAACATACCAAAACATTAACACATACTTAGATTTGGTTGTACGGGTACATTTGCATGTAGTTGTACACTAGAAAATGGGCCTATGTATTTTTTCAATGAAGTGTTGTACTGTAATTAGGTAGCCATGAGTCAGTATTTTAATCAGCCACGTAGTAATAATCGAGTCAGAGTCAATTATTGTAATCAACCAGTCAGGAGCGCCAAAAATATTGTAATCAGCGAGGCAGGATCAAACATTTAATTTTAACCAAATAATGCTCCCAACATTAGTCAATCATACCAGAAATTCTCATTCATATCCATTTTAAGAGTAAGTTTTGATCCTCTCGGCCTTAGGAAGAGGCCAAATAAGACCTCAAAAAATTTGATTGGTTTACAGAAAAAGGTTTCAATAGGTTTCACTATTTAATAGGCGGAAAAAAGTGAATTAAAAAATATACAACAAAATTTTGGTTTAGCCATATGATTTTATATACAATGGCTCATGTTTCAAGGCACTTCGATTACAAGAGTCCTTGTCAGCCCTTTGGGCAAGGACTAATAACGAGTGTGGAGCCCACAACATACCCCCAAGCTATTAGTTACTTGATACGAGCACTGGAAGGAAGCAACTTACCTTATCCACTCTGAATTTATGGGGAAATCATATTTAAAATACTCAATATTGGAACAAACACGGTATAATTTGTTTTCTTCAAAATTAAATTAATTATTATTTCATAGAAATAGCTAGATATCAAATTGACAAGATTACTAAATCGACAACCACTATTAATTTTCGCCATACCTTCAAGGTCGTGTACTCATCAAATTAAAGAATGAATGGATGTTAGAATATATTTTGGAATGCATCTCATTAAAATTAGGGTTTTTAAATAAATAAGATAGTTGTGACTTGAAAATTAAGGTAGAGGGATAAAGGCTCTGAAACGTAAGGTAGAGGGAAAGAGGCTTCCTTAGACAGATAATGAAGCTTGTAGAAAGAATTATTGTTGATTGTGCTACACAATTTTTTACACAAATTTGTACACTAACCTTTAGAAAAATCCAATGCAAGAGAAGCTTTTTCAATGACCTCTTGCTTATACAAACAAAACTACACTCCAAAATCCTGAGTGAACCTCCAATGAATCACAGATGAATTTCACAGAGGAAAAATTATGAAGACAAAACTTCTTCTTTCATTAATTTACAGAATAGTTCATTATTGCAATCATGGAGTCTCAGTTTTTATCAGAGATTGAATCTTAAGGCATTTATCAATTATACTAGCTCAAAATAAACTAGAAACTGAAGGCTTCATGGCCCTTTAAAAACCCTCCCTATGAACCAGAGAACTCAAACCAAAATATTCTTCCCTAAGAAATTCCGGTTACTTTAGGTTCTCACCATGCTCACAGGTCCTTGATCTGTAGGCTTATGAGATTTTAGACTTTCTATGACTCAATTATAGACTGAAGAATTTCTATGTGATGTAAGAAGATCACGTTCAAGATGCAGATGTAGAGCAGGCATATAATTCTTGACTAGCAGACTCTTCATCTCTCTCTAACTCTCAATGGCCCTAATGGTTCTCCTCTCTCTTATTTATAAGAAGCCGATGTTGACAAAGGGCATATTATGGTACTACTGTGACTAATATATTTTCCGTATATGCTGTGAGATGTGGATAAATCTGCACCAATCATCGAAGAAGTGCTCCAAGTATGAGAGAATCGTGTAGTAAAATTTTATAATAGTGACTTTTGGGATGGGGAATGGTATGAAAAGTATACAAAGTGGAGATATAAGGCATCCCACGAAACGTTTATTTACACGGTGAATATATTATCAGAATCCCAAGATATGAGTCACACCCATCGTCAGGTGACTAGACTTTTACACTATTTCACAGAGTGGATGCTTTTATCGTGCAAATCCCACAAGAAAAGAATATAGCTACAATATTTATGTCCCCAACATATTTTTTCCAAGGAATATTTTTCTGGCATATCTTCCATTGGTGTCCCATGCTTTAGAAAAAATGCATTGAGCTATCATGGGCTTCCCTAATATTATTTGATGCTTTATTTTTTTCATGAATAACCATTGGTGATGTTTAGAGATTAAATCTAAAAGAAGCCCACCATCTGTGAATTCGTTCAAATATGGTACAGTTTTACAAGGATGGTAAAACTAGTCTATACATTCTTCACATGCTTGTCTGTAATCTGATTGGAAATAGATGGGGTCCATATCATTTTTGTTGATAATGAAGCATGTCCACTATTATTTTAACTAGTTTGTCCCATGTAGAAGTTGGGTGACAAATAGTGATCCAAATTTTAAGAGTGTATAATAGTTACCATATGGGTTGTCTCTGCAAAGCAGGTTCCACCATAACTTTTTATATCTAGAGAAATCATAAACAGAATCAGGAAAAACAAGTTTTGGATTATGTTGTGGCTGCAAGAGTTTGGATGGAATTTTGGATCTCTCGTTCTATTTATCACAAAATATTTGTGAAAAATATAATATGTTATTTTCTTCTCTCCAAATTATATTCAGATCTTTAAAATGAAGATTTAAGGAATCTTCTGCTAGGTTTTCCAGATGTTTGGAATGGTCAAAAACCATGTCATGGATCCATTTGCTATATTTTGGATAAACCTTACGTTCTTGGACCAATTGTTGTAAATCTTAATAAGGTTGGATATTTTCATCTAAGAGCTGAGTGTTTCTAAGCTGCCAAATTAGTTTCCAAGAATTCAAATAATCTTACCAATTCATGGATGATGGAATTTCTTTGAAAGTTTCACGATTAAGAGTAGGATCCCATTCATTTACTATAACCATTAGATGTGGTTTTTCTTGAAGATTTTCTCTACTGAGAAAAGTATGAATATAGTTTTTACTCCCCTTGATGTGTTCAATTTCAAAATAAAAATTTGTGAAGAGAGATTTCCATCGTGCAAATTTTGACTCTCTTAGTTTCTTGATATTCTTGGTTAACACCTTCTTCATGGATGAAGCATCAATTCCAAGAAGGAACGCTTTGTTTATTAGGTGTATATAAAATTTATCAATGCAATTCCACATAACTTTCGTCGAATATTTTTTCTCTAAAGGATTCCATACACCTGAGGCAAACTCAATAATTTGTTCCAAAATTTATTTGAGTTGTTTGAGGATTCCTCCCCAACCTATATCATTGGCATCTATCTCAATAATATTTGGCATAATTTCATCCAAAACATAGAGGATGGGAATATTTTTTACCTTTTCGTTTATTTTTCTAACAACAACTGTGTGCGCCATACTCCACAGTTTTGGGTTCTTTTTCAATCTTTGATTTAAAATGTTCCTACCTTGTGCACAATATTTATAAAAGTTACAGTCATGGTTCAGACAACCCAAGAATATTTGTAGTTGGGTTTTGTCCTTTATTTCATCTGAGAATTTATCTTTAAATGCTACATCGTGTTTCTGAAGAGAAATATGACCATTTTCATTAATGTGTCCAACGAATTTGACCTTGGACTAGAAGATTTCAATCTTCTATTTGCTAAGAAATAAACCATTCCTTTTGAAAATTTGTTTAAATTTTTTTACATTCTTAAAATTTTCATCAATTGATCTAGAGAATATAAAAACATCATTAATATATATAATAATCCAAAGCAAAGTATGGCTTGAACACTTGATCCATCACCTTTTTAAAATTTGAAGGAGAATGTTTCAGTGTGAAGGGCATGAAATTCCATTCAAAATGTCCAAAGGGGTCACTGAAGGTTGTTTTAAACCACTCTTCTTCCTTGATTGAAACTTTCCAGAAACCTGATTTCATGTCAATTTTGAGAATATCTTATATCATGCAATTATATATATCATATTTCATTTCTGGGGGGTAGGATAAGTGTCATGAGCCAAAAAATTATTTAATGGCCTGTAATTTATTACTAATATGGGAACTCCTATGATTTTTTCAGAAATCGTATTCACATAAAATCCATAACAGTTCTATGGACTGTCATATTCTCTTATTAGTCTTCCTTTTAGGAGATCTTGGATTTTTCTTTGGGAAAATTTTCTATATTTTTCATTCATTAGAATAGCTCTGCTTCTACATGGATTTCCTGTATATTGAACTTTATAGGGAATTTCTACAAAATAATTCTTTTTGTGCTAGAAGGCATTAGGTTCTTTTGCACATCATTCTACCTCCAACTATTTTCTCAGTTATTATATTTTTCTTATGACTAAAACTTTTTTCAGTCCTTCATCTATATTTAGGTATGGTTTCAGGTCTTTGAGTTATTCAAGCCTTTTTTTATGATTGCATTAACTCTTGCATGGATTGGACCATTGTAGAAATCATATCCACTGAGACAAATGGAAATGTGATAGCATGTAAATACCCTTCTTGATTTGGAATTGAGATATAATATACTAATCTTCCATCATCTAGTTTTTTTGAACCATTAGGTTAAACAACAAGTGAAAATGGATTTCCTAGGATGCAGCCTATTGGGATAATTCCTACTGCAAATTTGACATTAATGAAGTAGTTTTATAGAAAAATAGTGGCTTTAGGAACTTCATACTTGAATTTCTACTCCTATGTTCCTATCCCTATGACTTCTCTATTTGTCTTTGTCCAATATTTTTCACGGATTGAGTTTTTTTTTAGTACATTTATATCAGCCCATGTGTCTAGTAAAGTATTTAGGATAAAGACTTCTCCTTGAATCTTGAATGTAAGCATAGAATGATATTGCTAATGTTGAACTGCCATGATTTTCATGTTATCTAGCCATGAATAGTCATCTTATTTGACTTCATATATTTCTACATTTGAATTATTTATGAAAGATGGTTTATGTTCTAAGATTTCTTCTTCTTTCATTATACCTCTCTCTATTCTAGAGAATTGAGCTTTGATTTCACTGATTTCCTTTTTCATACTTCTTATTTCTTGATTGACTTCATTTATAGTGAGAATTATTTTCTTGTATTTTTGGTGTAATATTTGGAATGAATTATTATTTTTGGTGCAATACCTTTTAGTGAATTTACTAATGTAGAGCCTTGGTTTTTTAGCATGGTTTTTAAAAATTCCTCCATCAATTTTTCCTTTATTTCACCTTCAAGAAGAAATTTTATTCCAACTAAGGCTTTTTCTTCTTCATCATCAGAAATGTGAGCCATGCAATTTTTTAATTTATGCTAGAGATCAGAATCCTCTTCATAGATATATTCAGAGGCTGACTCAGAACTGCTACAATGGAAATTATTTGAATCTGTATATTCACAATGGTTAGAAACAAATATTGTATCATGATCTTTTGAATATTTTGAGTCATAAGTACTGAAACTTGAAGTCTCAGTAGAATCACAACAATTTTGTCATATAACATGTATTTCTTATTTAATACGATCATTAGGACAATTTTATGCTTTGTGGAATTTGGACCCACATTTATAACACTGGACCGAGATTAGTGATTTTCCTTATTCCCTCTATTTTTGCTGGTGATATTTCTTAGAAATTTCTTGTGACTTTTTCCCTTTGTGTAGCTTATATTCTTCCCCCTCTGGGCATTTATTCGAGGTATGACCCTATTTCCCACATAACTAACATGTAAGTTTCTTCCAGGCTTCTTCTTGTGTGTTCTGAGATGGATGTCTTGTAGACCATAATAACGGGATCTAAGGAGTATTATGTAATATCCCTTTTTTTTTACTTTTGAGTTTTTGCAGAGTAGTTTTTCTTTATTGAAGATTTTTTCATGGCCTTTTTCCTTTGTACAACTAGGTCATCTAAAGATAGGCCATATTTATTGCATACAAATTTTCTATAAAATAGTCTCGTCAATTTTTGTATGGAATTGTCTACTTTCATATTTGTACAGAGACCTACTAGGGCCTTAGTTGTAATACTATATATCTCCCCCCAAGTATAGGACTGATAGTCATTTTGGAAAAAAAATTTTCAAATAATCTACAAACTTTGAAGGAAGGGCTGCAATATAAATCTATTTCCACAAAATATTTTTACTCTCTTACTTCATAGATTATTTTGACCCAATATCTATGAAAATATTCATATTGTGACTTTTTTTTCATTTAAGGTTCATTAACACTAGATAATGTTTGTAATAAATATTTTTTTGTACACCACACCAATGATCAAGAATGAAATATGGCAATTCTCCGATCATGTTTCTTTGTGGAATCCCATCTGCATTATGTACAATATCTCCAAATTCATATTTTACTATCTCTTCCACCATTTTGTATACAAGTGTTGGGGAACACTCTGCTTCCCACCATTTCAGAAGGGTACCGATAAAACATTGAATTAATGTCTTACATGCTTCCAATTAACTTTCTCTCATGCACATTAGCTTATACTCAGTAAACATATTATCTATCATTTTTATTATTTGTCCTGACCTTATATTGTTAATATTCCATTATTTATGAGCATCAATAGAAAATGTTTGAGTCTCATGCAAATTTCCCTTACCACTTTGATCTAGTGTAGGGTATAGAGAGTATTGACAAGGAAGTGGTTCATAAACTGGTAGGAGATGGGACTTAGATGAAGACTCTGGTTTTTCTGTTATTTTTTTTTTATTTTGGAAATAAACTGGGAAATTTACTTACAGATTTATGAACAAAATGTACAGGATGGCTGAATAATACTCAAGAAGGAATTTATTTGTATTTTTTTGTCAAAAACATTTTTTCAAAATGAGACGAAATGGTATCAATATTTTCATGGGTTGAGACAAATCCTCTATGTACTTCATTTCCCATTTCTTCAATATGGTTCCATCTATGCTGATAATGTATTTGCTTCTATATCCTTCTCTCAAAAATCCTTCTTTAATAGATATAGAAAATTGTAATTCATTCAAACTTTTATTGACACTATTTACAGACACTTGAAGAGTGTCTACTTGGTATTTTTGTGCACTGGTTGTAGATGTATGCATTGCTAGACCTTTTAAAGTAGTATTAGTCTAGTTTACTTGTTCAATGATCTTCTGTATTCTATCCTCAGTCCCTATGGCATAATCATCTTTCCGAACTAAAGGTACTGCTTTAGAAACATTTCCTATCTCTTCAAGAGCGATCCCTCTGTATGGAGGAAAAATAGTGGGAGATTCAATTTCTGTGCCATCTATGGCTATCCAATGATGCCTACAAGAGGTAGATCATGATTACACAGAAATCATATGTACATCCATGTTATCAATTATTTTCTTCCATTCATAGAAGGAAATCCATATATTATTTTTATCCATATAATCTTTCAAGGATAATGAAAGATTCAACTTTTCATCTAAGGATGTAGAGAAGTTGAATTATTTTGTGTATGGATGAGTAAAAAAATCCAAATTTAACATTATCTTGGTCAAATATGTATCTACTTTGTATTTTGGGAATCTTTCCATAAGATAAAATAATTTATACATCTCCAGTTTTGATGGATTTTTGCGATCATTCGGAACTGGATTCTTCAATCTGCATGATGGAATAAGCTAATCTATTTGTTCTAAGTATCCAAGTCCATTGATACAAATTTATGTAGCCTTGGGTATTGATTTTGAAGAGATGGAAGTTAATGGATTACCAAGACAGAATCATGAGGGAATGAGATATCACTGCATTTTATTGGCTTTGATACCAATTTGGACTGCGTCGATCGCAGAGGATTACTCCAACGGAGAATGAAGTTTGCAGAAAAGTATGATTATTGATTGTGATACACAATATCTTACACAAAATTGTACACGAACCTTCAGATAGATACAATGCAAGATGAGATCTTTCAATGGCCTCCTTTCTATTTGAGAAAAAATGCACTCGAGGATCCTAAGTGAACCTCCAATGAATCTCAGATGAACTTCACACAGTCAAAATTATAACTCAGAGATATAACACGGCCAAAAAATGAGACAAAAAACTTCTTCTTTTATTAATTTACAAAAAATTTGGTTATTGCAATCATAGAGTCTCAATATTTATCATAGATTAACTACTAAGGCATTTCTCAGTTATACTAGCTCAAAACAAGCTAGAAACTGAAGGCTTCCTAGCCATTTGCAGACTCTTCCTATGAACTAGAGAAATCAAACCAAAATAATATTCCTTAAGAAATTCCTACCACTTTAGGTTCTCACCAGACTCACAGGTCTTGATGTGTAGGCTTCTCAGACTTTATACTTTCTATGAATCAATTACATACTAAATAATTTATCTGTGATTCAAGTAGATCGCCTTCAAGATGTAGACACAGATTAGGGATAATTATTGACTCTTAGACTCTTGATATACTTGTAACTCTCGGTGAAACTACTGGTTCTTGTATCCCTTATTTATAAGAAGTTGGGGGAGACAAAGGGAATCTTATGGTACTACTAATACTAACCTATATCTTTTCCATAGATGCTCTAAAATGTGTGTCAAAACGCACCAATTTAGAGAAGTGCTTTGAGTCTTAGAGAATCATCTAGGAATTTTTTATAATAGTAACTTTTGGGATGGGGTATCGTCTGAAAAATATACAAATTAGAGGTATAAGGAATCCTACGAAACCTTTATTTAAATGTTGGAGATATTCTCAGAATCCCACGATCTCGGTCACACTCATCATTAGGTGACTAGACTTTTATATTATTTCACACAGTGGATGCTTTTATTGTAAAAATCCCACGAGAAATTAATATAGGTACAATATTTATGTCCCCAACATATTTGTGCTAGGGAATCTTTGTCTGGTATATCTTCCACTAGTGTCCCATGGTTTAGAAAAAAACATCAAACTACCATGAGCTTCTCTAATAGTATTTGTTGCTTTATTTATTTCATGAATAACCATTGGTAATGTTTAGCCATGAAATCTAAAATAATCCCATCATATTTGAATCTTTTAAAATTTGCTACAATTTAACAAGGCTCGTGAAAGTAGTGCATACATTATTCACATGCTTGTCTGTAATCTGACTGGAAATAGATGGGGTCCATAGCCGTTTTCTTGATGGAGAACCATGTCCACCATTATTTTAACCAACAGACCGATGCAGGAGCTGGGTAACAAATAGTGATCCAATTTTTAAGAGTGTATAGTAGGTATCATCTAGTTTGTCTCTATAAATAAGGTTCCATGATAGATTTTTATATCCAAAGAAATAATAAACAGATTCAAGAAAAACAAGTTTTGGATTATGTTGCGGCCACATGAGTCTTTGATGGAATTTTGGATCTCTAGTTCTATTTATCAAAAAATATTTGTGTAAAATATTAAATTTGTTTTTTTCATCTCTCCAAATTATATTCAAATATTTAAAATGAAGATTTAATTCATCTTCTGCTAGGTCTGCCAAATGTCTAGAATGGTAAAAAAACCATGTCTTGCATCCATTTGCTGGATTTTGGATAAAAATTATGTTCTTGGACCAAATGTTGTAAATCTCCATGATATTGGATATTTACATATAAGACCTAAGTGTTTCTAATCTTCCAAGTTGGTTTACAATAATTCATATAATCTTCCCAATTCATGGATTATGGAATTTATATGAAAGTTTCATGACTAAGAGTAGGATCCCAGTCAGTTACTATAACCATTAGATGTGGTTGTTCTTGAATATTTTCTCTGTTGAGAAAATCAGGAATACAATTTTTACTGCCCTTGATGTGTTCAATTTCAAATTCAAAGTTTGTGAAGAGAACTTACCATCGCGCAAATTTTGACTCTCTATCACACCTTCTTCATGGCTGAAGCATAATTTCTGAGAAGGAAAATTTTGTTTACTAGGTGTGTATCAAATTTATCAATGCAATTCCATGAAGCTTTCATCGAATACTTTTTCTCTACAGGATATCATACACCTAAGGCAAACTGAATTATTTGCTCTTGAACTTCTTTGAGTTGTTTGAATATTCCTCCCTAGTCTATATCGATGGCATCTGTCTCAACAACATTTGGTAGGATTCCATCCGAAACATAGAGGATGGGAAGAATTTTTACCTTTTCTACTATTTTTCTAACAAGGACTGTGTGCGCCATACTCCACGGTTTTGGGTTCTTTTTCTTTCTTTTATTTAAAATATTCTTATCTTGTGCACAATATTTGTAAAAGTTACAAACATAGTTTACAAAACCGAAGAATATGTTTAGTTGGTTTTTGTCCTTTATTTCATGTAGAAATTTGTCTGCAAATGATACTACATGTTCCTAAAGAGAAATTTGGCCATTTTCAATAATGTGTCCAAGGAAATTCAGCCTTGGTCTGAAATATTTCCATCTTCTTTTTGTTGAGAAATAAACCACTACTTTTGAAAAATTGTTTAAATTTATGTACATTCTTAAAATGTTAATCAATTTATCTAGAGAATATCAAAACATCATCAATATATACAATAATCCAATGAAAGTATGGATTGAGCACTTCATCCATCACCTTTTGAAATTTGGAAGGAGCATGTTTCAATCTAAAGGGCATGAAATTCCATTCATAATGTATGGAGGGGACACCAAAGGTTGTTTTAAATCAGTCTTCTTCCTTGATTGATACCTTCCAGAAACTTGATTTCATGTCAAATTTTGAGAATATATTAGCTCCTGCAATTATGGATATCATATTTCCTTTGTGGGGGATAGGATAAGTGTCATCAGCAAAAAAATTATTTAATGGCCTGTAATTTATTACTAGTTTGGGAAATCCTCTGATTTTCTTAGAAATATTATTCACATAATATCCATAACAATGCCATGGGCTCCCACATTCTCTTATTATTATTATTTTAAGGAGATATTGGATTTCTATTTGGTAGTTTTCTATATTATTAGTTCATTGCAATAACTCTTCTTCTACATGGATTTTTCGTATATTCAACTTTATAGGGAATTTCTACAAAATGTTGCTTTTTGTGCTAGACGGCATTAGGTTCCTCTGCACAACATTCCTCCTCCAACCACTTTCTCAGTTTTTCTATTTTTATTATGACTAAAACTTGTTTCAGTCCTTCATCTATATTTAGGTAGGATTTCATTCCTTTGAGGTCTTCAAGCCTTTTTTCTGATAGCCCTAACTCTTGCATGGCTTGGACCATTGTAGAGTTCCTAGTGGTTGAGAAAAATGACAATGTGAAAGAATGTAAATAACCTTCTTGATTTGGAACTGAGGTATAATATCCCGATCTTCCATCATCTAGTAATGATGAACCATTAGGTTCAACAACAACTAGAAATGGATTTCCGAGGATGAAGTCTACTAGGATACTTCCTATTGTAAATTTGGTATTAATGCAGTAGTTTTTTGGACAAAATATGGCTTTAGGAACTTCATACTTGAATTTATACTCTTGTGTTCCAAGCCCTATGACTTCTCTATTTTCATTTTTCCAATATTTTGTAGGGATTTTATTTTATTTTATTTTTTATTATTTTTATTTTATTTTATTTTATTTATTTATTATTTATTTTTATTTATTTTTTATTTTTTATTTTTATTTTTTATTTTTTAGTATATTTATATCAACCCCTGCATCTAGTAATCAACCCCTACATCTATTAAAGTTTCTAGGACAAAGACTTCTCCCTGAATCTTGAATGTAAGAATAACATGATATTGTTGATGTTGTACTGCCATGATTTTCATGTTATTTAGGCTTGAATATTGATATGATCTGAGTTCATATATTTATACATTAGAATTATTTATGAAAGCGAGTTTATTTTCTAACATTTCTTCTTCTTTCATTTTACCTCTTTCTAGTCTAGAGACCTGAACTTTGATTTCATTGATTTCATTTTTCAGACTTCTTATTTCTTAACGAACTTCATTTATAGTAAGAATTATTTGCTTGTCTTGATGGTGTAATATTTGGAATGACTTAGTATTTTTCTCATAAGAAGCATCAACAAAAAGGGATTTTGGTGAAATACCTTTTCCTGAATTTACTGATGTACAGACTTGGATTTTTAGCATGGTCTATAAAAATGTCTCCATCAATTTTTCCTTCATTTAACCATTAGGAATCATTTTTATTCCAACTAAGTATTTTTCTTATTCATCATCAGAAATGTGAGGCATGAAATTTTTTTATTTCTACTGGAGATCAGGATCCCCTTCAGAGATATATTCAGAGCTTGACTCATAATTGCTACATTGGAAATTATTTGAATTTGTACATTTACAATTATCAACAACAAATATTGCATCACGATATTCTGACTATTATGAGTCAGAAAGACAACTAGAAGTCTCAGTAGAATCACAACATTTTTTCCCTATAACATGTATTTATTCTTTAATACGAATATTAGGAAAATTTTATGCTTTGTGAAATTTGGATCCACATTTATAGCACTGGACTCATATTAGTGATTTGACTTCTTCTATCCTTTTTCCATCCTACTGATATTTCTTAGAAAATTCTTGTGAATTTTTCCATTTGTGTAGCTTAAATTTTTCCCCTTATGGGAATTTATTTGAAGTATGGCCTTGTTTCCCACATAACCAACAGGTAAGTTTGTTCCATGCTTCTTTCTTGTGTGTTCTCAGATGGATGTCTTGTGGACCATAATAATGAGATCTAGGGATTCTTTTGTAATATCCCTTTATTTATTTTTTTACTTTTGAGGCTCTTCAGATTAGTTTTTCCTTCTTGAATCTTTTTTCATGGTCTTTTTCACTCTTTTCCTTTGTACGATTGGGTCATCTAAAGATAGGACATGTTTATTGCATATAGATTTTCTATCACGTAGTATTAATTTTTTTTTTATGGAGCTGTATACTTTCATACTTGTACAGAGACCTGCCAAGGCCTTAGTTATAATACTATATATCTCCCCCCAAGAATAGGACTCATTGGGATTTTGGAAAACATTTTGTATTTTCAAATAATTTACAAACTTTGAAGGAAGGGCTGCAAGATAAACCTATTTCCATTAAATATTTTTACTATCTCTTACTTCATAGATTCTTTGGACCCAATATCTATGGAAATGTTCATATTGTGACGTTCTTTTCAATTTAAGGTTCATTAACACTAGAGAGTGTTTGTGAGAAATATTTGTTTCTACACCACACCAATGTTTAAGAATGAAACTTGTTAATATTATGATCATGTTTCTTTGTGGACTCCCATCTGCATTATGTACAATATCTCTAGCTTCATATTTTATTGTCTCTTCCACCATTTTGTCTACAAGTGTTGGGGAAGGATTTTCTTCCCATCATCTCATAAGGGTACCAGTAAAACACTGAATTAATGTCTTGCATTCTTCCACTTCACTCTTTCTCACATGCACATTAGTATATACTCATTAAACATCTGATCTATCATTTTTCCTATTTTTCCTTAGCTCATATTTTCAATATTCCAATGTTTATGAGCATCAGTAAAAAAATGTTTGAGTCTCATGAAAATTTCCCTCACCACTTATATTAGGTGCATGGTATGGAGAGTTTTCACTGGGAAATGGTTCATGAACTGGTAGGAGATGGGACTCATATGAAGACTCTAGGTTTTCTATTTTTTCTTTTGGAAAGTTTTAGCCCCCTAATTTTCTCTCTTTTTTCCATTTTCCCCTTCCTAAATCATAACCATTTACCTCTGTTTTACCTCTTTTATGCACCCTCATCTTGCACTAGTCCAAGCACAGTGACATATTTCGTACAAACTTTAATTTTCATACTTTTAATTCAACTTAGCATTAATTAATTATTTATTACATGATTTATTACTTTTAATCGCTCTTTGTAACTTATCGATATCTCCAATGTTTATTTGGTAGTTAGAGTACTTACCATGACCGCTGATCCTAGTGCAGGATCGGATCTTGCACCATTGCTAGCATAGAAAATCCTTGCAGCAGATCCGAACCTCCTTGATCACCACCTCGTTTTGAGCAGCTTCAGCCATGACAGTAAGATCGATCCAAAGGTAGTTGAGACCGAATCTATGAAGGAAGAAATATGGAGATTGGCTACGACCAGTTTTGCTAACTGTCTAATTTTGAAGGCCAAAAAGCTAAATTCCTCATTTGGTTATGTAATCGGTTGAATGATCTATTTTGGCCTTTGGCTAAATATCTATATAATGTAGAATGTAAATAGGACTAAATGCTAAGTTTTGGATAGTAGAAGAGAATAGAGACATAGCCAGAGAGGCGGTAACAGGTTGTTGTATTTTGTTATCGCCCGAATCTGGGCTGGACGATGTATTAATGTATGTACTTGTCTCAGTGAATTAATAAAAAGAAGCTCCGCCTCATGTTTCACAAATTGCGTTTCTGTATTTGAGCTGATGATTTGATTAAGGTACTGAGTAGCGTTCTTATTTAAAAGACGAACGCGGTGGTTGGCTAGGGCCCAGCCAACCCAAAATGTTTACCCCATTTCCCATTTCCCTGTAATTTGTGTTTACATTGTCAAATGTGATTTAATTTTAAGAACATGCATTCCTATTTGAGTGAAAGTGGATCCGTTGTGTGAAGTAGATAAATTTCCTTTTCCAGCAATTTCCTTTCCTGCACTTTATTTCAGTTTGGTTTTCCTCCGCCTGGTCCAAGCAGGAGAAATAACCCTTCACCAGTGCACGTTGGTGTGATATCTCCTTTTCTGCAATTCCTTTTTATTGGTTTTCCCCTCCTGGTCCAAGCAGGAGAAATGAACCTGCACCGGTGCACGTTTGTGTGATGCAGCAAGCCTTCTTAGTCTACTTCCCGCAATCTTCTTTCTTTCATTAAATGCTTATGATAGGATAAATGTATATTGGTTGTTTCTTTATTCCTACACTCTGTTAAGACTATAAAAATTCACTTTTTATGTGTGAAATTTGATTTAACAGTATAATAGCACTTGCAATAATTAAGCACTCATTTTAAGAATTATATGCTAAGTGCAGGAAGCTCTGATCTGGTGCAAGAACTAGTTTCTTACCACGAGATCTGAGTGCTTTGAACCTGGAAAAGTTCAAGCCCTTGCATGAAGTAAAAATCCTTTAGTAAAGAAACCATTTATACCTACTGCATAGATCTTTGTTCCTACACTAGTGCAAGCAGACTGCAATAGTGCAGGACAGATTAGTGCAAGAAGGAAATCTCTAAAGGAGCAAGTTTAAGGGCCTATTTGATGAGACTGCTAAGTGTCTCTGCTAAAGAAAAACACACTCAGTAGTTAAAAAATAATTAGCTAGAGTGATTACCTTTTATCTTTAATTCCCTCTTGCAAATGCATTTTTCCTTGTTCCAGTCTTAGATTATTTTGATGGTTCAAGTTGCCTTTTTCTCTTTTTAATTTGATTCTGCAATATTTCCTTTAAATAAAGTATGGATTTGTATTAGGAAGATTCATACCATCTTTGGCATTTCCTGTGCTTCGTCTCTAAGTTTATGGATCCCCCAGGTTGAAAAAATAAGTGTTGAGGAGTTTGCTTAAGTGTGATTCCTGAACTCAACATTTTGGCGCCATTGCCAGGGAGGCGATTTGATTTGGTAATACTCTTCTGATTAGACAATAGAGGTAATTTTTCCTTTATTTTTGCAATATTGTTTGGAAAATATTCTTTGAAGGAATTTTACTAGTGTTAATTGATTTCTAACAACATTTTTTACTAGAAGTTGTTTGTTATTTTTCTTTCTTTTTTGAAATGAATGCCTAGAAAAGGTAAGGGTTCGAAGCCCACTAAGGGCTAAAATAATTCTGAAAAAAATTCACATATTGGGTCTCCTTTTGTAATTAGGAAGCCCAATCCAATTCAAACCCATCACGCAGGAACAATCCACCTAGATTCTGGTGACAACAGCTCAGGTGTGGTTCAGCCTGTTGAGAGTGGTACAAGTAAAAGGGAAAAAATGGTGGACCATGAAGATCATTTGGAAGCGAATGGTGAAAACTAGGTAAGTGGAGAAAAATCCACTTTTGTGTTTCCAATTGTGGATCTTGATACTGTGGCGCAAATGAAGAATATTCCACCATCATCTCTCCCTCATTTCCATGGTAAAGTTCATGAATATCCTGAATATTTTCTATTCGAGTTTTATATTATGTGTAGAAGTTATGATTATTCAACTAACACTCAGAAGTTAAGATTATTTCCTGCTACTCTGAAGGACTCAGCTCTACGCTGGTTTATGGGATTAGGAGGAAACACTATAACCTCTTGGGATTAGATGACGAGATTTTTTTTTCTAAATATCAAGAATATTTCAAAACTCGGGACATGCAGGATGAGATTTTTACAATAATACAGGATGATGATGAAACTCTTGAAGATTACCTAGAAAGTGTAATATCCCAAATGGGAGAAAATGGGCTCAGGAGGGAATATTTTGAGATATTCCTCTATGTGATCACAGTAGTGTGGAAAACACATCAGAAAATTCTAAACCAAAGATATACTAGTAGGGAATTTACTGGTTATATCACTTCTAATGAGAGGATGAAAACCAGAGGCTTCCTGGCCCGTTCTAGACTTTGTCTATAGAAGACTGATGAGACATAACAAGGATGGGAATGACACACTCCTCTTGGATTTTTCTACACTTAATAACCTTATATCTACAGATCTAAATAATGGGTCCAAAGATAAGCAAAAACCAAATAAGAGAGAAGTGGAAAATTCCACTACTAGGAAAAACTGCAATAGGCTCAGGGAAAACGCTGTATAAGGAAAATGGTGCAAGAATAATGCTATTCAGGGCTGGGTTCCCTTATTATAGGATTTTTGGGACCTCCATACAGAATTTTAGGAAAAAAAAATTAGTTTAAGGGCCTTAAACAGATCTCCCACGAAGCTAACTAGTTAACAATCAACTAAAGAGAAGAGCTGATGGAAAGCAAAAGAACCCTCTTCAGAATTGCGCAGTTCCTCCTGGAAATCACTAGAAATCAGTCATCAGACATATTTTATAATATGGAATTAGAGAATCATACTTTTAATGAGCTTCTCAAGAAGTACAATGAATTCTATGAAGAGATAGACAAGAAATCTTCAGATCTAGGAGCTGCAATATATGTAAAAGTTGCAGAAATGACTAAAATGCATCCTAGAAAGTGTGCTTCAGAAGTATGACATTAGATTACAGATATACAGTAGAAACATGGCTGAAAAATCAGATCCATATCAGATCTGGAAACTACTCAGCCTTCTAATCAAGATCCCCTTAAGGGTTTTACAAGATAATGCACTAGAAAGTGTAGTTCTAACTTTTTATACACATAACTGCAGAAAGCTTTAGTAATTTTTGAAGATGAATTTATTCACAATATACATCAGATCTGAGCATAAGCTATCAGCAAGCTACTTCATTAATATTCAAGGTTAGAGGCAAGCCTCAATCACCAGAAACAAGTACAATAGCAAATCTAGACAATAATGAAGCAATACAATAGAAATAACGTAGTAGAAAAAGAGACTTTGCAGTAGCTAGGGCTGAATGATACAATATATAAAATATACAGATCTGAAATGAAAATATAACAGAGATCCTCTTCCGGATGGTCACAAGACACCCTCCCTGAGAGAAATCCCTCAAAACTACTAGATCCTTGCAGATCTAGAATTTCCACTTTCTACACTTGCTGCAGCTGCAAAACCCTCAGTGAGCCAGCGTTGTCAATACAAGAATATCTTGGCCTCCAACCTGATAGTGGTTCAATATAGCTCACTTCCCTCCAAGAGCTACTCAAATAAGGATAGAGGATTCCTAAGCAGGAGATCCTCTCTTTCTCTTGCTAAACATCAAAGAGAAATGGAGTTTCCTTAGCAAGCTCTCAAAATGAAATATGATCAACAACCTCCTCATGAGCCTTCATCCTCCTTTTATAACACTTGAGTCTCTTGGCAAACCCTAAACCACTTTCATCCTTGGGTTCTTTTCACACTTGGAAACCCCTTCTAGAACTGCACAGTCCATCAAGGAGGTTCAATGAACCTAGACAACGTTGTTGACTTGGTCAAATAGGATCTCCTTTGGTGGTCTTGGCCCTTTCACACCTGCAAGATTTTATTACAATGGCCTAATTATGTCTCTTTTCACATAGGCACTAACTTATTCTTGATTTGCAAGAGGATTAGACATTCTCCCTTACAATTTATTCATTAACCATGAAATATAAAGTGACTAAGGAAAAATTAATGTTCCAAATTAGCTAAAGCTAATTTAGGAACATTACAGTCTCCCCCTCCCGAATGTTGCTTGTCCTCAAGCAATTGCAAGGGTGCTGCAAAACGCCTCGTTATTTTCTTGTGGCCTCCTCATCACATAGTCTCCTGCATTGCTCTGAAATTTCTGAAATATCTTTGTCTTCCCAATGGCCCTTCTTTAAGATGCAAGTTTGACCTTGATGAATAAACTCAAACGCCCTCATCATGAAGAAATGGAAGGTTGTTGTGGAAACCTTCTTGCTGATCGATGGCCTCCTCAAGAAAGAAGTTATTTCTATCATGGGGTTTTCATGATCCATGAAAGACTCCCATCCCCATGCTATCATCAAAATGAAGTGGATTACCTCACATCTTGGAAATCCATAGAAGATCTTCTCCCCACTACATGTTATAGGCATGTCACCATCCAACATATGGCTCACTTTACAAATACACAAGTGATTGATCATAGTGGCCATACAAAATCTCATGCCCCCATGGAAGCATGCAATTCAATAAGAATGGGGAACTCCTTCCCCCAAGGGCACATTCAATAAGTGTGCCTTTCCTCCAACTATGCCCCCAACAAAGATAAGGACATATTTAGCTTGTGGGATCATGATTAGAAGTATGCTAGCTGCCATGTGTGATAGATAAGAAGGAATATGCTCCCTCATGTGCAACCAGCGCAATTTTATCCTTAACTGCCATAGAATAAGATATGACAAGTGCCACCCCCAACACTTGTTTTCTGCCTCATGTCTTTGGAATGCTTGGATAATGTACATCATGGCTGGTGTAAAAGAATCACACCATGAGGAATATAAAAGTTTCCCAAGGTTCTCCAAGGAATGGCTTGCATCAACATATTTCATGGCCTTAGATGGCCCATGAAACCCATCATACTTAGTGCCCCATCTTGGCACCATGCCCTGCAAATGAGTGTTAGAAAAATATAAGCATATAGGAGATGCAAAATAATGCTCAAGAGAATGAGTCTCTCTATATACTTGTTTTACATCATTGGGGTAACTCATGGATGAGTTCCTTCTCACACTCAAAGGATAAGGAGGTGTGAATGGTGGCTCCTCCCAAGAGCTATGTTCCT
Organism: Pinus albicaulis; assembly: GCA_034641835.2. Taxonomy (NCBI): domain Eukaryota; kingdom Viridiplantae; phylum Streptophyta; class Pinopsida; order Pinales; family Pinaceae; genus Pinus; species Pinus albicaulis. Next base: position 254,862,512 of record CM076581.1, read on the forward strand.
CCTCCTTAACCAAGTAGTCCATGCACTTCTGCATATGAGAGTACACATCTTCCTTGTAGCCTTCCCATATGAATCCACCCAAGAGAGTATGATATTCTTTGACAAAACTAGTGGGTTTGGAAAGTGGGATTTCATAGATGTCATCAAATAGTCCCTCCTTGAGTTTGGAGTTAACAGCCAAGAGAATAAGATTGTAGAAATAGATAAATCCATCTACCACCTTGAACCTTTCATCCTTTACTTCCCCTTCGAGAACCCCCCATGTGAAAAGGTCCTTGGAGTATTCCATCTTGATTTGGGAATCCCAACAAGGATCCAAGCTCTCCAAGAATGATAGCACTGTAGAAATCTGAAATGCAGCCCCTGTGTTCTCATGGCTCCCATATTTGACATCCTTGATATCAAGATCACATGTTGGAGCATCATACTCTTCCTTTTGCTGCCCCATTTGTAGCTGTTCTTTCCCAAGACAAGATTGGAGCATATGGAAATCAACTTCCCCTTGGAAAGTCCTTGTCTTCCAAAACCTCCTCCTTTTTTCCCATGTGTACAAGAGGGTTAAGATCCCCTTGCCATCATCAGAAATATTCCTTGTGAATGAAGAGATCATGGGCTACCCCAAATATATGGAGTTTCCATGTCTCCTCATGCTCATGCCATCATATATCTTTGATTTCTCCTTCCTCAGCGCAGATATTTGAATGGGAGTTTGCAATGTCCCTTTTAGGAAACTACTCATCTCCCTCCTGAATGCTTGAGAGATTATCTGCGTTGTGCTAGCTTCTCCCAAGGCTCATTCCTTGGCCAAGTATGCATATGCAGCCCATAGATTAAGGAACACTTTAGATTGCCTCCTATCAAGAGGTGCTCCTTGTAGAGGGCCTCCTTGCAAAGAAGTATGCAAGCTTGAAATAGGATCTCGATTTAAGTAGGTGGACTTGCCCTCACCACAGCTACATGGATCCTTTTGCCTCCCTTGTGTTTCCAAGCTTTGAAGTAGAGGAGGATTCATGCTTCCTTCATTATGATGCTCTTCCTCTTCTTCTACCTCTCCTACCTCCAAGACCTCATCACAGATCAGTGATAGTACATCCTCCTTATGCATGAGATCCTGTGGGACCCTTTGCAAGAGTGCAAGAGTCTCTTCTCTTGGAGCAAGTGCTTAAACCTCCTCCTCATGAAGTGCTTGAAGTGCCCTTGAGGTGGCTATGTTCTCGTCTCCCTCTTCCTTCCCTATCTCCAAGGCCTCATCATTAATGAATGATGGTACATACTCCTCATGTATGAGATCCTGGGGAACTCTTTGCAGGGGTGCAAGAGTTTTTCTCCTTGGAGCAAGTGCTCCAACCTCTTCCTCATGAAGTTCTTGAGGTGCCTTTGAGGTGACTGCGTTCTCATATTCCTCTTCCTCTTCAATAACTGAAATTTTCCCATCATCAATGAGAGACAATAGCTCTGGACCAACCCTTGAAGGAGAACCCTTCATGCTTTCCTCTTGGGATGAGGGCTCTTCACCAGATGGAGATCTTGCCCTTGGCAATGCATCAATCAAGCTCACACCTTCTTTCTCCTCCTTCATGAAGGAATCATTAGCAAAATGATGATATGGGTGAGTGCTCATATCCATGAGATGAGGATTCAGATTATTCCTCATGCACAGATCTTGTAGATCTAATTGGAAGATATTATTTTTGAAACTCCTTGGGAGCTTCACTGCTGCTTCTCTTTTCTTCTTGCACATCCTCCTTGGGGAGGTTCTTCTTGAATCCGAAAATAGATGAGAGTAAACTCATCTTATTCATGTTTCCCTTGCTCTTGATTCCACTGATAGCTTGATCTCACAGGCGGAGCCAAAGATCATCCTCTGATACCACTGTAATATCCCAAATGGGAGAAAATGGGCTGAGGAGGGAATATCTTGAGATATTCCTCTATGTGATCACAGTAGTGTGGAAAATACACTAGAAAATTCTAAACCAGAAATATACTAGTAGGGAATTTACTGGTTATATCACCTCTAAGGAGAGGATGAAAACCAGAGGCTTCCTGGCCGTTCTAGACTCTGTCTATAGAAAATTGATGAGACACAACAAGGATCGGAATGAAAAATCCTCTCAGATTTTTCTACACTTCAGAACCTTATATCTACAGATCTAAATAATGGGTCCAAATAGAAGCAAAAACCAAACAAGAGAGAAGCGGGAAATTCCACTACTAGGAAAAACTACAAGAGGCTCATGGAAAACGTTGTATAAGGAGAATGGTGCAATAATAATTCTACTCAGGTCTAGGTTCCCTTATTATGGGCTATTTTTTACCTCCATGCAGAATTTGAGGAAAAAAAAATGAGTTTAAGGGCCTTAAACAGATCTCCCACGAAGCTGACTAGTTAAAAATTAGCTAAAGAGAAGATCTGATGGAAAGCAGAAGAACCCGCTTCAGAATTGTGCAGTTCCTACTGGAAATAATTGGAAATAATTCATCAGAAATATGTTATAGTATGTCAGTAGATAATCATACTTTTAATGAGCTTCTCAAGAAGTAAAATGAATTCTATGAAGAGATAGACAAGAAATCTTCAGATCTAGGAGCTGCAATATATGTAAATGTTGCAAAAATGACTGAAAAACATCCTAGAAAGTGTGCTTCAGCAGTATGAAATTAGATTATAGATCTACAGTAGAAACATCGCTGAAACATAAGATCCATATCAGATCTGGAAACTACTCAGCCTTCTAATCAAGATCCCCTTAAGGGTTTTACAAGATAATGCACCAGAAAGTGTAGATCTAACTTTTTATACACAGAACTACAGAAAGCTTCAGTAATTTCTGAAGATAAATTTATTCAAAATATACATCAGATCTGAACATAAGCTATCAGCAAGCTACTTCATTAATCTTCAAGGTGAGAGGCAAGCCTCAATCACCAGAAACAAGTACAATAGCAGATCTAGACAATAATGAAGCAATACATGAGAAATAACGCAGTAGACAAAGAGACTACGCAGTAGCTAGGGCTGAATGATACAATATGTAAAATATATAGATATGAAATGAAAATATAACATAGATCCTCTTCCGGGTGGTCACAAGACACCCTCCTTGAGAGAAATCTCTCAAAACTACTAGATCCTTGCAGATCTAGAATTTTCACTTTCTACACTTGCTGCAGCTACAAAACCCTCTGTGAGCCAGCGTTGTCAATACAAGCATAGCTTGGCCTCCAACCTGATAGTGGTTCAATATAGCTCACTTCCCTCCAAGAGCTACTCAAAGAAGGATAGAGGATTCTTAAGTAGGAGATCCTCTCTTTCTCTTGATAAACAACAAAGAGAAATGGAGTTGCCTTAGCAAGCTCTCAAAATAAAATATGATCAACAACCTCCTCATGAGCCTTAATCATCCTTTTATAACACTTGAGTCTCTTGAAAAACCTTAAAACACTTTCATCCTTGGGTTCTTTTCACACTTGGAAACCCCTTCTAGAACTGCGCAGTCCATCAAGGAGGTTCAATGAACCTAGACAACGATGTTGACTTGGTCAAATAGGATCTCCTTTGGTGGTCTTGGCCCTTTCACACCTGCAAGATTTTATTACAATGGCCTAATTATGTCTCTTTTCACATAGGAACTGACTTATTCTTTATTTTCAAGAGGATTAGACATTATCCCTTACAATTTATTCATTAACCATGAAATATAAAGTGACTAAGGCAAAATTAATGTTCCAAATTAGCTGAAGGTAATTTAGGAACATTACAGAAAGATTTATGCATATTTTACAAAGGTAAAAACTTAATTTTGATCCCAGTACTATTAGAAACTTGTTCTTAAGAGGAATTACTGATAATTCTAGAAATAATTTGAATCTGTTAGGACAAGGTGATATTTCTCAACAAACTTCTGAACAAATTTGTGAATTATGTAGGAAAGTTTCAAGAAATTAGTATAGATTCGGTAGAGGAACTCAAAATAGAAATAGAAAAACTGAATCTATTGATGCTATGATTATTGGACTACAAAATAAAATGGAAAAAATGAAAATTGATATAATGAATACTGTTACCAAACATTTAGACTCTTTAAAATTTCAGCAAAAACTCATGAAGGATCAAGAGTAATTATGTATTTTCTATCCTAAATGTAGAGATAAGCATCCTCCTAAAGAGTGCCCTCTTAATTTGAAAGAAACTAATAAGTGTGTTATTTGTGCAGAAGACCATGTCACAGAAAAATGCCCCTCTATACCAGTACTTAAAGCTGTATTTAGAGGGGGACATCTTGAAGCTGAATACTTGTATGCTATGGGAGCAAGAAGGAATTGGCCTTAGGTAGGTACAGGTATGGCTCCTGAATTTTCTCCACATTATTTTGGTTATAATTCACATGCATATTCTTATGCTAACACTAATCAGCAGTGGCAGTATGGGAATAAATATCAGCATGGGAAACCTTCTCAACCATGGCAACAAGGTTGGAGAGGGAAAAATCATTCTCCATACTCCTACCAGCCACCTATGCAGTCATATCCATCTACGCATACACCTTATTCAATGCATCAACTTTCGAGTCAGTCTACTCCACTGTTGCCTTTACCTCCACCCTTTCGACCTCCTCAGTTTCCTGCTCGACCTATGTGCAAATGATCTATGTAACAAACCCACCTTTACCATTCAAGTACCAGTCTATTCTAGTTGAGGTTGATGGTATTCAATTAAGATCGGGAAGGACTGTAACATTAGAAAATTAGAAGAAACCTATAATGATTGTTGAAGAGAAAGGAGAAGAGGAAACTCTTAACCATTCTCCGAAAGCTGTCACTAAGCAACCCTTACCCTCTAAATCCTTGCCATCTTCTTCCAACCAACCTCCCTTCCCAGAGAGGCTAGTAATGGAAAGAAGTGAGCCTATTTCTGAGACTATTTTGGCATCTGAGCTTCGTAATCTTTTCATTAAGATACCTTTGGTTCAAGCCATTAAAAATATCCCCATTTGTACCAATATTATTAAGGAACTCTATCTCAAGAAACCCAGGAGGAAGAGATTGGAACCCCAAACCATTCAATTTGTCGGTAGCGCAGCAGAGTTGATGATGAGATGTGTGTCTATGGAAAAATATACTGATCCCGGAAACCCTATTGTCTCAGTTCAGATTGGTAATGTCCTTGTCTCTAATGTTCTTATATACCTTGGGGCAGCCATTAATGTCATGACTAAGCAAATCATGCATCAACTTCGATTATCGCATCTTCACCCTGCTCCCACTATGCTTGAATTAGTAGATAAATCTAAAATTAATCCAGAAGGAGTATTGGATGATGTGATCATCTCATTATATTCTTGGGAATATCCTGCTGATTTCATTGTGCTACAGCCAAAGAGCCCAGTAGGAGGATATCCCTTGATCTTGGGTCGACCATGGCTTGCTACGGCCGACCATGGCTTACTACAGCCGATGCATATATTGGATGTGGTTCCGGTGATATGTATATTTTGCATGTAGATTCTAGGAAGAAAGTTACCTTATACCCCCCCTGCCAAACCCATTCATGACCTTCGAGATAATTTATGGTTGGATCAAAGCAGGGATGAGGAGACTCAACCCATTTCACTTATCCATTATTATACTAGGTCTTCACAAGAAGATGAGATTCAAGATTTCCTGAATAATCTAGACACTATGCCTAATTTTGAGCCATTGAGCTAGATTTTCAGCCTAGATTTTCAAGATAATCATGATTCTCATTCTTCTGTACCGCTGCATTTGACCACTCCCTTGAGTACTCCTAAGCCTGAAACTACTCTTTTTGAGATTAGCCCTGGTAAATCCTTTCAGATTAGTTCAGATTTGGACTCATCTCAGCAGGAGCAGCTTGTGAATTTGTTGCAAAACAATCTTAGTGCCTTTGCTTGGGGCTATGAAGATATGAAGGGCATTCCTCCTGAAAATTTTACACATAATATCTATATTCAGGAAGGAACCCGACCTGTGCGACAACCCCAAAGGAAAATGAATCCATCTCTAAGAGATATTGTGAAGGAAGAAGTACAGAAACTCTTGGATGTCAGTTTTATCTATCCTATTTCCGAAAGTCAGTGGGTCTCTCCATTAGTTCTAGTACCTAAGAAAGATGGAAGATGACATATTTGTATTGATTATCGATAATTAAACAAAGCCACTCTCAAATATTACTTCCCTCTCCCTTTCATTGACCAGTTGCTTGATACCCTTCTAGGAAAGAAATATTTTTCCTTTTTGGATAGCTTCAATGGCTATAACCAGATACAGATTGCACACGAATATCAGGATAAAACTACTTTTACATGTCCATGGGGTACATTTGCTTATAAAGTGCTTCCCTTTGGTTTATGTAATGCCCCAAATACCTTTCAAAGGACAGTCCTAGCCATTTTTGCTGATCTAGAATTTGTAGAAATTTATATGGATGACTTTTCTGTGTTTGGTGATTCTTTTCAGGAAGCTCTCAAAAATATAGAGAAAGTACTTCTTCGTTGTCAAGAAGCCCATCTCACCTTGAGTGACAAGAAATGTAGATTAATGTGCAAAGCGGGAGTGGTACTTGGCCATTTGATTTCTGGTAAAGGTATCCGGGTTGATCCATCAAAGATTGAAATCATTTTGCATCTTCCCGCACCCAAAACTCAAAGGGAAGTAAGAGGTTTTTTAGGACATGTTGGTTACTATAAAAGATTCATTGAAAATTTTTCTAAGACAACTGCCCCTCTTTTTCGACTTCTAGCTAAGGATAGTGAATTTTCTTGGTCCACAGCTTGCCAACAGTCTTTTGAAACATTGAAGGAAAAGTTAGTACATGCACCAGTTTTGAGAGGTCCTAACTGGTCCCTGCCTTTTCACGTTTCCTCTAATGCTTCAGATTTGGCTATTGGCGCAGCTTTAGGACAAGAGGAAAATAAGAAATCCTATGCTATTTATTATATTAGTAAGAAGTTGTCTTCTCCTGAATTAAATTATACAGTTACAGAGAAAGAGTTTTTAGCTGTAATTTTTGCAATTAATAAGTTTAGGCACTATATTATAGGATATGAAGTATTTGTACATACTGATCATTCCGCGATTAAATATTTGATGAAAAAATCATTTACTAGTGGTAGAGTGACTGGGTGGTTGCTATTGTTGCAGGAATTTAATGTTACTATTGTTGATAGACCAGGAAAATCTAATCTTGTAGCAGATTTTATTTCTAGATTAGATAATCCTGGTGAAGCAACTCCTGTTAATGATGATTTTCTGGATGAACATATTTTTTCTATGTCAACAGATTCTCCGTCGTTTGCTGACATTGCTAATTACTTGGTTACTGGGAAAACACCACCCCACTTGTCTTCTCGTGAAAAGAGGAATATTATTCAGAAAAGTGCTGCATAATCCTAGATTCAAGGAGATCTCTTTTACACTGGTCCAGACGTGATTATTCGTAGATGTGTAAGAGAGGAGGAATTGTTTGACATATTGAAATCTTCTCATGATGAACCTTGTAGAGGCCACTTCGCTGATAAGCGGACTTCATATAAAGTATTGTGTGCTGGTTATTTTTGGCCTTCCCTTTTTAAGGATGCAAAACAGTATGTCAGGTGATGTGATAGCTTTCAATGAGTGGGTCAACCTAATCAAACCAATGAAATGCCTTTATGCCTGCAAGTTATGATTCATCCATTTGAAAAATGGGCTATTGATTTTATAGGGCCAATAAATCCAACGTCATTAAGTAAAAAACATATTTTGGTTTGTACATATTTTGTTACAAAATGGGTAGAAGCTAAAGCTGTTTCCTTTGCTACAGAAAGAGTTGTTGTTGATTTTATTTTTACTGAAATATTTACTAGATTTGGTGTGCCTAGAGAAATTGTTTCTGAAAATGGTCCACATTTTATTTCTAATCTTGTATAGGGTGTGATGGATCAATACAAGATCTGGCACAGGAAATCCACACCGTATCACCCGCAAGAAAATGGCCAGGTGGAATCCACAAACAAAGTGATCGAGTCCATTCTTACAAAGACAGTAAATATGCATCGGAAAGACTGGACTGAAAGATTACCAGAAGCTTTGTGGGCATACAGAACCACTTGGAGAAATAGCAAGGGACATACACCATATGAGTTGGTATATGCCAAATAGGGTCTGTTACCAATTGAATTCCATATCAAAACTTTCAGAACTACAGTTCAGTTAGGACTAGATCTCTCTAAGGCACAACAACAGAGTCTTCTTCAATTAAATGAGTTAGATGAATTTCGTAGGGATGCTTTTCAGCAGAACATACTAATTCAGCAGCAACGAAAAAGGTGGCATGAGAAGTCTATTCAGAAAAAGCAATTCCAACCAGGTGTTGGGCCACGAATACGACCACTTTTTAACACTTATTTCATCCATTTCTACTCTTCTTTATCATGTAATTTTATCATAATTTATCATATAAATCCATTTTATAATTATTTATGCTCTTATGGATAAATATTATTTCTTCTCCCTTATTTTTAATAAATTAATGATTATTATGCATAATTTTATCAATGATGGTTTATTAATATATTTTGTAACAACACTCACCATTTTAGCCTCCAAGATATTTTCCAGATTGCAGATTTGATCTCCAGCACATCATTCAATATTCCAACTCACAAATTCGCTGGAATAAGAAGTGTCAGTTTTGCGTTGGACATTCTGGGAAAATGGAGAAGAATCTGCAAAATCCGAAACATGGGTTTTGTCTAGAACGAACCGAATTAACTTTATTTAAAGAACAATTTTCCTAAATTTGGCCTGTATCAAGAGAAACAGAAGGTTCTCTGAGCATGATTTTTCTAGATTTTTTGTTGTGACCGCTTTCCAAATTCTTCCAGTGGCAATACCAAATTCGACTTGTTCCTGTTGAAGATTGATGGAAATATATTTTCTTGCTGATCAATTGGTTGGGGAAAATTCAATCTTGTTATGAGGAATCATATTTACTATTTAATTTCTTCTCTTTTTTATTATAAAAGGAGAGCATGTATTATGTATTAAAAGAAGAGAGATTTTCCTGTTGTAATTTTCAGAATTGTTCATCGACTCTTGTTAATTAAAACAGAGTACGATTGTTTGTAAAATCTGCTACATATGATCAATAAATAAGTTGCGTTGCTGCTCATTTGATTATTCTGAAGTAACATAGCAGTGCTCACTAGCCGCTAAGGGCCTGGCCTCTGGTGGAGTTCATTGCGTCTTTGTATTATATTTCCGCTTCTTGTAACGTGTGAGTGATTTGATTTAACATTTATTTCTTTTAATCGCATTGCTATTTCAATTCATTAGTTTACAGATTGCAAAGAGTTTGTTTTTAAAGAGTTTTCTTAGTTTACTTTCAATAGAAGCTTTAGTTCAATTTCTATTTCCCTTTAGTTGTTTTAAAGCAGGACTGTCAACTGTAGAGAACATTGGTTATTGCTTTCACGTTCCCAGATTGATTGTCTTGTTCCAATTTGATTTCAATTGCATCAATTTCTAGAGGAATGAGTTATTACTACTATATCCTTGATTGATGTTTGTTGAGTGAATAGTTGAATTTCAGAGAATTTGAGTTTATGTTATTGTAGTTAGGCTTCTTTTCCAAGCATCCATTTACTCTTGTATTTAGAACACTGTACTACATATTGCAAGGCATTACTGTTAGATTGAATTGAAACCTCAGATAGTGTACACTCTTGAAATAAAAAGTCGTTCCTGGATTGATAATTAATGTGAGATAAATAGGTCTTAAAAAGATACCTTTTATACCTCAACATTTTGGTGCCGTTGCCAGGGAGAGTGTATGCCATTTAGGAAGAGTGATGCATATTTGATTTTTTTTCTGCTTGGGAAGAATTGGGTATTAAAGACGGAAGGTAAGAACCTATGCACCGAGCAAGGAACACACTTTTTCATTGGCCCGCTTCACACCAGAATTAAGTGAAAGCTTAATGTAGGAATGAATGCTTGTGTTTTTTTGAATTTTAGAGGTAGAATTTTTGAAAAAAAAATCTTGTAATTCTACTCGAGTGGTGATGTAAGCACCACCCATTTCACTAACCAATTGACAGGAACATTGGAAGGAGGATCCTTAAAGAAAAACATGAAGAACATCTTCTATTATGGTAAGAAATGGCTCACATTGCAACTTTTGAATTCCATATCCAAGATCTAGGAGGAGTGACACAAATGCACATAATTCCCCCATTGCCTCTACCAAATTTTCATGGTTTGACAGATGAAGATCCAGATACATTCTTATTTGAGTTTGAAGTATTTTGTAGGGGATATGATTATTTCACTAATGATCAAAGGTTGAAAGTGTTTCCTCATACTCTAAAAGGAGCAGCTCTCCGATGGTTCATGAGCCTAGGTGGGAACTGCATCCAAACATGGGAGGACATGATGAACATATTCTTGAAGAAGTACCAAGACTACTGCAAATCCAATGAAGATATTTTCGGTATGATACAAAGGGAAGATGAAAGCTTGGAGGACTATGTAGAGCGATTTCGATACAACCTTCAAAAATCAAAGCATAAGCATTTGGAAAAAGAGATTTTGAAAACAATCCTTCTTAAAGGAATCAAAGATGATTTTTTAGAACTCTTAAATCTGATAGGAAAACGTGATGTTTTTCAGTTATCATATGATGATGTTTGTGAATTGTGCATAAGGTATTCAAGAGGAATTTCCAAGGTTGGTAAGAATTCTAGAAAAGTTTCTTCTTTCTTTTCCAAATTTACTACAAGAGCAAGAGACATAAGAGCTGAAATCAATGTTTTATTTGAAAATTTTAAATATGATTTTATTAGCTCTCTAAATTCACAATTGAATGGTTTTTTCTCATAACCTAAAGGAGCATCCCATAGATATTCACTCTTCCTTATCTAATTTGGAAGTAGCATATCAAAGAGATGGGGAAGCTGCAACAAGGTCAATAGGTATGGTTCAAAACACTTCCTCTCCATTCTCTTACTTGCATAATCCATTATGGAATACTCATATGTTAGGGCAGCCATGCCAATATCAATATAACCACCACCAATCTTGTCTACAAGCTTGGCATGGTTCACCTTATGATTGCATGACTACTCTCCCTCATCTTGTAGCACAAACACATATTCCAGCTCTTCCACAACATCTTGCTTGGCTATCAAAATCATCCACTCAACCCAATCAACTACATCATCAAGAGGCTCCATTCCCTACACAATTTCCTGCTCAACTCATTCCACGCCCTCACCATAATAAACCAGTACAACATGCTTACAATGTTGAACTGCAAAATTTACCCACCTAGCATTTCCGCTAATAATTTTTGTTGTTCCTTTCGAAAGGAACAGCAGTTTGGCCAATTGTTTTTACTGTTTCTTTCGAAAGGAACAACATTTTCGCAGATTGTTTTTGTTGTTCCTTTCCAAAGGAACAACACTTTTTGAATGCATTTTTCTTGTTTTTCAACAACATTTCTAGGACTTTTTGTGAATTTTTCATGACTCTTTAAAAGGCAAACATAAAATTCATGCAAGGATACACAAATTAGAGGTTACTGTAATCAGCTAATCAAGAGAAATTGTCATTTTTAAGAAATTTTTTGTAGTGATAAGAAAAAGGAAAGGACACAACCATCTATATCCCTTTGTTGTCTTTATTTTCACTAAAATTAATATGATCGATTATCTTTATCATGTTGGTTCTTCCCTAAATTCTAATAACTCTCTTTGATTTTTATTTCATTGAATAAGAATAAGGGCATATTTTCTCTATTGAGATGCTTAGACTTCTTCCACGATCCCTACTCTTAAGGATTGTTGAGCCACCCTTTATATATAAATAGGGAAGTGCTATATGTAAAGAAAAAGAAGAAAAAAAAAAATTCTCTATATGATTACTAACAATTCTATGATATGGAAAATGGAGGATAGGGGGTCTCATCAAGAGCCAGCCTACCATGATCATAAAGGAGAAGTGAAGTGGCATTCCCATTATGGCCACCACACCAGGGATATGATCCAATGGAAAACTCAGAAAAATAAAAAGTCCTTGGAACAGGAGGTCTCATCACGAGTCGGCTTGCCCACCTTTCACTCCTTCCTGGTGAATGGCATTGTGATTCATTTGGTTCCCAAGATAGCACAGTGACCTCCATCATGACATCACACAACACTTCCCTAGGCATAAATAAAGGATAATGTTTCCAAGGGTGAGAAAGCAACTTTGTCAAGGTTATAGACACCTGTGGGCAACAGAGCTCTATTGATGGTATCAGAGTCATATTTTTCACAAATCAATAGTAATGATAAACCATTTTCTTATATCTTTATCTAATATCAAATAAGAGTATGCTCCTAAACCCTTTGTTCAAAACCTCTTATGCATAAAATTTATTTATAAATCGATCATAATGGTTTATGTGGATAATGACCGCATAAGTACTTTTTTCACATCAGTTGTCCTTTTCCCTTATTTTCGAATCATTACATAAACATTTCCATATCTACTCACGATTTCAAAATATGCATTGATTGCAGTAATGTGATAATTTGTTGATTATATCATAAGTATGTATGCCTTTCTATGTTGTACAATTGCTGTGCAGTACGCTGCTCTTCTATTTTTTGATTTGCCACAATATTGATACTGCATTTCTACAAAAATTTTGTTGATTTCACTTTTGGTATACATCTTATCTGTTGCTCTTCAAAATTAACACTGTGGATTCAAGAAAATTGCGTATAGAATCATGATTTGCTTACAGGAGAACAACAAGTATGGGGGAAAATTATATTCACAGCACAACCACACTATTGCAACTAATAGCAAAGGCCCACGCAACTTGCGAACACGCACAATTCTTCAGACATGATGTGCTTGCATGGCTTCCACATTTTGCATCACTGTCAGTATCTGCGGAGCCTACATTAGCTTCAACAAAGGCCAGTCCATACACGTCATTCCACATTTTTCTGAGGTAACATTTGAGGTAAAATAGCATAATTTTCTGATTTATTATGAATTTAGGAGAATTTCATGAAATCCATTGAGCATTATTTATCATCATTCATTCCACATCTCTACCACTTCCCATTTTTTTAGACATGTCTCATCCTTTAGTTTGGGGGATTGTTGATTTCCTTCATTTCTTTCTTATGACCATGTCAGTAATATTCTTTATCATCCATTGATATTCTTATTCATTCTCAACACCTCTCTTATTCCATGTTGTTTTATACCAAGCATCGACTTCAACAGATTGTAGCAACCACCTCTCTTTGTTTTCTAGCATCAAGAGAACATGACTCTACTGGGGGGGGGGGGGGGGGGGGGGGGGGGGGGTATTGCTGCACAAGATGGATGTTTTCTACTTTCTTTCTCATTTAAGGCATACAATTTCAATTTTATACAGTGCAGAAATTGATTTGCATATATCTTTAAAACTATGAACTGAATTTTTGTGATTTCTGGATAACAAAGAGGTATCATTAAAATACACAAACCTAGATAATTTCATGCTAAATTAGTTCATAAAATTTCGAAAACTATGCACTATCACCTACAGCCATTTTGTTTATATCTCATAATCCATGCACCAAAATGATCTGATTTTTGAGAAAATGGTTAATGGAGTTTGTTGTTACTTATGTCACATTTTTCTGCAACTTCATATACATAGAGTTGAACGTCAACTGTAAAAATTGTTACGCTTTCATCAAGATTGCTAAAATTGAATATTCATTATTTGAGAAAAAATTCATTTGTTCTATCCATTTCATGAGTTGGGATGAACATTTTTTTTTGCTTGGTTAACACATGGGTTCTTTTATTTTGGTTGCATGAGGACATGCAATATATTCAGTTCTGGGTTGCATGAGGGCATGAAATATATTCAGTTTGGAGGTATGTTGGGCCACGAATATGACCACATTTTAACACTTATTTCATCCATTTCTACTCTTCTTTATCATATAATTTTATTATAATTTATCATATAAATCCATTTTATAATTATTTATGCTCTTATGGATAAATATTATTTCTTCTCCTTTATTTTTAATAAATTAATGATTATTATGCATAATTTTATCAATTATGGTTTATTAATATATTTTGTAATAACACTCACCATTTTAGCCTCCAAGATATTTGTCAGATTGCAAATTTGATCTCCAACACATCATTCAATATTCCAACTCACAAATTCGCTGGAATAAGAAGTGTCAATTTTACGTTGGACATTCTTGGCAATTGGAGAAGAATCTGGAAAATCTGAAACATGGGTTTTGTCCAAAACGGACCGAATTAACTTCACAAAGAAATGGTTTGCCAAAATTCGGCATGTATTAAGAGAAACAGAAGGTTCTCTGAGCACGATTTTTCTATATTCGCTGTTGTGGCTGCTTTCCAAATTCTTCCAGTGGCAATACCAATTTCGACTTGTTCCTGTTGAAAATTGATGGAAATATATTTTCTTGTTGATCGATTGGTTGGGGAAAATTCAATCTTGTTATGAGGGATCATATTTACTATTTAATTTCTCCTCTTTCTGATTATAAAAGGAGAGCATGTATTATGTATTAAAAGAAGAGAGATTTTCCTGTTGTAATTTTCAGAATTGTTCATCGACTCTTGTTAATTAAAATAGAGTACGATTTCTTGTAAACTCTGCTACATATGATCAATAAATAAGTTGCATTGCTGCTTATTCAATTATTATGAAGTAACTTAGCAGTGCTCACTAGCGGATAAGGGCTTGGCCTCTGGTGGAGTTCATTGTGTCTTTGTATTATATTTCCGCTTCTTGCAGTGTGTGAGTGATTTGATTTAACATTTATTTCTTTTAATTGCATTGCTATTTCAATTCATTATTTTACAAATTGCAAAGAGTTTGGTTTTAAAGAATTTTCCTAGTTTACTTTCAATAGTAGCTTTAGTTCAATTTCTATTTCCCTTTAGTTGTTTTAAAGCAGGACTGTCAACTGTAGAGAACACTGGTTATTGATTCCATGTTCCTAGATTGATTGTCTTGTTTCATTTTGATTTCAATTGCATTAATTTCTAGAGGAATGAGTTATTGCTACTGTATCATCGATTGATGGTTGTTGAGTGAATAGATAGATTTTAAGAGCATTTGATTTCATGTTATTGTAATTAGATTCTTTTTCAAGCATCCGTTTAATCTTGTATTTAGAACACTGTACTACATCTTTCATAGCATTACTCTTAGCTCAATTGCAGTCTCAAACATAGTACACTCTTGAAACAAAAATTCGTTCCTAGATTGATAATTAATGTGAGATAAATAGGTGTTAAAAAGATACTTTTTATACCTCAACACCAGGTGATTGGGTGCTCCTTTATGATTCTAGATTTAAAAAATTTAAAGGGAAGTTCCACACACGTTGGATGGGACCTTATGAAGTGATCCAAGTATTCGATAATGGAGCAGTAAAAGTTAGAACTATTGATGGACAAAATTCAGTATTCTTGGTAAATGGACACAGATTAAAGAAGAATTTTCAGCCACTTGCCAGGAAAGATTTTACACAGCAAGTCCAACAATAATTCGGGACGGTAGTGGTGAATGGTAATACCAACCTTTCGAAAACATGAATTCTTATTCTTCTTAAAAAAGAAATTTAAAAAAAAAAAAATTAATAAAAAGTAAAGAAAAAATATTTTCCTGTAATTATGAAAATCAGTTCGCTGACGTGATTGCAAAAGGATCAACCTGAAAACCATCTTGCTGGTAGGAAGAACAAAAATTTCTAATAAAAAGAGAATGTTGCTTGATCTTTAGATATGGTAGCGACCACCAAGCAAAAGCAGGTTCAACAGAACCAACCTTTATACAATTGGGGTAATTAGCATGGATATTTTTATTCAAGTAATGCTTAATTCTCACTGCAATTATTTTTCTTGCACCAATGCAGGTAGACCTTCCAGAAAAAAATTTTCCTTTCTTCATAATCCACTTTCATAATATTCCCTTAGTTTTCTTCTTCAATCCCAGAATGATGAACCTTCCCATATTCTTCTGAATTTACCCTATCCGTTTCGTAAAAATCCCACTTTACCCTTGAATTTTTTCACTATCCCGCTTCTGTTTATCCCCTCTTGTGGCACCATTCATGGAATCCCTGTAACAAAATTCCTTCCCATTTTGAAATTTCTCTTTTCCCACTTCTTTGTTCCCTCATGAATTCATTGCATGATCTCACGCACAAAGAGCAAAAGGATATGCTCTGAAGCATCAAGAAAGGTCGAAGAAAATTTCCAGTATAAGTTGAGGAAGCCATGTTGGAAGTCCAGCCTATATTTTACTTAAATTCCCTATTCTTTTTTTTTTTTCAGATATTATGCGTGCACTAGTGCAAGCATGTCGTCCTATATAATAATTCAAGAAAAATGGTACTAGCAGAATAGCATAGTTTAAGCGGTGCAAGCAGGCCGGTGCAAGCATGCACCCTGTCAGAAACGTAATACAATTTGTTCTTTTCACAGCATACGTCATAGGAAAGTGGTCATCATGAAAGTTTATAAGAATTCCTTTCACTTAGTCGATGAGTACTTGTGCTATCATATTAAGTAGGAGAAAATTATTTAAAGTACAAGGTGTTTTTAAGTTAAGAATCATGATCATTTTTTATTGAATGCTAAAGTTTTTTTTTCAATTATGAAGGAGTGTGGAAGTGTTTAACCATTGCTTGGATATAATTGCTCCTTTCCACCATAATCCTATATGTCCTTCACTCGTAATGATTACCTCACCTAGCCGTTAAAACGCTGCCGCAAGCAGCAGTCCGACACAATCTCAAAGATGTCGCGCAGCCACGACTATTTAAGTGGAATAAATAGGTGATAACATGGAAGGGATGGTGGACGGTTGGATCCCTATATATAAGAACCAATTTTCCCAGTGTTGCATGTAAATTCTTGACTTTTCATAACTGTTAAACAGCGATGCTGCCTGTTCGAAGCAAACCTTCATCTCTCAGTAGGGTAGAATAGACTACTGAGTATCGCAATAGTCTTGCACTACAGCCCCTTACTGGTTGTGTGCAAAATTTGACAAAGACAACAGTTGAAGTGGCCCCACAAATTTCTGCGTAAGTTTTCAAAAATGAAGGTAGTAAAATCGTCCTAAAATTTTAGGTTACAGAAGAGTTTATAGTAGCAGCGACAGGCTTGGAAAATACTAGTGAGCAGTGGTTTAAAAATCAAAAACTAGAAAGCAAGCGATGGTAGCGTTTCGTCGTCGACAAGAAGATGAAGGTAGATTGGAAGAAAGAAATTCCGTGTAGTGCCCTGCTGAGACAATGGTGAGACCTCCTTTTTTATCCTATAGAAATTCGTAACCTGTGAGGGAAGGTACTCCCTCACTTTTGTGTACCATTTTAGGATGTTGTAGCATTTCAAAGCTGGATGGCGCGCCTGGTGGAGGATTAATTTCCCCAATTTTTTGCTTAAGATCTTGGGAAAAATGGCCAAGGGTGTGCGGGACGGATAGGCAGACCAGGCCGAAAACAAGTTATATCACCACAGCCTAATAAATATTTTGGTCTAGAAACAATTAGAAGTTAAAGGCATGACCTGTGATGCGTTGTTAAAACAGCTACATAAAAATACAACTACATGAAAGGAGACAGAGGGCCCCACCAGCACAAGCAAGGGTCTGAGTAAGAATGTAAAGGGGATTCCTTCTTGCATTAGTGCAAAAAGGAAATGACCTGAAAAATCAATAGAAGAGAGGGCCCCATCTCCAAATAAGAAGATAGCTAGTGCACCTATTGTAGAGACTCCTTCTACGACACTAGTACAGGCACAGACCTATTTCATATAAACTTTATTTTTCATACTTTTAATTCAACTTAGCATTAATTAATCATTTATTATGTGATTTCTTACTTAATCAATTTTCAGGAAACTCTATCGAGATTCCCAAATGTTTATTTGTTAGTTAGAGTACTTACTCAGGACCGCCCGATCCTAGGTGACTGGATTCATGACCGCTGCCACAAAAGAAAATTTGGTGCGTATCCGAACCTCCTTGATCACCGCCATTTTGAGCAGCTTCAACCATGATATCAAGATCGATCCAAAGGCAACCGAGACCTAACACTGAAGGACAAAAGTTGGAGATCGCTAAGGGCGCTTTTGCTAACTGTCGACTTTGAAGGCCGGCAAGCCAAATTCTGTTTGGTTAAGTGTAATCGCTAGATATATTTGGCTCACAAAGATCTATATAATGTAGAATGTAAATATGACTAAGGGGAAGTTTTTGATAGCATAATAGAACAAAGACACAGCCAGAGAGGTGGTAACAGATTGTTGTATTTTTTTATCGCCCGAATCTGGGTTGGACGAGGTATTAATGTATGTACTTGCCTCAATGAATTAATAAAAGGGAGCTCCGCCTCATGTTTCACAAATTGTATTTATGTATTTGAGCTGATGAATTGATTAAGGTACTAAGCAGCGTTTTTATTTAAAAGGGAAATGCACTGGTTGGCTAGGGCCCAGCCAACCCAGCACGTTTACCCCATTTTCTGTTTTCCTGTAATTTGTGTTTACATTGTCAAGTGTGATTTAATTTTAAGCACATGCATTCCTATCTAAGTGAAAGCGGATCCATTGTGTGAAGTAGATAAATTTCCTTTTCCTGCAATTTCATTTCCTGCACTTGATTTCAATTTGGTTTTCCTCCGCCTGGTCCATGCAGGAGAAATAACGCTGCACTAGTGCACATTGGTGTGATATCTCCTTTTCTGCAATTCTGTTTGATTGGTTTTCCTCACCTGGTCCAAGCAGGATAAATGAACCTGCACCGGTGCACGTTGGTGTGATGCAGCAAGCCTTCTTAGTCTACTTCCTGCAATCTTCTTTCTTTCATTAAATGCTTATGATAGGATAAATGTATATTGGTTTTTTCTTTATTCCTACACTCTGTTAAGATCAGAAACATTCACTTTTTATGTGTGCAATTATTTAATAGTATAATAGCACTTGCAATAATTAAGAACTCATTTTAAGAATTAAATGCTAAGTGCAAGAAGCTCTGATTCGGTGCAAGAACTAGTTTCTTGCCACGGGATCTGAGTGCTTTGAACCTGGAAAATTTCAAGCCCTTGCATGAAGTAAAAATCCTTTATTAAAGACACCATTTATACCTTCTGCATAAATTGCCTATTTAGTGTAAGGTGACTCATGAGGTGCAGACGATTAGTGCAGAAGGAAATCTCTAAAGAGCAAGTTTATACCACCTGATTATGGTAACGTTAAGTGTCTCTATCAAAACAAAACAAACACTCTATTTTTAGTAAACTATAATTAGCTAGAGGATTTCCTTTTATATTTATCTCTCTTGCAATTGCATTTTTCCTTGTTCCAGCCTTAGATTATTTGATGTTGGTTCAAGTTTCCTTTTTCTCTTTTTAATTTTAATTTTGCAATCTCTTCTTTAAAGAAAGTAGGGATTTATATTAGGAAGATTCATACCATCTCTGGCATTTCCTGTGCTTCGCCTCTAAGTTTACGGATCCCCCGGGTTGACAAATTAAGTGTTGAGGAGTTTTCTTAAGTGTAATTCCTGCACTCAACAGAAATAATCTGGGAAATTTAGATATAGATTTCTGAACATAATGTATAGGATGGTTGAATATTAATGAATAAGGATTTTCTTTGTCTTTTTTTGTCAAATACTTTTTTCAAATTGAGAGGAAAGGTCATCAATATTTTCATTTTTTGAGACAAATCCTCTATGTACTTAATTCCCCATTTCTTCAAAATGGTTTCCATATTTGATGATAATGTATTTGCTTCATTATATCCTTCCCTGACAAATCCTTCTATAGTAGATATAGAAAATTGAAATTCATTCAAACTTTTATTGATACAATTTTGAGACACTTGAAGAGTGTCTACTTTGTGTTTTCGCGAATTAGTTATAGATGTATGCGTTGAAATACCTTTTAAAGAAGTATTAGTCCAGTTTACTTGTTCACTGATCTTCTGTATTCTTCCCTCAGCCCCTATGGCAGAATCATCTTTCATAACTAAAGGTACTACTTTAGCAACCTTTCTTGTCTCTTCAAGAGTGATTCCTATGTATGGAGGAAAAATAGTGGGATATTCAATTTTTATGCCATCTAGGGTTGTACAGTGATGCTTAGAAGAGGTAGATGGGGATTCCACAGAAATAATTTGTACATCCATGTTATCCTTTATTTCTTCCATTCATAGAAGGGAATCCATACATTATGTTTATGCATATAATATTCCCAAGTTAATTAAATATTATTCTTTTATTCTAAGGATGTAGAGAATTTGAATTATTCTGTGTCTGGATGAGAAAATAAATCCCAATTTAACATTCTCTTCATCCAATCGGTATCTAATCTGTATTTTGGGAAGCCTTCCATAAGAGAATAATTCATACATCTCTGGTTTTGATGGATTTTTGGAATCGTTCGAAACATGATTCTTGAATATACAGGATGGAATAAGCTAATCTATTTTTTCTAAGTATCCAATTCCATTTCTAAACATTTATGTCAGCCTTGGGGTCTTTATTTTCAAGATATGGAAGTTCATGGATTTCAAAGACATAATTATGAGGTAATGAGATATCACTGCATTTTACTAGATCTGATACCAATTTGGACCACATCAGTCGCAGAGGCTTCCTCCGATGGAGAATGAAGCTTGCAAAAAGGTATGATTGTAGAATGTTCTACGTGAACTCTTACATAAAATTATACACGAACATTTATATAGATCTAATGCAAGACGATCTCTTTCAACAACCTCCTACCTATATGAGAAAAACTGTACTCCGGGATCCTAAGTGAACCTCCAATGAATCTCATATTAACTTCACACATTTTAAATTATAACTCAGAGATATAACGCAACAAGAAATAAGACAAAATATTTCTTATTTTATTAATTTGAAGAATATTTGGTTCTTATAATCATAGAATCTTGGTTTTTATCAGAGTTTGACTCCAAAGGCATTTATCGGCTATACTAGATTAGAACAAGCTAGAAACTGAAGGCTTCCTGTCCCTTTGTATACTTGACCTATGAACTAGACAAACAAAACAAAAATACTCTTCCCTAAGAAAGTTCGACCACTTTAGGTTCTCACGAGGCTCATAGGTCCTGATGTGTAGGCTTCTCATACTTTAGAATTTATATGACTCAATTACAGATTGAATAAATTTCTCTGTGATGTAAGCAGATCACCTTCAAGACCTAGATGCATAGTAGGGATAATTCATGACTCTCATATTCTTGATATCTCTTTAAATCTCTGTGCCCTTAATGGTTCTCCTCACCATTATTTAAAATAATTTGGGGGAGACAAAGGCCATCTTATGGTACTACTGATATTGACTAATATATTTTCTGTACACTAGTAGACAATGATGAAATTAGTGACGAAGTGACTAAAAAGGTTAGTCACCACAACTTTTCGAAGTTAAATACTACCGAAAATGAGTAATATTAAGTAACCCAACTAGGAACGACTAACATAAATGACTAATTTAGGCTCAAGTTAAAATATGCGACTAGATAATAAGTAATGCAACTAAAAATGACTAACGTGAGTGACTAATTTAGTTTAGGAACAAAAATGCTACTACTTAAAAGGTACTACAATAATACAAATTAGTCATTTATGTTATTCATTTTAAATGTGTCACTTCAACAATATCAACTTACAAGTGATAAGGGATTCAAAGGCTATTATAAATTGGCTAAAATGTTATACTTCCTTGAACATTTCTTTATTGGATCAATAGATGATTACATTTATGGAGTTCATTAAAACCTTTAAGGTTGTATCCTTTGATCACATTCACAAGGAATTAAATTCAAAGGATTACAACTATTCAAATGCATTATGAATAACACCTCCAAAGAGAAGAATACATTATGGAGAATAGTAAAAAAAACCATCTTCCTCAATATTAGATTAACACCTAATTTAAAATTGCAAAAAAAAAAAAAAACAATAACAACACCACCTATAAATATATTTATACCTTCTTTACTCTTTAATAATTAAGAAAAATTTAAAATAAATATATAAATTTATCTATAATTTCTTCCCCACATTAATTGTGATGACCATTGTTGACTTCTAAAAGCCCAAAAAAACGTCTTCTGAAAAGCCCTTTACCCCAACTATTCGTAAAAGTGAACCGGTAAAGTTGCTAATAAACTATTGATTCAAGAGTAATACCTTAGTTTTCAAGAGTAATACCTTAGTTGTGTGGAAAATTTAAAAATTACTCTTTATCTTCTTCAAGCATCAAACCAAAGAGTCCTTTACCTCAACTACCGATAAAAGTGAACCGATAGTTGTTAATCAACTATCAGTTGAAGAGTACTACCTTAATTGTGTGGAAAATTACTCTTTATCTTCTTCAAGCAAAAAAACAAAGAGAAATTCCCTAATTTGAAGATATAGTAATATACTTTTTGGCCAAGAAAAATATATGTGTAAATTACATTCGAGATTGTGTCTTGTGTCTATTCATTTTTATTGCACCGGTTCTTATCACTAGTTTTCCAAAATGGCACACAAACAAGCTTAATTTGCAAAGGAATTGATATTATACACAAACAACTTTTTCGTAAGTTTTCTGGTTCTAGTTGCAAGGCTCAAGCATCTCGATCCTAACAAGAACGCCTCAACAAAGACGACAGAATGAAAGAAGGAAACCATTTTTTTTTTTTTTTCCGGCCTTAGATACTCACAAATCCTTATGAGCTATTCATTGGAAACCCTTGTGAGGTATTTATCAATATTTGGAAATTATTGTTCCCCACTCAAACTAATATAAGATACATGTTTTTTTAATGGTCCAATCTATGTTTATTACATCAACCCTTGAAAACTGAATTCAGGAATGTACAGAGAAATTACTAATTATTTATACTTTACAAATGTGAAATTTTCTTTCAAATCCTGGACCAAAAAAATATTGGATTTTACCTCAAACCCTAGACTAATGAATCATTGGTTATCTTGACAATTTACCCAATATTAATGCCACAACATATTGGTTTATTTATTCTCATACATTGATTTTGATTTCAAACTTTGAATTAATTAGTCATTTATTTTTTGTCTGTATTTATAGCTCCAAGGTAATTTATATTAATGTTGTTCGCTTAGTATTCCTACCTTTGAATTTGAAACCTTAAATTCATTAATTTTTTTTTCAAAATTTCAGATCCAAAACCCTTTGTATTTGAAAGTTCTCCCCCTATAATTGGGAAGCATTGCAATTGGTCTGAATAATTCTAGCACCAAAAGTGGCCTACTTCCATGGGCATGAGGGCCCTCAAAAGATGAATCGATACTCACATGCGCTTCATTCATATTCATGTGAGGGGGAAATCTTCAATCAAAATATGTCCCCAACTACTTGTTTGTGTCTTCTGGGAATTGAACCTAATTGGTAGGTGACCTTCCACATCACCATATTTTCTAATGAAAAATATCCCCATGGACCAGACCTTGAATATAGGAATCACTGATCCTCTTGAAATTGTTCTCTTAGGGTTTCTATTGCGGTTTTTTTGAATAACATTCCAAAAACCAACCCCACATCCCATAACTTAAAAATTTATGCTCCTTCATGGACAAATTTTCTAACAAATTCGAAGTTTTCAAATCTGTGTCTAAACTGTAACGTTTGGCCCCTTACATTTTAATTTGTACCTTGTGTTGGGTGTAGTATTTAAGGATATTTCAAGAACCTTTTTCCATATTTTTGGTAATTTCCTATCATTAAACCCATGAATTCCTTGACACAATGCTACTTTGCCTAGTTATAGAAGAAATATTTTCTCATAATTATTATTATGCCATTTTCTGTTAAATATTGAATGAAACAATATCTTTTTTGGAATGAATAACGAGGGAAATTTTGGAAGAGATCTTTTGAATTTTTTTATTTCAGGTGTTGTTGTAGTTATTAAATACTAGGGGGTAGATATTTGCTGCTATCACTTACTGTTACATCCCGAGTTTGCTGTTACAGCTTGATTTTGTTGTTACGCCATGAAGTTGTTGCTACACTACAAACTGTCAAAGACTGTGGCCGCTATTTTTAAGATAGTTGTTGAAGGTCATGAGAAGTAACTCTATGCAGATGGTTGAAGAAATATTTTAGCATTTACAATTGCAAGGATGGTGTAACCATAATAGGTCTTTTAATTGAAAACAATTTGTAACAACTTCTATTTTATTCTAATTCGATCAGCATGAGAATCGCGAGATTCTCATGACTGATTTGTTCCCTAATTTTTGGGCTTGTAAAAGACTTTATAAAAAGCCTCTGTCTCATAAGGAGGTGACAGAAACACATGAACACTACTGAAATTTTGATCTTGTATTCTTCACGGGGGATTCACTCAATGAACCTATGACATATCACGTGCGTTCATGGCATACTAAACAATAACTCTAATTTGACTACATATTGAAAAATAAATCCAAAAATCCTATTATTTAACCCCCTACCAATACAAACCCAATATACCTTCCCAATTTAAAAAATCCATACTTTCACTAGATATTGTAGGTATCCATTTTTTCATTAACATTTTTATACCCCATTATATTTTTTCATTAACATGGAGCTCCAATTTTTATACCTGCCAATATAAAAACCCTTTATCTCATATATCCCCCAATATATTATGTAATTTTTTCCTCAATATATATCCCCTAATATGAACCCATGTGGTATGGTATTACTCCCTCAGTGAAGCCCCTATGGCATTCTTCAGTTATTTAAATATAATACACATCTCATGATGTTTTTACAGATTTCGTGTTGAATATTTAACTAGTTTTCATTCCATCCCTGCACCCTTCTAGGGAGGAAGGGACCTCCTCTTTAGCATGGATCTTAGTAGTAGTAGATAAATTTCTTTCTTTATATTGGCATGGATTTCTTATTGTTGTTGCATATAATTATTGTAGCACATACACACTTCTGGTTTTAGATTCATTATATGTTTTTCCACCAAATTGGTCCTATCTATAATATTCAATCAACTGTTACAATATAGTTAATGATGCATGGCACCCCTATTTCTATTTTGAAGTTTATGAAGTGTGAATTCTTTATTTATTGAGTGATTTTCACTCTTGCGGTGTGTTTTTGTAATTTTTGCAAGAATGATTTAAATATTTCAAGCGTGTTCAACGACATTTTTACATTTTTTCCTAGTTGTTCATGTATTGACATAGATAGTGTAGATACCTTGAAATAAAAAGAACTACCCTGGTTAACAATTAATGGTTGCGGTTCAGTTGTTTTAATATTGATATAACCATGTAAACACCTTGCAAGTGATTTATCACACCACTTTGTATTACTGCTACAAATGTGCTTTGATGGGATTTTAGCTATAATTTTCATTATGACAAAAATTACATTTTTGTAAATGTGTGAACCCAAACTATTGCTCCCATTCCAAATTTTCATGCTATGTATGGAAGAGAGGAATTTGTAAGGCTTAACAATTTTTATCTCCATGTAGACTTATCAATATTTTTTTTTCTACACATCCCAGTGTTATTACACATATGGTATTTTTCTAATCATCGTATCCTTATTTTTATTCTAGTTTTATTTGTACAACTATGTTTCTTGGATTGTGATCCTTTCTATTACATGTTGTGATATCTTGCGATGTTATAAATATAGATGATATTGATGCAAAATTTTGACTCAATTGGAGGGTTACAATAGGTTTAAATTGGAGCTTTATGAGATGGTCATTCTTCCATTACAGAGGCATAATTTTTTTGGGCAGTGCAAGTTCCTTAGTCCTCCAAAAGGTGTTTTGGTGTATGGTCATTCTGGAACTAGGAAAACATTACTTGAAAAGGAAATAGCAAGACAATTAGGGGTTTTTTTATTCAATGTAAGGCTAGCCAATATAATGATCAAACGGTTTGGGAATTCTTAGAATCTTGGTATGTTAACATCCCTACCTTAGTTTTGTTTGAAGTCTTATAAGCACTTTCTTGCATTGGAAATATATTTTTCTATTACTTTTCTCTTTCATGATGGTAATTTGATACTTGCTTGGTCATTTTTGGCTTGTTCTGATAATTTTTGTTTTAGTATATATTTTTAGGATATTATACTATATTCCCTCATTTTTGATATATATGGCTTTACTTGAATTCTCATACATGATGGAAAATATATGTCTTGGGGTGCTACAATTTAAGGATGTGAATAGATATCCCTATAGCTTTATTAAAATTTTCGAGCTAAAGACAATGGTTTTTGATATGGAACCAATCACCTTAGCAAAAAATCCTCTGATTTTTTATTACTTATTGAATCATGGGGATATCCCAAAGTGAATATTTATAAGGTATTTTATGTGACTAGATCACTAGCACTGAAAATAATATTTACATTGGATGATTCAACATCTTGATAACCCATATCCTATTGACCACAACTTTTGTATTAATTATTTCTTTCATCATAGCACCTCCAATAGATATTGATGGTTTTAATGAGCCTAATTTTGGTTCTCTTATTTATGGAATGATATTACCTCCGACACCATAATTCCTACCTTTGAAACTATCAGTTATCACTTTGATCACATCAAGGAAGTAGATTTTGTTGATGAATGACTACAAAATAGTGACCCCATGAGCCAATCGTTCATGTCGTTGATGTAGTTCCCACATGAAATAAACATTTCATGGTATATTGTAGCCAGACATTCTACGATGATTTTCATAGATGCCCAATAACAATGAGTTGTATTCTATTGCCAAAGCCTGTAAGCAATGAAAGGATCATATTCAAGCGTACTGAGACATGTTTCACTCATATGCTTATCTGAGTGTTGAGAATCATAATTTATTCATACCTTATTTGATCCTCTCCTTAAATTATCACGTCAGAGGAAGGGTTCAATCTTATTTGTGAGGTGTGAGATTGACATCCTTCTACAAAATATGAAAGACATATTTTATATCCTAGTTAGATTTATAGTTTCCCTCATTTTTCTCATTTCCTTTTGTTATATGTATGTGTGGAGATGAAAATACCTTTGTTATATTTCATAGGAGGATCATGACATTTTAGGTGAGTAAGGAGGACTAACATTTTGATTTGTTTGCATGCTATTTGATAATCATGGACTCTTGTGATCCTAGGATTTTAATCATTCTTCATTCTATTACGTTAACTTGAACACTAAACACAAGTGGCAATATCCTTCAAATTCATGATCATTAAACAATATTGGCAATATACTCCATCCAAGATCCACTTTTATTTTCTTGATAAATACTAAAAATAATTTTAATTTGAAAGCATAATCTAAAATGATTTTTAATTGATTAAATACTTTTAATTTTCTAATATTAAAATGGATTAACTATTGAAAATCCAAAAATTCTAAAAAAAAATGTAAATTAAATCCCCCCAAGAAAATTTTAACTAAACCCAACCCGAAAAAAATAAAAAATAAATTAGTGTTTGTGCTAAAAAGTTAACAAGATTTTGGCGGCACTTAACAGATATTTAAGCCTGCAAGAGGGATTTATAAAAACCCCCTTTTTTATGTTTAGCTCTGATAATGCACCTCATGAGTGATGGAAATGAGTAGAGAGGACAAGTGGAGGTGTTGTTCAACATCTGCAAGGAGAAGCACCTAGATGCTCTAGCCCCAAAGCTTGTTCAAGGCCTACATTTATGTGTAGGTGGAAATCCAAGCCATCGCTGCGATTCTCCTGAGGAAGAATATCACATAGGATGAGACATTTTTATGGCCATGATTGGCACTGCCTACACAGATCATCATCAAGGTACACTTCCGCATTTTCTTTTAGAGGTAGGAGGCCAAGATAGTCAACATATGTTTATTGCAAATGATTTCAAGGATGCTATATGTCCTGTACTAGACACACCTTTGATGGTAGCACTCTCCACTTATACATGTTCTCCTCTAATTTGAAATGCTCTTCTTTATGTTGACTTCAGGAGTGTTTATAAAAATTACATGGTTGGGATTTAATTTCCAGTAATTATAATGCTGAATAGGCTAAAGTTGATTTATTTTTTCTGTTATCTTCAAATTGATCATTAAACGTGGAGCCTATTGAATACATTAATTTTTTAATGGTATACCACATTAGATACATTGAAACGTCCATTTTTTTCCCCATTTTTAAAACTTTTTCTTTTGTAATTTTGGCATTATTATACTTCCATGAGGTGCAAAATATGATGTATTTATGCAAAAAACATCGAAATTAATTTGTAAAATCCAAGGGATAAAATATTTAGTTGTAAAATCCAAACAACTCGAGTTTCGAAAGTATGATTTTGTCGATAATGTTTTCCTCTTTCAAATTTTTGTTTCAGGATATTCCAACATTCTTATTCCAGAACACATGATCCCTTTCTGAAAAATAACGCTTAGAAAAATGTTTATCTACCTGTTGCTTCATTCTATTTGAGCCAAAACCCAATTCTCCTTATGTGTACTAAGAATGGATGCTTTTGTTTTAGGTGTGCCACATACTCAACGTTAGATGGGCCATTTAACTTCTACCTTTCACCTCCTCATGAATTGTTGTCTTGAAACGCACTGTAGATCCCTGCTCCTTTTTCTTGAAACCCTATAGCTGGTTCTAGATTGGTGCTTTAGTTTCAAAATTTCTTTGATTGTTTATTACTATCCTAGTTTATTTCATAAAAATATACAAGAATTTTTCAACCTTTTCATCTCCACCCGACCCCCATTATTGAACAAAAGAATGTCTTCCAAAAATAATAAATGTGACATGTAAAGATTAGTAGCCATCTCAATGCCACAAAAATCCCCTCTTCTCCTGGCCTGATGAAGCAACTGACTCAAACCCTTAGCATCAAGAAGGAACAACATAGGAGAGAGAGGACACCCTTATCTTAGCCCTCTCTTATTTTGGATAAAAGGGGATGCAACCCCATTAATAAAAACAACAAAATATACATTTGAAATACAACTCATAATCCAATTTATGAATTCAATTCTAAAACCAAGATGGGTTAGAAGGAGCCTTAAATAGAGCTAGTTGATTCGGTCATAAGCCTTGGTAGGTAAATCTTCACTATCATGAATTTATTCTTGTTATCCACCTAAAAAATTTTGACATAGCAAACAGGTGGCTAAATATGTTTCTGAGCCTTCAAGAGAAACATTTCCCTCGAAAATATTTCATTCTTGAAGCCAACATGTGTTTTCAGTTCCCTGAAGAAATCTTCACTGTTGTTTCCATTGAAAACCTGTTGTTCTACTATGAAGAAACTGCTTTAAAGAGGCCTCCATTGTCTTCCTTTTCATTCCCACAAATTCCCCTTTTTTCACCCTTATTCCCTTCACAAAATTCCTCAAAATACCTCCATTTAACCTCTAAACCTTCCTAAATCCCATTTTAAACCTTATATTTCCCTTTATCTGGTTTAAAAACCCCTCCTTTTGCCTACCGAAACCCCTCATTTGGCTTAAAAAACACTAAATTTAGGCCTAAAACAACCATTTTTACATTAAGGCCGTAAGCCCCTTTCGGTTTAGCCCTTAGCCCCTTTCTCGCATGTGACCCACGCTATGACCAAACGCTGAGGCCTAATCGTAAATCATAATTGGAGTTTCGTTTCGGCCTTTTCCTTTGTTCTTCAAATATTTCTGATGCGATAAGTTTTACTCTTCCTATTGTCGACTCAAATCTGGACCATTGATCTCCCCCGATCTGACGACCAGGATCACATCGCACTCTATCACAAGCTTTCCACCTTTCACCCTCCGATCAATCTGGACTATTGATCTCCCCTCTAATCTGACGGCCTTCGCATAATCACACAATCACAAAATCTTAATCCCTTGCCTTTGACCTCCACCGATGTGAGATCCCCGATTGAATCTTAGCCGTTGAATCCACAAGAAACGACGGCTAAGATTTCGTCGCACTCTGCCCATAACCTCTCTTCATTACCCCTCTGATTGAGTATTTACCATCGATCTTACTCCCAGATCTAACGGCCAGTGCTTAATCGCATCGCACAAATCTTAAGTTCCCATCCCCTCCTCTCCTCCGATCTTCCGATCTAATCTTGATTGTTCATCCCTACAAATCCTACAGCTGAGATTCAATCGCGCTTCATCCGTAACTCTCCTCCATCCCCACCTCTGATTAAATCCTCGTTGTCGATTTCCTCAAATACAACAGTCCACATTGTTCCTGCTTTCAAACCCCGCCCTTCTCTTTCTCCCCCGTCGACAGATCTCCGCCGTCCATTGCTGCAGATCAGACAGTTAAGATCTATCACGCGCACCTTTCCCCATCACATCTATTCCACACCGTCCGATCTGGGCCCTCCCATCCGACGGTTGATATCGCATTTCGCAAAACTTTTCCGCCCGAACGTTAATGCCAGAAAAAAGTCCGAAACTAGCGGTTTTCAAAGGTACACGTGTCAAGCGGCGTACTGTATCGCATTTTTTTCTGGCGATACATTTTACCACCATTCATTTTGTGAAAACCACTCCAATTTTCCATTTTACCACTGACCCCGCAGTGTTGTTCATCCTTCAGTCTTAGTCGTCGGTCTGTGTGATCGGACGGTTCCGATTTAACTTCACACCAATTCATCTGCCCTCCATCTTTCCTCTAACAACTTCGCGAAAGGATCTCAACTGTAGATCTCCATTGATTAATATAAATCGACGGCTCTGACTTAACCTCACCACCAAACCTCCAAAGCCAATTCTAAACCATTTTCATCGTGTTTTCTTAACTTTTATTTGTTTTTTTCAGGTTATAAGGGTTTTTCCAAAGTTTAAAAAGGATTTGCATGAAGGCCATGGATGACGATTCACAAGAAGGGATCCAAGGATTTCTTCATTAAAATGAACATCTCCACCTGTGTAAACTTTTTTCGCGCCTGCAAAACAACCAAAACACAGTGAGCATCAACTAAACAAGGAGTATTAGTGCCTAAAGCACAGTAAGAGTCAAATCAGTGAAACATGAAGGAAAGATTAGTAGAGAATCCCCTACACGCTGCATCCGAGAGGCTAGTCACCTTCCATCGACCCATACTACCCCTGCAGTCCTATTTTCATTAACATAGGTCACAGTCAAGGCAGACAGAGATATTATCAATATATATGTAGCTCAGAAGAAAATTTCCAACCTACCAGAGCTTCTGAAAGTCAAACAAAACAGCCAGAGTACAGATGCAAGCGAAGGCACTTTTAATGAAGTATGGAGCATGTCATTTATTCTCTATCAAGCCTCCCAGAGGCCAATAACACTAGATTCTTCATTTAATTGGGCCAACAATATCTTCTGTTACTTTACTTCCTCTTTCACCTATAAGTATTCATCGAAGATTCAGTTGTTGTTGGTTTGGATTCTATTAGTTGTTAGAACGGTGATCGAAGGGAAGTAGCTAAGTAGTCTATAAGATATTAGGCTGGAAAGAGAAGTCTAGATTGTAAAGAGACACTGGACTCAAAGTATGTGCTTGGTTTTGCACATCAATTAAACAAACAGATTCATAGGATCCTGGTCTATATTATTGGTGATGTTACTCTTTCTGTAATTGTTTCCTTTTAGTTTTATCATACTTTCCATTATTCTCTGATAAAGAACAACAAGCATATATTAGGACATACTGCTGGAAGTAACCAAAGTCTCACTGTTAAATCTTTATCTATATGTTTTCTGCTATCTGTGTATCTTGGAACAAATTCAATATAATTTAACCAGTATAGAATTTTTTTGCCCATGCTTACTGATGTATGAATTTAGAGTTTGTTTCTTAGATGTTCTTGATTGGTCTCAGCTGAAGGAATTGGGAAACTGGGGATTTAGAGTTAGCCCTATCCACTAGGTTATTTTTCCAACAGTTTTCCTTTCTAAGATCCCTTTGAGTTAGTGTCAAAATTAGTGAAGGTTCAGAGTCTTTCTCTGATCTTAGGCCTTACTCTGTGTTTAATCTTAAATGTTTTCTACTGTCTGAAAGTGGTTATGAGGACTGTTGGATTGTCTTCCTTGAGACTATGATGAAAGCAGGTCTGGATTTAAATGACATCAGACCTGATCTTAAGCTACCCTTTGTGTCTTTAATGAGAGTTTCCTTTGAAGTATGTCAAAAGCAGGCCTGGATTTAAATGACATCTGACCTAATCTTAGGGTGCCCTTTGGTTTCTTTCTTTCACCCATTATTAATGTTCCATCTCACCATCTATCTAAAAATATCCTTTGGTATAGATGACTTTCCCTATGGAAAACCTTGGATAGTTGTTATGCAAGTAATCTCCTTTTATGACTCCATATCCCAATGGATTAATACTTCTCTTGACCCATCTTCCCATGTTGAAACATCCTTCTATTTAGTTCCTTCTTTACTTCCTTAATATTCTCAGTTAATGATCTCCAACCAAACAAACAAAATCAAAAACCCTTATGCTTCATAGCTAGCCTAATACCTCAATTTTGAGCCTTAAAGATATATCATTCTTTACATATATAGAGAGATCCCTCTCTGGATCCACGAGGCCTAGATCCTAGGATCCCAAAGCAATTTGATGTTGTCTTATCTTTTGGTCTTGCCAATATGGCCAAAACATAGGAACCCCAACAATTCCTTGACAACTTAATGCTATGTAGGGCCTCCGGGGCTACACCTATAGCCTCATGAATCCACCTGCCATCCAGGAAACCAAACCATTCTTTAGAAATATTACATGATAAATAGGTTTTAATTTGTTTGTAATAGTTTTGGCAATGAATTTTCATATACAATTACATAGAGAAATAGGCCTGAAGTCATCAAAGGAGGAGGGAGATTCCTTCTTAGGAATGAGGGTAAGAAAGGTCAATTTAAGGGTGCCATAGATACAACCCTTAGTTTGAGATTCCTCCACAATATTTGTAATAGCATCCCCCATAAGATCAAAGAAATGTTGGAAGAATTACACCATCCACCCATCTATACTCTGGCTCTTGTCTTTTTTCATGGATTTAAATATCATTTCCACCTCTTTTTTCTCCACATGAGCCAAAATATGGTTATTTTCCCCCTCATCTACATACCTAGGGAAGCGTTGAGCCACCTTAATAGCTTCCCCAATTGATACCCCTTCCTGACTCCCATATAGGTTCTTGAAGTGATTTTTCCCCATCGTAGAGATTTCTTGGAACGATTTGGCCACCCCTCCCTCAGAATGGTCAAGCACCTAGATGGTATTGGAGTTTCTTCTTCCCTTTACATAATTTTGAAATAATTTGGCGTTTTCATCACCAAAATCTAGCCATATAGCATGACCCATTAATCTCCATTTTTATTCCTTTTCAAGAAGGATTTTTCTTCTTGCGAGTTCCAAATATTTTATTCTTCCTTTTGAAACCTCATCCATGTATCCCTCATCACCCTAAATTTTTATTTGCTCAAGAATCTCCTCAATATCCCTGACAACCTTGGGGTCCTTTATGGCCTTTTATTTAGCCCAGATAATAGTAGCCCTCTTAATTTTTTTCATATTATTAATAAAGGCATGGGCAAATGAGATGTTCTCATCCCCAGGTGTTGGGCACCACGTATCAGCAACCAGTTTTTGATAGTCCTCCTCTTTAAAAGAACCAAAATTGAACTTAAACAAAGAGCCTGGATTTTTTTTAGGGCTAGCCAACTCTAGGAGAATAGGGTTGTGATCCGATTCCCCCCCATAGCCCACCCACTGCCGAAAGCCAAAAGACTGACTGGCTAAATCATCACTAAGAAGGAAATATTCTAGTATCTTTGCCACGAGATCCTCCCCCACTCTTTTTTTCTTCTAGGTAGGGGTAACCTTAATAAGATTAGGATAAATCAAGTTCCCATCCCTTAGTTTGTTTAAGAAGAAATCAACAAGATGGTAAGCCCTAACATGTGGACCCCAAGTCTCATCAACCTTTTCCTTCTTTCCTTCCATATCTTCATGTGTTAGCTCCTCTTGCCTATGACTAGGGCCTTGCTTTGATCCTCATTTATGGCGCCTTCTTTTGTTAAGACCAAGAGGGCAGTCCCAAGCCAAGTTTCCATGTTGATGAACCTATGGCAGCAAAAAGGAAAATGTTCATAGTCAACCATCTTCTCATAGGAATGGCCTTCAATATTAAGGATGGTATTTTCGATCAACCCCTCCCTTGGAGCTAACTTTACCAAAATATGGGTAATATTCCTAGCTCGTGTTTCCAAGAAAGATATATCGGCCTCTAGGAAAGTACCCAAACTGTTTCCAATCACACGAAAAAAATCCACTGTCTAGAAATGTGGGGGGGGGGGAGGGAGCTGCACCCACATAGGTATTTTGCCCAAGAACTCTCTTTTGGAGTCAAACAATGGATTCCATCTCTTAAAGAGGATTTGGGCGATACCAAACCCCCATTTCCTCTCCAAAACCCACTCCAGAGTAGCCCAATTCTTAAAATTGATCATAACCCATATTTTTGACAAAGTGATCACTTCCACATCCTTGTATGAGGTAGCTTCCAAGCTCCTTCCTATCCAATCAATTATGTATTCGGTCAAATAAAAATTTCCCCCTCTCTCTACCCATTAAAATCGATTTCGATGTTGCCATCACACTGTCAAATTGCAGGTCGACCCCAAACACCAGAGTGGCACACTCGGAAAATTTCTTAATTAATTTCCCATTTTTTCTTTTGACCCATTATTTTTTTTCATATTTCACAGATACCCTTGATGATTTCGCCCCTCCGCCCAAAACCTCCACTTGCTTCAAGTTGGAGAAAGCCTTCTACGCCTCCTCCAGTTCACATCAACCCCTTCCAACCTCAGGTTGACCCAACTCCCATTTTTCTTGTACTGAACTGCCAGCTCCCCAATTCACAGGCTCAAACCCCATGAAAATTTCCCCTTCTCTTTCTCTGGTTGCCCCCAAATTTCCATGGATGCCACCACTAAGTCCCCCAAATGTATAACTGGCAAAACCCCCCTGAGATCCCCAGTTCACATTAGGTGAATTTTGAGGTTTAAAATGGGCCTCCTAAGGAAAATGTACAATCAAAATTCACTTTATGAGAACCAATCACATTTTAGGGGATGACATCATCCCTAATGGTTAAGGTGGCATTGATTGAGTTAAAGGTACTTACTTGCCACATTCTCAATGGTGGATAAAAACTCATGGTTAACCATGGTAGTGCTCTAAGTACTTTTAAAGTCAAACTAAAGTACTCATAATAAATTTCATTTCACACTTTTTGAATAAAAATATATTATTGTTATTTCATATTTCTTGAAAGAAACAATCCATATCCCTATACATTTATTATATTATATTATTTTTATATAGTATATTAATTACATGTTATTATACAATTTAAATAATATATATTTTAATCAATAACATATAATAATTAATAATATATAAATTTATATTTATATTTTATTTTAAGTTATTTAAGTACAAAGGAAAAATGCATTAGTTGTTCAATGATAATGACTTTTTCTTGAAAAACTCATTCTTATTTATAGTCACATCAATACATTTTTTTTATTAATTTTATTTTGGTACAACTTTTGAATTGAATTTAACTATGGTTACATGGATTGTGGTGCAAAAAGTGAATTGAAAATTCATAAATATTATTTTATTTGTTTAGCTATTATTTTAATATTTCCTTAGGAGGCCCATTTTAGACCTCAAAATTCCCCTAATGGCCCCTTCACTCCATATTTTCCTTTTGTCACATGAAGCCACCGGTAGGAGATGACAAATCCTCGAGCATGAGATAATATTTTCATGTCCTTCCAGCCATGACGACCCCCCAGCCTTTCTCGCAAAATCAGTCAAACCCCCGCCTCCTATACTAGCACTGAAACCCACCTTCCATTTGCAACCAACCCCATAGACAATATCCTCTAGACCCCCAGAATGGAAAAGAGCATGGGAAACATATTTTTTGGAAAAAAATCTCCCTACCTTCGAGGTATAAACCAAACTACCCCTATCAGCTCCCATCTTAGTTGTTCCAGGAATAGTTCCTGACAAATTCTTGTCAGGGACCCAGGGAATAAGGGTTTGTAAGTCAACCCCTTTCAGCGAGAAAAACCCCTCCATCGAACTCCATCTCAACTTATCTTCCCCATCCCTGCCATAATGTGACTGTGGTGGAAGGGTAACCTTTTCCAAGTTCTGCTTTGTGGGTTCCAAACCCCAGACGGATAGAATGTCCTCCATAGTCAGTTCCACATCAACAAAATCCTTCTCCTTCCCCATGGGGCTAACCCATAAAACCAACAAACCAACCACCACCCGGTAAAAATGTTTTAAGAGTAAAAAACCCTTGTAACCACTTCCTGAAACTAACGCCAAAAACCACAACTGTTTCAAAAATCTCCCTAAAAAATAAACTATGACCCTTCACTAATCAATGCAAGCCTCCAACGTAAAGGAAAAGACAATGAAACAAAAGCTAAGACACAATGAAGATGTTACTTACCACCACCGTAATAGAATGTGCATGTGCCAACACACCCAAGATGACAATGAAAAGCTTGAAGGTCACCTTTCCAGTTGACAGTGAAAATGAGAAATGGAAAAAATATTCGAACCCCACACTGGACCAGACCGAACAGTGTTACAACCAAGGAAAATGCGAGACAATGTAGCACTACCGACCAATGCGAGACAATGGGCTTAGTTTTTGTGTAACCCGAAATGACCACACATCCTACCATGTGTGAGCTCACCACCCCAAGAAACCACCACATGGCCCACCCTCAAACCTTGCACCCACCGCCCATGTGCCTCCCACATATATCCACCTCATTTCACCACCCAGTGCACTAGTAAAAAACAACCACACACACACACACACACATATATTTCTTAAAAATAATAGAAATATCATTTTTTATTAATATTTAACTATATAAAACATATCTATAATGAAAATAATCATAATATTTTTATAATATAATAAATATGTTTTATGGTAAACACTTGTTTTTATTTATAAATAAATTAAAATATAAATATTATTGAAAAATATTATAATCTTTTACAAAAAATTGAGATTAGTTTATTATTCAAAATAAATATATTTCATAGTGCATATCTCCACTTTCAAACACAATGTTTTTTAAAATGTCTCAATTAATTAATAGGTCAACCCCATTGTAATTTTTCACATATAAAACATCATGTAAACTATTTTAACATCAACAATTTCTAAAAGTAGGAGGCAATCATTCCAATACTCAACAAACCAAATGCCCAAAACTAACTTTATGGAGAAACAAACCAAATGACAAAAAGGAACTTCACATATATCTAATGAATATCCTAAGGCTTTTGCACATGTTCTCCCTCCCATACTTCAAATACATTAATAGTGTGTTAGTACAATATTTTTATAAGTAGACTTATTTATATAATTTTATTTTCATATATCATTAATTTTCTAAATTTAAATATATTATTTATTTTATTTTATTTATTTCAAAAAATTAAATTTAAGAAATGATAAAATAATTTAAAAATAATAAAGATAAATTAATAAAAATAGATAGTAAAATAATTGTTTTATTGGTTTTCTTAAAACAATGAATTTTTTTATCATAATTTACTTGTCGAATAAATAGTGGCGACAATTATTATTGGATACCCTATAAGTGACTGCATATCAAATAATCCCCATTAAAAAAGAAAAACAATGTCACTTGGAATAATTTATTAGTACTCCATAAAGGGGTAGGATTTAGCTCTTGCCAGAATGATTTGAAAAAATAAATGCAATTTATATTCTCTTGAAAATGAACATTTTGATTTACAACAATTCTATTGTGAAATACTTTTATAAGATAAAGGAATAAGTGAAGTTTCTCAAAGTGAAAAGAGAAGCAACCATAAGAGAGATTTATTTTAAGAGATGTGGTTGATGTTGCTCTTATGAAACCTATAAGGAAAATTATAAGATTTAAGAGAAAATTCCAATGGAACCACCTATATACAATCTTCAAGTGCATAAATTTTATGTCTATATACCTTATTTTTGTATGCCCATCTACCTTAATTTTCAAGTTTCTATTGGATTATGTATTTGCAAACCCTATAAATTCCAAAAAAAATGACCTTCATTAGTTTTTTAATTTGATGTGTGAAGAGATTTGAAGGAAACAATATGACAAGGAGAGCAGAGAAACTGAATTTTTAACATGCTCACTTGAATAACTTTTATGTCCATCTACCTTATTTTTGAGGTGGCTATTTACTTATTTATTTACTATCCCTAATTTTAGTGAGGCACATTCCAAAATATGTTTTAACATTCATTTATTTTTTAATGTGATGTGTGAAGGGATTTGAAAAAAGGAGAGTAGAAGAAGTTAAATTTGAATATATTGAAAGTAGAACTAGCAACTGTGTCGTTAGTTTTGATTTAGTAATTGTGATTAATTTGATATCTAGGTTTAATTATGAAATGGGTTTATTATGTAATTGAATTTTTAATAATAATAGTAATAATGATTTAATTTAAAGGAAAAATATTGAATTTTTAATAATAATAGTAAAAATGATTTGATTTAAAGGAAACATATTGAATTTTTTATAATAATAATAGTAATAGTGATTTAATTTAAAGGAAACATTACATAGGGATATGAGTAAAGAAATTTAACCTTAAATAGGAGAGGAGAGGAAGCATGATTCTTAGCAAGTATATGATATATTTTTTTCCTTGCGCAACAATTTGTCAACTTAAATTTATTAGAAATGCGCATACTTCACCTTAAATATGAGAGAAAGGATTAGTCATCGCAAGCTTAAGAGATTTTTTTCTATAAGAGATTTGTCTACTTAAATTTATTAGAGATATTATAGATACTTCACCTTGTCAAATTGCATATATGATGTTTTAAGAGGAAACACATGTTAAGAATCTTTAAATCCACTCAAACTAACCATTAAGAAAATACTTACAACTTACGTGCTACCTTATTAAAAAAATAAAATCAACGCACAGATAAGTTACAAATATTAATACTAAAGTGGAAATTCAATATACACTAAAAAAAACTCACCAAGTAAAATAAATTTAAACAAGAAGCACAAAACAACCCAAAACAACATACCAAAACACACCAAACATAAAACACCACAAATACATTCCAAAGCATAGCAAATACACTCCCATTCCCACCATGATCAATGATAAAGAGATACGAAAGCACAACTGTGGATGTAGATGTGACATGGTATATGATAAAGAGAGTGATGGAGTAAAGTTGTGAAGTTGTAAAAACACATTGTTCATGTTCATTGCAAAGTTTAGATTATTTTAAATGCCTTCACCATATTGTCTAATATGAAGAGGATCAAGCAATTCATATTTTTAACATTCATTCAAGCGGAAGAAATTCATATTTTTAACATTCATTCATCTTTTAATTTGATATATGTATTCCAAAATATTTTTGAACATTTTGATATATAAAAGGCTAAGCTTTGAAGGAAGCACTCCTACTGGGAGAGCATAAGAACCTAAATTTGAAAATTGGAAGAAGAAAAGAGTGGTCGGAGTGGTATTATTAAAGCACTCAATTTAATTTCTAGCTAGTTTTAGTTTTAGTAATATGACAGACTGTACTTTTTAGAATAATTTAAAATTGTAACCATTTATTAAGAAAGAAAGATACAGTCAATTTGAATGTACTCTCATGGAAGAATTTGAAACTGTAAGCTTAGAAAGTCAAGTCACATTTATTGGATACAAATCATATCATCTTGATCACATGATAGATTTAGAATATTATAAAGCTTAGATACACTGTAATTAATGGCCTTCTCACATTTACATTTATTCTAAAGAAGCTTTCTTAGATGTAGATGTTTGAATATTTATTTATTTAAGTGGAAGGAATGCTCTTGAGAATGACTGTTTTGACAGTGAGAACCGACCCAAATCCAAAGAGGACTCCCATTTAGAATCCTCCTCCACTAGTTGAACATCCATTTTGTCGAGACACCTTCCTGGTCTCATCCAATATGAAGTGGACGCAGGCACTGGACATGTTACCGTACTCGCTCATAATGTGCTTGGTGGCTCTAAGTTTTGTGGGATCTAGATTGAGGTTCACCTCCACCCAATCAAGGATGGCACGCACTCCGAGATGAGAAATCCAAAACAACTGGTTCCATTCAGAGATATTGAAATCATTGAACACCTCCACCAGATACTTTTCAATGTTGGTGGACATGAGATCCGGAACCATGCCTTTGACTTGGAAGGTCAGTCCCACCTCTTTGACCTTCCCACTGATTTCTCTGTCACTTTTGGGAACAATTGTCTGGGTTGTCCAAACGCTTTCAAAACAGGGCTTCTCCACTTGAGGGATGGGATCGGCTCCCACGATGAGGGCAGATGCACCATCGCCGAACAAAGCATGGCCCACAAGCCTACTGAGGTGAGTCCTATAGGGTCTGTGGAAGATAATGTCGTTGGTTTCACTGTACACGACCAACACCCGAGCTCCACAATTTTTTTTGGCAAGGTCTTTGCCAGCCGAAGAATGGTGCCTCCAGCGAAGCAGCCATGTTGGAACATGCCCACTCTCTTCACACTTGGGTGCAACCCCAGCAACTTGGCTACTTCAAAGTCGGCTCTGAGTAAATCCGAAGTGGTTGTGGTGAAAAATATGAGATGAGTGATCCTCGAATTGGGTTTACCCCACTCCTCAATGGCCTTTTCAGCCGCCTCTTTTCCCAGTCAGGGCACCTCCGCCGCCAACATCGCCTGGGATTTGTCCAGGGATAGCACCTCCACAAATGCGCACCATTCCATATTCTTCTTCAGAATCTCCTCTGCCAGGTACATGTGTCTCTATTTTATTTCTGACCTTTCACCTGCAAGTGGCGGCCAAACAATTAAATTAAATTAAAAAACACTAATATCAATAATTTTGTATCCAAAAATATATTTAATAATATTCATGAATCACCTCGCCTCGCCTTGCCTCACCTGAAGAAAACTAAACTTACATATTTTCTTGAACTTATCCTTGAAGTCTATGTTATCATCCTTATTGGTGATTCGAAAGTAGTAATCTGGATATGTGCTCTAATCCACAGCATTGGGGGGATTGGCCGTGCTGATAGGAAGGATTGAAGCGAAGCCATCTACCGTCTGGAATTTTTTGAAAGCTTCCAAATCAACGTCCATTCCTACATAAATATTTCTTTAAGGTGGTTAAGTGTTATCTCATGCACAACAAAGGTGAATATTTACTTTGATGGAATGTAATGGAATGGTTGCAAAGCTCAACATTTACTTTGCTAGAATGGAATGGCTATAAGAATTTGTAAATCGATAGCTATTTTATATAGTTTGATATGGGATAAATATTCTTATTATAAGTCAATATCGTATTGTTCTAATATAATATTCTTATAATTCATTATATTGTTATTGCCATTGTATTGTTCTCATACCATGTGTTACTTGAGTTAATAATATGTTTATTAATATTATGGTCCAATTTCATGGACTATTAATATTATAGTCCAATACTATATTGTCTTATTATGATAATGTTTATAGTCCAATACCATGGTTTATTATACCAATTATTTGTTTGAATATCGTGGGTCAAATACCATGACTTATCATACCAATGCTTTGTTTGAATATCATGGGTCAAATACCATGGTTATCATATCAATGTTTTGTTTGAATATCATGGGTCAATACCACATACCCAACAAACTATAACAAATTTCACATGACACTTCTTCATATGAGTTTTTTTTTTTAATTAATCAATTTAATTAAAAGGGTATGAAGGGTGGAAAATTAGATTATAAATTACCTAAAGTGTTAGATGATTTTGAATTGGTTCTGATATTTATTTGAGGGGTGCAAACTAAGGAGTGAAAAAAATAATAAAACCATAAATCATTTCATATAATTTTTTTTTTAATTAATCAATTTAATTAAAATGGTAAAAAGGGTGGAAAAATATATTTTAAAATTAAGGAAATGGTTGGAGGGTTTTGAATTGGTGTTGAGATTTCGCAAGGGGTGTGAACTAAGGATTGCGGCGGTTACACACAAGGGTGAAGGTTTTGGCCACTAATTGAAAGTAGAATGGGGGAATGGCAGTCTCCAAAAGATGCAAAAATTGAGGATTTTGCATGGTCATTGCAAAAAATAAACATAAGGAAAATTCAAGTCTCACAAAATTTGTTAAGAGACTAGAACAAGCTGCGAAGGTGGTAATCCCTCCAACCATATTGACTAGGAAGGCCCAGGATCTTGTGGATCGAGGTTTCATTAGGAAATTCAGGGTCATTTTTGGGCCACCACAAAACATAATATATTTGGGTTCTTCATAATTGGATTCCTCTTTATAAGGGAAGAACTGATACCTTTCTTGTGGCACTGATTTTTTTACTTTTATGTTTTAATTTAAGGAGGAAAATGATTTGGTTTTCAAAAATGAACCTTATTTTGTGGGGTCCTAGTGTTTGTACCTTAACAAATGGACTTTCGATTTCGACCTGAACTTGGACATCCCTAAAGAGGTCCTTGTGTGGGTAAACTCTTGAATATTCCTATGAATCTATGGAACATGGGTGCAATTACAGATTCTCTATGAAAATTTATGGATATGGAAAAGCCTAAGAACACCTTTTCATGTGCACAAATATTCATAGATTTAAACTTGCAGAAAGGCCTCCCGTTTCAAATCAAAGTTTCTTTGAATGGTTGGACACATCTCAACCTTTGGACTACAATTAGTTACCCTTCAAATTTAGGCATTATCATGAATATGGAAATTTTGTTATAAATTTCAAAAACTATAATTTCAAGCAAGATGAAACCAGCCAACACGAAAACTAGATGCAAGTTAAAATAAAGAATCCCTCGAAGCAAGGATTTCCTATGACGCCAAAAGAGAATATTTAGGAAAGGAAGCAATTCACAACCGTAGCAGAGGTTGGAAACAAATCAAAAGTGGAGGAAGGACAAATTATGGCACAAGGAGAAACAACGAAAAAAAAATGAGTCAATATGAGGTTACTCTAACCCTAGAAGAGCCAGTCTTGTAGTAGGTATTGTTAATTAAAAATATGGGTTTAGAATCCTTTCGTGTTCACGAAAAAAAGGATTAGGAGCTTTCAATTGACCAAATATGGGGCATGGAAATATATTCAGAAATAGGGCAACTTGTGTCTGAAATAGAAAAAGCAAGAGGGACCCAAGGAATGCTTGAGAACATGATAGAAAGGGTTAAAAAACAAAATCCAAAGAGTTCCTCCAAGACAATCCAAAAGGATGAAGCTAATGACTAGCCCAAATACAACACACATTACAAAAAAAGATAATCTCTTGGAATTGCAAAGGGATGAGAAAAAAGCAGGAAGAGATCAAATACATTTCTAGAGGACCCTTCCCTCATGGTAATTCAAGAAACGAAACTGGATGAAAAGGAAGAAATAAGAATTGGGAAGAAAAACTAGAGAATATTTGATTGTGTGGCATGCAGTGCCAAAGGAACATCGGGAGGAATTATTAAAATCTTGGACATAGCCAAAATAGAGCTAACCCAAGCTATAATCAATAACCACTAGATAATTACCAAAGTAAAAATTGGAGAGGTAAATATATTTATATTTATCTTCAATATGTATGCTCGAGTGTACATTGAAGGAAAACAAGATTGTTGGAATTCTTTATCACAATATGTAGAAGACAATAAATATCAGAATGTAGTAATACAAGGGGATTTGGACATGATATTACATTTAAGGGAATAAAAGGAGGAAGGGAGGGCCTAAACCCAATTCCCTTAAGGATTAATGGCTTGTTAGGATTGGAGATGTAACACCCAAGAATTGGGAATATACTTGGATTAATTGAAGAGTGGGAAGGGAACATATCACGACTAGGTTAGACAAGATTTTCATTAAAATCTAAATTTGTTTAGCAAAATGGGAGGTAAATTTAGAGCTATTT
This sequence comes from Pinus albicaulis, assembly GCA_034641835.2. NCBI lineage: Eukaryota > Viridiplantae > Streptophyta > Pinopsida > Pinales > Pinaceae > Pinus > Pinus albicaulis. The sequence continues at coordinate 254,906,628 of CM076581.1, forward strand.
CCATTATCATTCTATCATAATCACCCATACTCCTTGATAATATAGGAAATAAACAAAGGAGATACAATTACCTTATGGTTTAACCCACTTTGGGTCAAGTGCGAAGTGTCTATTCGTTTAATAAAATATGCATGGGTGGAACTTGTTCAAGGACCACCCTCTTATGTTTGGGAAGAACAAAAAACATGCTAAAGGAGAGGGAGAAAAATAATTATAAATCTCCTTAGAAATAAAAAGGATGAAATATTTAACTTTATGAAAGAAAAGAGGGTCAAATTAGAGAGGAGAGATGTAGCAAAAGAAGGATTAACAATAAAAACAAAACTTTCAATCAACCTTTTTAAAATCTACCAAGATGAGGAGTATTGTCAAGTGAGATATAGAAGCAAGTGGATTACATTAGGGGATCAAAACTTGAGCTATTTTCATAAGAATTCTAAGGCACGATAAATGACAAAGAAAGTCACATAAATCAAAGGGTGTGACATACAACTAAGATCATTGTAGTAGGAGGTGTAGTAAGAAGCCAAATTCCATTTAAGAAATGTTTACAAGGAATGTGGGAAGATGCAGAAGAATAGATAGAGGAAGTGCTAGAAGAATTACCTCAACTAATTATGGAATGGGAATAAGGGAAGCTTAAAAACAAAAATGGAGACAAGTAAATTTGGTAAGCTATCCAATATTTGGAGCAATATAAGTGACTAGAACTGGATGGGTACACAATCAATTTCTACAAATAATGTTGGGAAATTATTAAATTTTATCTCTAATGTATGCTTAATGACACTCTTAGAAATTAAAGAGTGGGGGGTTCAACCAAATCCTCCTTTTTGAAACTAAGTCCTAAAGAAAGGAAACACTCATGATTTGTGAGATGTATACTTATATCCCTCTATAATACTTCATACAAAATTTTAACAAATATCATTGATAAAAGATTAATAATATTATGGGAATAATTATATCAAAAACTCAAGGAGGATTTATTAAGGGAAGATAGATTTTGGACAATATAATCCTAGTTCAGGAAGCTATATGCTTGAGTCAATAGTGAAAGGAAAAAGGAATGGTGATCAAAATTGATATTGCTAACATCTTTGATATATTAGAGAATTCATACATGCTTGAAATTTTAGAAAGGTTTGGGTTCTCTCTAGGCTACATCAAATGGATTAGTGCTTGTATAGGGAAACCATGGGTGACACCCATGATCAATGGTAGGTTATGAGCCTTCTTCCCTATCACCAAACAGTTATGGTAAGGCTTCCCTCTCTCCCCTTTTATTTAAGCAGTGGTGGAAGATACATTAAGCCAGAAGCTAGAAAAGGTTAGACACAAGGAAATATCCTAGGGGTTATCATTGTGTGAGGGGAAAAGGACATAAATCGCGTGTAATTATAAAATGATAGATTAATACTAGGTGAAGCCTTCACAATGATTGCATAAAGATTCAAAAGGGTATTAAATGTATTTTTTCAGGCCTCATAAATTATAATTACAAATAATGAAAAGATTCATGTTTATGGATGGAGTGTTATCACGACTAAAATTACCCATATAACATGAAATATTGAAATTGATGAAATAAAATAGGGTCAAATTAGAGAGGCGAGATGTAACAAAGTAAGGATTAAGATAAAAATTTCACTCAACCTTTTTAAAATCTACTAGGATGAGGAGTATTGTCAAGTGAAATCTAGAAGTATGTGGATCAGGTTAGGGGTTCAAAACTTGAGCTATTTTTATAAGCACGCTAAGGCACGAGAAATGATAAACATAATCACAGAAATCAAAGTGTATGGCATAAAACCAAGCAAATTCTAGTAGGAGGTGTAGAAAGAAGGAAAATTACATTTCAACAATATTTACAAGGAACGTGGGGAAGATGCAAAATAATATATAGAGTAATTTTTGGAAGAAGTACCTCGAATAATTACGAAATAGGAAAATGGGAAGCTTACGAGAAAAAATGGGGACAAGGAAATTTTGGAAGCTATACAATATTTGGAGCAAGATAAGTCACTAACATTGGATGGGTACACCATCAATTTCTACAAAGAGTGTTGGGAAATTATTTAATTTAATCTCTAATGTATGCTTAATGACACTCTTAGTAATGAAAGAGTGGGGGGTCCAACCAAATCCTCCTTTTTGGAACTAATTCATATAGAAAGGAATCAGTCGTCATTTGTGAGATTTATACTTATCTCCATCTATAATAATTCATACAAAATTATCACAAAGATCATTTCTAAGAGAATAAATAATATCATGGGCATAATTATATCAAAAAATAAAGGAGGCTTTATTGAAGGAAGATAGATTTTGGACAATATAATCCTAGTTCAGGAAGCTATACATTCGAGTCAATAGTGAAAGGACAAAGGAATGGTGATCAAAATTGATATGGTTGACACCTTCAATATATTAAAGCATTCATACATGCTTGAAATTTTAGAAAGGTTTGGGCTCTCTCCAAGCTTCATGAAATGGATTAGTGCTTGTATATGGAAACCATGGATGGCACCCCTGATCAATAGTAGGCTATGAGCCTTCTTCCCTCTCACCAAAGGGCTATGGTAAGGCTTCCCTCTCTCTCCTTTTCTTTAAGCGGTGGTGGCAGATACATTAAGCAAGAAGATAGAAAAGGAAAGACAGAAGGAAATATCCTAGGGGTTATGGGTGTGCGAGGGGTGAAGGACATAAACTATGTGTAATTAGAAGAATATAAATTACTAGTAGGTGGATCCTCAATGATCATTGCATAAAGTTTCAAAAGGGTATTAAATGTGTTTTTTTTCAGGCCTCAGAAAGTCTTACAAATAATGAAAAGTCTCATGTTTATGGATGGAGTGTTAGCACGACTAAACTTACCCACATAACAAGAAGACACAGATTTTCCATAGTTCACTCTTGGACCTTCTTTACTTATTTGGGTATCCATATATCTTTAAGGTATGAAAGCGTTGAGGATTGGTCAAGAATCATAGAAACAATTGGAAAGGAAAAACAAGAATTGGGGGGTACGAAGATTAAATCTAGCAAGAAAAATAGTTTGTATATAAGAAGTTCCATTTGCTCTGCCAATTTTCCAAAGTTCGGTAATTAGAGAACCAACTAGAGTCCTAAATGCTATGGATAAAATGATAAGAAATTTCCTATGGAAAGGGGGAAAAGATAATCAGGGGAAATTCCACTTGGTACAATGGAAAAATATTAAACAATTCCATGAAACTTAGACAATCCTCAAGATATTTTGGTTGGAAAAAAAATTAAAGGCCAGTGGGCCTACTAGGAGATGCACTTCATTAGATTCTAGGAATGGCTACTCAATAAAAGTTTTGGAGGACACGATTATGGAATTATCTCCTTTAAACCAATTTTCATAATTCAAACCACTAGCAGTGCAGCTCTCGGCCAAAGGTGTAGATTGGCTAAGTGACCTATGCAAATGGTGAGAGGATGTACCTAGAATCTAGAAGGGTTGGAATGAGCTCAAAATCCCCCCGTAACCAACCCCTTATTCAGGGATAGTAATGGGAAATTATTAGAAACCATTAGAACCTGGGCTCCAATAAGGAATCAAACATGGCATGTTAGAGGTTGGGGGGAAAGGGGAACGTAGGGTAGAATATGCTTTATGATACCCAGGTTACAACAGCTATGTCTCCATTTTGGAAAGAAATTTGAAGCAAGAATTATCTGGCTAAGGTAAACTTCTTCAATTGGCTAGTGCAGCACCAAAAAGTTTTTACATGTCAAAAATTTAATAGAATAGGAATTCAAGGGGCAACAATTTGTTTACCTATGTAGAAATCTGGACGAATCCTTCAAGCACATCTTTCTATAGTGAAATTACACTTGGAAAGTATAGAAAATGGTTCATCAATACTTAGTTAGCAAGACCCTGATTCCAAATGTAGTGGAAGGCATCTTTGCGAAAATATGGAAAAACTATCCAAAAAACTAAAAAAATTGTATCTCAAGAGAATTTGGCTATCCTTACTAAAATACCCTCTTTGGAAGATATGTCTGATTGAAAAGCAAAGATATTCAACTAGAAATTCATTCCCTTGGCAAACGTGGTTGTGTAGGTGATAGGGCGTGTTTTTGAAACCTTACAAGTAGAGACATGGAACCAAAAAATAGATGAAAGATTAAGAAACAAAGAATGTAACAAGGAGGAGGACACATGTGCCAAACAATTTATAAGTTGTATTGCAGGAAAAATTGTTGTCTCCGTGGCCAAATTTGTTCCTCCCTTGGAGACATACGTGGAATCAAATTGAACTGGATGTATGTCAAGGAAAGGAATCAATGTGATGCTGATATTCTAAGTGAAGGTTTGAGAGGAAAACCAAAATGAGGATCAAATGGAGATGGATTTGGTGGAAATGACCCCTCTCCTCTTTTATTTTGTCTAATATATGAGATAGTATTGAATATTTTTCTCTGAAACGTCTCATAGCTCCTTATTTTTGTTGATGTTTAGTTTTGGCAAGGATAGGCTCTATTTATATTAGAATTTATTTGTTGTAAACTTCCTCTGGGAGTAGACACATTTTTCATCTACTTCCTGTTTTATTAATAAATTTCATCACTCTTGTAAAAAAAGGGTAAAAATGGCATAACTAATTTGGAAATAAATCTCAATATTTGATTTTTGCATATTACTATGATTTTTCTAATATATTATCTGGAGGTTAAATCTCTATCATTCACCTAATATTTATCGATAATTAGTTAAAATTCATTAATCTTTATTTTAAGATAAACATGCCTATAGACATAATAAATATTTGAGCTTAAAAAAAATAAAGACCAAAAATTATAACATTTAGACTACTCTCTCTTATACATATATGATCACATCCTTGATAAGGAAATCATCATTATAATATAGGAGCATGTGAGTGAAATAATAAATAGATAAGTATTGCTAACAAACAAATGGTCTAATCTAAACCATGTTGTGTGAACTATGACATGAAAGGTGTGGGATCCCTTCATCTTTGCACACCCATTCATCAGGAGCATATGAAGAAACAACATTAAGTATAACTTGGAAAATAAAAGCAATTCCAAATTTTCTACATTTCATTAATGTTGATTTATGTTAGATCATGTTCAGTCAATCGACCAATGGAAATAAAATCTATAAAATCCAAACTCTTAACTTGCATTGAGCCTAAAATTTCTAAGTTCTAATGATCATGTTGGTTAGATTGTTCATTCAAATAGTTTGACATGAATCTATTTCAACTGGCCTCATCAAACTATTATTCTCCCACTCATCCAAATCCATGCATGTAAAATGAATATAGATGTGCACTTAATAACCTCTATCCTTACAAATTCATACACATGATAGATTGAGCCTAGTGTAACACTCCCTCCTGGACCCTTGGAGTCTTCGAGACTAAATGGGAGGTGTTACCTTGTTTTAAAAAAACCTCCATGGTATCCTTATGAAAATGGGTTACAAAATACCTCATTTCCCAAAGTTAGAAAATTTTACTTTGGATGACACCATTTCATTCAACTCTTTTATATATTTCTAGCGATATAAATTTCGATGTTATCTTTATCTAATGCCCAATAAAAAATTATTCTAAATTAAATTTTATTCATTTAAATCCTTGCCACATAGGTAAGGCCCTACCATGTGGCACCTATATAACAACCCCACCTCACCTATGTAATTCCACATTACCTCAGGTGCCAATGTGGCCATGGCTAGGTCCATGTGGTACTCAATCTCCAAAATCTTCAAGATTTTTGAAGGCTCAAGTCATGATCAATCAAGTCAAGGGACTGAATATACCTCATTAGTTAACAACGAAAGATCTAGACGAAAAAAATATGAATGTGAATCTATTCTCTCATACCATTATTATAAGGGAAGATACAAACATATATTATTAGTATCACATCTATAAGTTACTTGAGGAAGAACCAGAGGGAAGTTCAGAAGAAACACAGATAGGTTTCCCAATTGTTGAGACCCCCTTTCACAATGTGGCGAGTTAAAATTTGCATAAAGTTGCTACATGTGCCAAAATTATTTTGATCTTTTGTTTCCTTACATAAACGTTTACCCACAAATCTTATGTCACATATAATCACAACTTCATTTTTTAGTTATGCATGAATGGAATCTCTAACTATCACATAGAAGGTACTTAAAAACTCAACGTTTTGAAAATAGAGGTGAACTAACACTTACTAGAGTACGAAATGTTGAACGTAAAGATACTAGCAAAAGCTATTAATTCACTATTGAAGGAAAATCATTATGTAGGTGTGAGGAGGTAGAGACAAATGAGGGTTCAATACTTTCAACAATAAATGTAATCAGGGAATCCCTTAGTGTACGAGTGCCAATTCTCCTCTATGCTCATTTTTTTTTTTTTTAGGTACCTTGCATATGATGTTCCTTGTTATCAACAACTAACATAGGTTGGAGATTATATTTAGGCTAAATTAGAAACTGAGGATGTACCTTCCAAGAAATCATGAATGCAAAAGATAGCCAACACTTCAATGACTTTGGTCCATGTTTTTGTATGTTATGATTATTCTTAAATCTTGAAGCATTTGTTTTTTTTTATTTCCAATGTTTGATGATTCAAGTTTGTTAATTGTGTTAACATGACTTAAGGTGATTCTTGGTTATAGCCTATTGAGTGCGGAGCCCCTTCCTTGTGTCATCAACAAGAGATGCAGAAGATGCAAAAGTGTTGTGCGGGAGATGCAAAAGTGTTATGCAGGAGGTGAAAAAGTGCAGGTGTCTCTTCCACATCTTCCTTCCTCCGCACATATTTTTCACACCACTTCTTCCGCACACCTCCATCCTGCACACCACTTCTTCCGCACATCCATGAACTCCTTTCTAGTGGGATTAAATTTTCAACTAAAATTTATTTAGGGGTATCATCTATTTCTAAGAAAGGATAGAATATGGATGAGAGATAACAAATTCAATCAATTTTCCATTATTTTCAAATGTTTCATGTGTCTCTTAGGTTTTTTATTTCAAGGAAATTGTGATGTTTGTTTCTCTTTGCATCGACACTTTTTAATTTTCAGTGTAAGAAATTTTAGCACTTTTCTCACCAAAATCCATTAGTCATTCTAGTCCTTCAAATTTCTTCCCAAAATTTTCATTTTTGACAGCTAAATACATGTGTCTAGAACTTTTTTATATGTTTTATAGCATATTGAGTGAAATAGGGAAAAAATAGCTCAACCGGCTTGGACATCTTGTGACAGCCAATGTTCCACCCTATTTTTTAAAATTGTCAGTGAGGCTATGCATAAAGAAAACTTGGTGCAACTTATTTGTAATATAATATCAAATAGCACAAGCCCAAATCGATATATTCATGGGGACCAACCTAGCCACCAATTTTTTCTATATTAGACATAGTTTACCACGTCTCCATACAATATTTCTTTGTGGTTGTCCTTGCACGTTTTTTGACTTAGAGTTATTACTGACATCTTGTAAACTAGCTGTCACGATCACAAAGATTTAATATTTATTTTACTTCATAAATTTCTTCCACTGAGGGTACATATATCGATGATATTAAATCATGAGCGAAGTGTCAATTAAATGAATGAGATGGTTTTGGAATTCTATATTTTTTTCCACTATTTCCCATAAATGCCAACTTTGGTATATTAAATTGCTATTTATTTAAGGTGTCTTGTATAACATACTTCACATGTGAAATAGTAACAACTCGTGGTTATATAGGGAACCAAGAAATCTACAGTTAAACGACATTAAGAATTTTATTGATTGAGGGATTATTTTTATGTACAAAGTGGAAATGGAAAGTAGAGGAAGGAAAGATGATATTTCCATTGATATGATTAACTCAACTACTCATATTGATAATAAATATCAATGATCTATTGGATATGAGTGTTAGGTGAACCTGCCAATAGAATAGAAGAACAACAACGAGATTTGGACTAGCAGATTGGCCAATGTTGCATGTGTTGAAAAAGATTTTTTTATTTCAAAAAGATTATTTATTTGTGTGCAAAAAAATTTTTTCAAGAACGAGAAAAAATATGCTAGCATTGAAGAATACCCCAATTCCTCAGACTCTCAAGGCATTAAGATGGATTCTCAAGCTACGAGAACTGAATAAGTTCTTAAAATTGTCATAAGAAAATAGTTTCCTAGAGTCACGACCAGGCATGAGGATGTAGGTGCAAGATGGAGCACTAAATTTGATGAAGGTTGAACCAAGAGATTTCCAATGTGATGGGATGGTCACGTTATGATGCTGGGAGGAATTTACATGTTTTTGTAAGAAATTGTAGATATTCACATTAGGAAGTGAATTTTTTTTTAGAATTAATTGGAGGAATTATTGCCTAATGTAAATATAGTTTCAATTTCCCTTATTTTTTGGAGAAGGGTAAATGTGTTGAAAAAATGCAGCAATAAATTCCTAATTTAATTTTCCCTTGAATTAAATTAGGAGAAAATCAAAATTCCACATCACAAGACAACTTGAGTTAAATGAGTTGTAACCACTCTTTTAGCTTAGTTAATTTGAGTTGTCGACTTAACTTGAGTTGTGTACAATGATTCCTAAATTTTAGGAGACTAGGTTGAGTTTAATTTCAGTTGTAACAATTTAATTGAGTTAAATTGAGTTAAGGTTAGTTAAACTAGTTCTAAATATTGGAGGAACTAGTAGGAGGTCTAGCAGTGGGCTGAAAATTTAGTGTTCAACTAATTAACTCATCAATCAACCTTAATTAACCTATGCATGCATGAAATTTGACTTACCCATTTGAAATTGGAGTTAAAGGGAAATGTACTATGATTTGTATAATCATCCAAATTGGATAGGTGGTGCATGTAGTCATGGAAGGGCGTATAGGGATTGTGTAGTTCTAGATGGGGATTTCCATAATTAATAGGGGGTTAATTCCTTGAGAAATAGTGTAGGGAAATAGGAGCTTGGAAAGCAGGAAAATTGGTTAAGTGTTGGCTAGATTCAGTTTCTGAGGCACTGAGATAGATTATAGTTGTGTAGAGGTTGCTCAAGCTTGAAGGAAATAAATAAGGAGCCTGAATTAGCAGCAGCGGGTGAAGCTTTAGCTTCACAATTCGATCTTGATTTTACTCTCATTTTGTAATATTCCCAATTTTCCATCAGTTAATTGGAATATTAGAGTTCTTACTTTTCTCAATTAATTAAGTAAATAAAAAGGTGGAGGGACCCATAAACCCCATAGATGAATAAAATCCACTTTTGTTGCATTAATGTGGGTTAGTAGATAGTATATCAACATCATGGAGTAGTGGAGCAGCTCATTAATGAAGGAAGAGTGGAGATTATGGAGAGATAATGAGGAAGATGATGGAGATAGTGGAGGAATAAAAGTAAGATCATAGAGAATTAATGATGCACTGATGGAGGAAGTGGTGCATTAAATGCACACATGATGGAGGGACTAGAGATTAATTGTAGAGATCATGGAGATCATGGAGAGACAACGCAGTCTTCATGGAGACTAGCGGCCACATGTGCAGCGTAGTTATGAGGTGGGCCAATGCTAGGGAAGGCTCACAACCATATAAGGAAGATGAGGGCATCAAAGAAAATCAGTCTTGAATTTGATATTTTATTGTCATTTGACATTCTTTGCGTGCTTCAATTGTTTAGCTAAGTCTGTTGTGTTGTTTAGCACACGGGTGTTCCCGATCGGGAATCTAACCCTTACCCACGGGGGACTTTAAGTGCCTACTTTGGGAAGGTTATTTTGAGTAGCTATTAATCATCCAGCATCAGTGCCACATTTGGCCCCTCTCTTCTGCATATACAACTTTAGGAATTACACATTCCTATCTTAGGGTTTGAGAGGAGGAAGGTATTTCTTAGAATTTCAGCTAAGAAACCAATGGAGGGTTCATACTTTCATCTTGTGCTTCCATTTCAGTCTTCCAAGAGCATCATTATGATATCCGATATCAGGCCAACATTTTATACCTCCATGCAGCAACAGTTCCTCCAGGAATTGTGCAGTCTAGCCAGGTAGATCTAGTGGAGGAAAGAAGTTCCAAGTATTTAAGCTTGCAATCGTGTGAGGGATCATCCCCTAACTTTGGAGAGATTATTTCCATCAGCTATGAGCTATATTCCATCACCTAGAAAAAAGCTATAGCTTCAACCCTCTTGACAGTGCAGTTCATTCCAGCAGTTGTGCAATGTGCAGTTGCAACTTGAGTAGAGGAAGGAGGAGCTAAATCTCAAGCTTCTAGCTTGGAGATCAAGAGAAGGGACCAAAACTTCATGTATTGAGCTGATTTGGTGCTATTGTAGCAATTATGTCACCAATTCAGACTCATCTCAGCAGTTACCCAGGAGGATTTCATAAGTCAGTCAGGAGGGGTGCAGTTGGCAACCCAAAAAGGGCCGAAAATCCAAAATTAAAATTTGGCCAAACCATTTCTGGGTTGTAATTAATTTTTTTTATTAGAATCTGTGGTTAAAATCCCGGATCATTATGAGCACTTCACCAGCCTCCCATACATGGTTCTTCTTCTCATTAGCAACAATTTCTAGTAGCAGCAACAGTAGCATCACATTGTTTCTAGTGCTAGTTCTCATTAGTGTATTTCAGCCACTTCTTGTTAGCTTGAGTGCATCTCCTTTCGAGCACTGTGTAATTTATATTTGTTTTTGGTTATAATGATATTACTTAGTTTTTTCTGCTCATGGTTATAATGTCTTGATGTTCCAACATATTTACAGCATTTTCCATATTTTAGTGTTATATTCCTGTTTTTCTTATTTGGAATTATATAGATGTTCTATATTCCTGTGTTTTCCATTTTGGAATATTATAGTGGTATCATAGCATGATCTTTGGCTCAGATTGTGGGCACTTCATGACATCAAAAGAATAAGAAGAAGAAGTAGAAAAATAAGAAGTCTTCAATGGAAAAAGGATTAAGTTTTGCCACACTTCTCTTTAAAACCTATGCAGCATCTCTCCAAAGAGATTAAAAAAATGAGAAGGGGAAGACAAAGAGAAACCTCAAGAGAGTTTCAGAAAGAGTAAGGTCCAAGCACTCCTATCAGTAGCATAAACAACCATAAATGCAAAGAGCTCCACAACACTTTTCTATGTCCACTTTCCTTCCAGGAGGAGATAAATGGAATGAAGATGGAGGATACTTAGAGCATGCGACTCTGAGTAATTATCTTTCAGAGTACAAATCTCATTCTAGAGCATTCAATGAGAATTTAAATCTCCAACAGTTTTTCATATCAAAGAGAATCAGAGACCCTGCAGCTGCAATATAAGAAAAAGGCACATACATAGTAGATTCTTCTTTCCTACTTTTGATGGGTCATCCACAAGCACAAAAAAAGCTTAGAGGAAGAAGTTAGATGCATTATTCCAGCTAAATCCACTGGCAGAAGGATATATTGTTGATACTGCAGCGCTGCACCTTAAGGTTGAAGAAAAGGATTGGTGGTTCAGCCATATGAAACATGCAAGAGTGATTGCTTATGCAGATTTCACTCAAAGGGTGATGAAGAAATTTTATAGAAGAAAACCAGAGACACTTTCCCTAGATACATTTCCCGTCATTGATGAGAATGTACATGAGAAGCAAAAGGAATATGTCAGCACTATCACTCTGGAAAGGGAGCAACTACCACCACCACTAGCTGCAAAAGTACTTGCATATTTGCAAGATGTTCTTGAGCTCTTCACATTGGGACTCCCATGTATGATTCAGGATATGTATGAGGAAGAAGAGGCAGATACCAGCATCGGTGCAACAGTAGAGGAGCAACCATCACCATTACCAGCAGTTGGAGAAGCCAATGCACCGGTTGGAGGAACTCTTGTAGCCTTATAAGATGTCCCCAAGTATCAGCTTATCCAAGGTTTGCAAACATTTCCATCCCATATTATTTCAACACCTCAGTTTGATATTTGTGGGGTCATGCAATTACGGAAATTACATAACCAAGGGTTAGAGCACCTTGTTGATTTGGAACAACATGCACCATCATGGAGATCAGCAACGTTGTCACTAGGGAGTAGTGATGAGTTGGGGGCCCAACTATTATTGGAGCATTTCGATGACTGCTTCACTCATGAAGCATTGGAGGGACAGATGATAGTTGGTAGACATCTTATGATGGATAGAATTTTCCATTATCAGGAATAAGCCTTCTTGATGAGCATCTCACATCTCAAATAGAAGTTTCTACCTACAACATATTTAGAATCTTATGGATTCTACCAGGTCATCACTGAGAGGTTCTCGTGGATTAACCTCAAGGAGGATGCACTTCAACATATCATGGAGTGCAAATATCATTAGATTTGGGAGGATGGTATTCTCCATTGGGTGGATACCAAGTTGGCGCATGATATGAGTCATCACCCATAGTTGGATGGATGGGTGAGGATGATGAGCAAGTGGTTGGTGAGCTACTTGCATATCTATGACACGGGGAAGTAGGAGGCATGGCTACGCTAGTTAATCTTGAGAGATTCTGGCCATCACATGACATATCCTATTTCAATGGGTGTGTTATTTTTTGGGACATGGCATGGCACTCACATGATGTTGCAGCATGTAGCGTTGTTATGTTGGGTTGATGTGACATTCTACATGTCAATCAATATGTTTTTGCTCCATGGCTTGCATGATGATGATGTGAGCTGGCAGAAGGATTCATTGTTGCTTTGGTTACTCTTAGGATAGTATGGGTTGAATTTCTCCCATACCTTGCATGATGAGGAGGGAGGATGGGAACAGGAGGCCTTACTGCGTTAGCTTATGTTAGGAGAGTATGGCCACCATACTTGGTATGATGATGGGGTGGTATGGGAGGAAGAGGCAGTGTTTCAGTGGCTGTTATTAAGAGAGCATGGTTCGACATTTCACATGTCAACCAATATGTCTTTGTTTCCTATTTTGCACAGTGTTGAGAGGCTTCTTGGGGCAAGCAGGTCCAACAGAGCCAATGATGGCAGCATGGAGAGGTACATCCTACTGCATGTAGCATGGGTTGGAGAGATAATTCATGAGTTGGGACTTTCCTTTGGGGGGAGGAACCACCTAACTTCATATGTCTCATGTAGAGAAGAGGCTCTGGAATAGCAGATGGTTGCCACTTGGAGGTTCATTGATGAGGAGAGGCATCTAGTTATATAGTAGAAAGCCATTCTAGACATTATACAAAGGCAGATAAGGAGTTTGGAATTCATTACAAAATGGAGCAGATGGGGAGACCTTCCATACGAGGATTCCATTTGGAGGGAGGAGGATTTCTGTAGCATTCAATTTTGTAGTTGCTTGGGGAAAAGAGACATATTTGCGGGGAGGACTGTAATATTCGTAATTTTCCATCAGTTAAAGTGAATATTAGAGATCTTACATTTATCAATTAATTAAGTAAATAAAAGGGTGGAGGGACCCATAAACCCCATAGATGAATAAAATCCACTTTTGTTGTGTAAATGTGGGTTAGTAGATAGTAGATCAGTAGCATGGAGTAGTGGAGCAGCTCATTAATGAAGGAAGAGTGGGAATTATGGAGAGATAATGAGGAAGATGATGGAGATAGTGGAGGAATAAAATTAATATCATAGAGCATTAATGAGGCAGTGATGGAGGAAGTGGTGCATTAAATTCACACATGATGGAGGGAGTGGAGATTAATTGCAGAGATCATGGAGATCATGGAGAGACAACACAATATTCATGGAGACTATTTGCCACATGTGTAGCGCAGTTATGAGGTGGGCCATGGCTAGGGAAGGCTCACAACCATATAAGGAAGATAAGGGCATAAAGAAAATTAGTCCAGAATTTGATATTGTATTGTCATTTGACATTATTTTCACGCTTCAGCTATTTATCTAAGTCTACTGTGTTGTTTAGCACACCGGTTTTCCTGATCGGGAATCCCACTCTTACCCATGGGGGACTTCGAGTGCCTACTCTGGGAAGGTTATTTTAAGCAGCTATTAATCATCTCACATTGGTGCCACATTCAACCCCTCTCTTCGGCATATACAACTTTAGGAATTACGCATTCCTATCTTACGGTTTGAGAGGAGGAAGGTAGTTCTTAGCATTTCAGCTAAGAAACCAATGGAGGGTTCATCCTTTCATCTTGTGCTTCCATTTCATTCTTCCAGGAGTAGCATTGTGATATCTGACATCAGGAAAATAGTTTATACCTCCATGCAGTAGCAGTTCCTCCAGTAATTGCGCAGTCCATCCAGGTAGATCTAGTGGAGGAAGGAAGTTCCAAGTATTTAAGATTGGAATCATCTGAGGGATCATCCCCTCACTTTGGAGAGATTATTTCCATTATTTGTGATTTATATTCCATCACCTAGTAACAAGCTACAACTTCAACCCTCTTGACAACGTAGTTCATTCCAATAGTTGTACAGTGTGTAGCTGCAACTTGAGCAGTGGAAAGAGGAGGTAGATCTCAAGCTTCTAGATTAGAGATCAAGAGAAGGGACCAACCCTTCATGTATTGAGCTGATTGGGTGCTATTGTAGTAGTTATATAACCAATTCATCCTCATCTTAATAGTTACCCAGGAGGATTGCGTAAGTCAGCCAGTAGGGGTGCAGTCGGCAACCCAAAAAGGGCCGAAAATCCAAAATTAAAATCTTGCCAAACCATTTCTGGGTTTTTCCTCGATTTTTTTAGTAGAATCCATGGTTATAATCCTGGATCATTTCGAGCACTCCAGCATCCTCCTACACATGGTTCTTCTTCTCATTAGAAACAATTTCCAGCAGCATCACTAGCATCACAACATTTTTAGTGTTAGTTCTCACTAATTTATTTCAGCCACTTTATGTTGGCTTGAGTGCATCTCCCTTGGAGCACTGTGTACTTTATATATATTTTTTTTTATAATGATATGACTCAGTTGTTTCTGCTCATGGCTATAATGTCTTGATGTTGTAGCATATTTATGACATTTTCCATATTTTAGTGATAGATTCATGTTTTTCTTATTTGGAATATTATAGATGCTCTATATTCTTGTCTTTTCCATTTTGGAATATTACAGGGGTATCAGAGCATGATCTTTGGATCAGCTTGTGGGTACTTCATGACATCAAAAGAATAAGAAGAAGAAGCAAAAAAAAAATAATTTTTCAATGGCAGAAGAATTAAGTTTTGCCACACTTCTCTTTAGATCTATGGAGGATCTCTCCAAAGAGATTATAGAAATGATAAGGGGAAGACAAAGAGAAACCTTAAGAGGGTTTCAGAGAGAAGAAGGTCCAATCACTTCCTATCAACAACATAAAAAACTGGAAATGCAAAGAGCTGCACAACACTTTTCTATGTCCACTTTCCTTTCAGAAGGATATGAAGGGCATGAAGTGGAGGATACTTAGAGCATGAGACTATGAGTAATTATCTTGAAAAGTACAAATATAAATCTATAGAATTCAAGGAGAATCTAACTCTTTAACAGTTCTTTCAGATTAAAGAGAACCGGAGACCCCGCAACTGCAATGGAAGAAAAGGGCACATACATAATAAATTCTCCTTGCCTACTTTTGATGGGTCATCCACAAGCATAGAAAAATCTTGGAGGAATAAGTTAGATGCATTATTCCAGCTACATCCAGTAGCGGAAGGAGATATTGTTGAGATTTCAACACTGCACTTTGAGGGTGAAGAAAAGGATTGGTGGTTCAACCATATGAAACATGAAAGAATGACTGCTTATGTATATTTCACTCAAAGGATGATGAAGAAGTTTGATAAAAGAAAACCAAAGACACTTTCCATAGAGACAATTTTCGTCATTGATGAGAAAGTACATGACAAGAAAAAGGAATATGTCAACACTATCACTCTGGAAAGGGAGCAACTACCACCACCACCAGCTGCAGAAGTACTTTCATCAGGAGAAAGGGAACTTGCATCTTTGCAATATGGTCTTGAGCTCTTGAATTTGGGAGTCCCATGCATGATTCAAGACATGCATGAGGAAGAAGAGGTAGATACTAGCGTTGGTGCAGGAGTAGAGGAGAAACCATCACCATTACTAGCAACTGGAGAATCCATTTCACTGGTTGGAAGAATTCTTGTAGCCTTACAAGATGTCCCCAAGTATCAGCTTATTTGATCAGGTGATCATGTCCAAATGGAAAAAAATGCTCAAAAATGGAACTGATCAAAATTGGTTGCAACTTGAACGACCGGAATGGCCTCATCGCTATAATTCTGGCACCATGAATAGGACTCAAATCTGATGTCATATGTGAAAGATATTGAAGTTTGAAGTTGCCCAATAACCTTCAAAACATGACTTTTGAAAAAAACTAATTTGTCATTTTCAGAAAAATATTATGGAAAAATTTCATTTTTTTATATGGTTTTGGGAAGCATATGAGAGGGTGCCACATGGCCTGCCTAGAGGCTGCCACGTGGCCTGAGGCACATGGTTCAAAGTATGGCTAAAAAATAAATTCGTGGGTTGACCCGACCTGACCTGAATGGAGTCGAGTCACGCTAAACGTG
This sequence comes from Pinus albicaulis, assembly GCA_034641835.2. Lineage (NCBI taxonomy): Eukaryota > Viridiplantae > Streptophyta > Pinopsida > Pinales > Pinaceae > Pinus > Pinus albicaulis. The sequence goes on from CM076581.1 coordinate 254,923,207, forward strand.
TTTGGGTTAGCTGATAGCGCGGGTGGAGGTTGACTCGACCTGAATGTGTTTGGGTCATCAAAAGGCGGGAAGAACATGAACGCAGTCGGGTCGGGTGTGTTGTTTGCGTGCACACACAGTCGGGTCATCGTTTGTTTCAATCAGCGAAGTTAAGGTTTAAGCCCCCCAAGGCCAAGGGCTAAAGCCTGCGACCACGAGTGGTGATCAAGGGATAAGCCCATTTAAAATGGTGGAACAATTGCGTTAGGCCCTCAGGTGCTATCCCTCTAGCCATGTGACCTGCGGGCTATGACCAAGGGCACAGGCTAACGACTTAACCGCCAGCGGAAAACGTCCGGATTTCTCGCATGTGAATGCGCCAGCAACTGGCAGTTGAAATTAATGCTGCCCCCAAACTTAGCGCATGGTTCTAACATTTTGGAAATTCTGCCATTTCTAGCACGTCTAATTGGAGTTCACCCACATTTGGTGGGGTTTTCAATGCGCATTGAGCAGAAATTTGTGGAGGTCATAACTTCTCCAATATTGAACCAATTTGGACGAAATTTTGGTCAATTTTGGGTACTCTAATAATTCTGGAGTGTTTGGGATAGGTGTCAAAGTGAACAGAGGTGTTCTTCAGCCCTTTTTTCTTCAGGGAATCTTGGAGAGCCAACAGGGCCATGAGGGAAATGGAGCTGCATTGGGCTATACTTCACTGTTTGAGGTGAAATAAAAGCCATTTTTAGATTATTTTTGTCTTCTAAATTAAATTTCACAGCTGGGTCTGCCTATTTAGGAATATTTCTCACTGTATAACAAATTTTAGCAACTTAATAGAGCAAGGACATGCCCATTGGGAGCTTTGGACTTGGCAAATGTAGCCTAGGAGGGGTGAACTACCTCATCATGTTGCTGTGTTATCTTATGGTGAAGTTTTTCTGCTGTGTATTTATGATTTAAGATGTTAAACAGTAATTTTAATTAATGTTCCCTCACACATAAACTTAGAAACAGTTACCAAAAACACTTTGTTTAAATTGCAAGACATCATGAACACTTTGCACACTTAATTAAATGAAAATGGATACTTTAAACAGAAGATACAAATAGTTTCATTTCCAGGTTAGATGGTATTGGAGCTAAGGATTTGAGCCTTACGAGCTAGAGTTTTACTCAACATTTGTTTTGTGCAAATATATAGTTGATTGTTTGCAAGTTTTGATGCTTACTAGGCTTCAACTCAAGAGAGGTGAAGGAAACTTGGTTAGTGCACAAAGTAATACTCAACCAAGAAGGGCTAGAGAGCCACCTACAAGAGCCATAGAAGCAGCTTCAAGCATGTCTTCAAGAGAGGGAGAAGCTCCTGAAGACATTGATCCCAAAGAAGAGGAACTAGTGTTCCGAAAGGCTTTCTTGGACATGACGGAGATGGTGAGGATACTCTACCAAGAAAGGAATGATAGGCTTGTTGGAGAAGGGTCTAAAAACCAGAAATAAGGAGAGGGTTATTCAGGAGGAAAGGAAAGTGATGACAAGTCAAAGAAAGGACACAGAGGAAATGGTGATCCACCATCCCCATATTCATCCTCTTCCTCTACATCGTCATCCTCAACTTCGGTGAATCAATCTCACAAGTCTAAAACCACTGGTAAAAGTCCATTTTTAAAGCCTGATGTTAAATTTGAGTTTCCTATGTTTAATGGTGAAGTCAATTCAGAGAAATTTGATAATTGGATAAGATAGTTGGAAGTTTACTTGAGGATACAGAACCTTCATGATGACGACACCAAGATACAGTTAGCCTCTTTGAGAATGGATGGAGCAGCATTGGTATGGTGGGAAGCCAAGACCAAGGATGAAATTAAAAAACATGGTAAGATCACTTTATCATGGGCCGAATTTATTACTGCAATTAAAAAGCAATTTTATCCATTAGCTCATTTACAAAAGGCTATCATGAACTGGCAAAAATTTAGATAGCTCAAGGGACAAAATGTACAAGACTACACCCAAGAGTTTAGAAGAAGAGCACTCTTATTAGGGGTAGACTTACAAAATCAAGATACATTGTTGAAATATATAGGTGGTTTGCACAGCTACCTTAGACATACTATCCTTATGTTCAATCCTACTAGTCTAGACGAAGTTTGTGTACAAGCTACGCATTTAGAGTCTAGAAGGAAAAACACTTTTGATGAGGGTAGAAATAAGCCTTTTAAGGGGAAAAAAAAAGATAAAACCTCTAAGGGAAAAGGAAAACAGAATGCATCTATCAAACAAGAGGGTGAGAAAGTGATATGTAAACACTGTTCAAGAGAAGGCCATGAAGAGAAAAACTGTTGGAAACTACATCCTGAAAAAAGAACTCAGTTTAACAAAAACAAAGGAAAGAAGAAAACTGTAGCTACTACAACTACACCACAAGACTTAAGTGATGATTCAGGTGACAAAACTAAAATTACAGCCATGGGTTTGAAGAGTATGAAGGGAAAGGAAATTGAAACTATGCCAAGCACTAGTACTTCAAACTGTCATGTACAAGCTCCAAATGAGGAAGAAAGAATTGAATTGTTCCATGTGAGGGTAGTCTCAAAACATACAAAAATTGACACATTGTTTGATAGTGGGTCACAAGAAAATATCATATTAGAAGACTTGGTCAAAAAACTTAAACTTGAGACCATTTCACATCCCAAGCCATATCCACTTGGATGGATATGCAAGGATGCAAACTTACAAGTCTCAAGAAAGTTCATATTGAAATTTGCAGTTACTACACCCTTCATTGACACAGTTGAACTTGATGTAGTGCCGCTTGATATATCAAGAATTGTTTTGGGAAGCCCTTGCTTATTTGATAGGAAAGTGATCTTCCATCGCCATGAAAATAAGTATCATCCCTTTAAATATGGCAAGGATTTTATTGTTAGATCACATCGCAAGAAGACAAATATAGTGATGGTAAATGTGAGACAGGTAAAAAGACTAGTGAATTCTAGTAAGAGTTTTGTAATTCTTATGGTTAAGCCCAAGGTTGATGTGAATCCTGAGTCATTTGAAAATTGACTCATTTGAAAATTGTGATTCCAAACTTAAATCAGATTTATATGATGTAGTTGGTGCACATCATGAGATGTTTAAGGAACCGATAGGTTTTCCTCCTAAAATGGAGATTCAACATGAAATCCAGTTACATCAATATTGTCCTCTTCCTAACATAGGCATGTACCGCATGTCTATCATGGAGAATGTTGAAATAAAGAGGAAAATTAAGGATTTGTTGGATAAAGGGTTCATAAGACCAAGCACTTCACCATGTGGGTCACTGATAGTGTTGATTCCAAAGAAAGATGGAACTTGGCGCATGTGTGTGGACTTCAGGGCATTGAACAAGATAACGGTAAAGAATAATTACCCACTCCCAAGGATAGATGATTTTTTAGATCAGCTGAAAGATGCTAAATATTCCACTAAGTTAGACTTACGTAGTGGTTATCATCAAGTTAGAATTGTAGAAAGTGACATTTGGAAGACAACATTTAAAACCAAACAGGGACTCTTTGAGTGGCTTGTTATGCCATTTGGTTTATGCAATGCACCTACAACTTTCATGTGAGTAATGGATGATGTCTTACACCATTTTCTTGATTATTTCGTTATTGTCTACTTAGATGACATCTTAATTTTCAGCAAGACTAGAGAATAGCATGTCATGCATGTTAAGAAAGTACTTGATATTTTGAAGAAAAATAAGTTATTTCTTAAAATGTCAAAGTGTGAATTTGGAAATACTTCTTTGGTTTATTTGGGACACATAGTAGGAGGAGGTGCTTTGAGAATTGATCCTTCTAAGGTAGAAGCCATTTTGGATTTGCCTACTCCCAAATCCATTATAGAGATAAGAATTGTTTTGGGTGCAGCTCAGTATTGGAGGAAGTTTATTTCTAACTTCTCTGCCATAACAGCTCCTATGCATGTAGTGACAAGTGTGAAGCATGCTTTCTAATGGGGAGGCAAGAAACAGAAAGCTTTCGAGTCTTTGAAAGAGAAGATAAGTTCAGTCCTTGCATTACCAGACTAGAGACAACCATTCGAGATTCAGACCGATGCTAGTGATTATGCCATGGGTGCAGTTCTCCTACAACATGGTAAGCCTACCGCATTTCATTCTGAGACATTTAATGGTGTTGTTGTGAATTATCCTACATATGATAAGGTGTTGTATGCATTGGTACAAAGAATAAAAAAGTGGAAACACTATTTGATGGGAAAAGAAATAAGATCTCAGAATAATTCTTGGTTCTAAGGATTTTAATAATCAGCTACATCCGGGATTATTCCTTGCTCCACCTGGTTATGCTTTGGATCCTTTTGAGTGAAAAAATCCTCCATTTCTTCATGATCATCTGTCTTGGCAGCCTCATAAAATTCTGCTATGTTTTCTTTAAGAAATCCTGATATGTCTTGATTGAATGAACTGAATTCTATCTGAAAGACATCATTAGGGACATTTCCTAGTAGTAGGTCCTCTTGAGAAAATAGTACAGCCTTAGTATCAATATTTTCCTCTATTTCTTTATGAAGCAAGGCTGCAGTATATAAATCATCATGAGAGTATACATAAATTTTTTCTTTCAATGAAAGTTTGGAGGCTGACTGCACGTTTAGAATCTGATTGATTTCTTCCTCTATTAAAGGAGGAGGCATTTTCATTTTTCCTTGGGAAAAACCACTATTTCCCTCTTTCTCTTGTAAAGGTTGGTCATACGGCTGAAGGTATTCTTTGTTTTTAATAACAATACCCAAATAATATTGATTTCTGATTGTTTTAAGGTTGTCTTTGATGAACTGAAATGAAGCACAACAACACAGAGGTAAAGATCCTTCCCTTTCTCCCAAACTTTCTACACTTTATTCTTCACTCTCATAGCTAATCTGTGTTTGCAGATCACTATATTTGAGCTGCTGAAAATGACTTTCTTTTTCCCAAAAACTAGTTAATGATTTTTCTGTAGTGTTAGCTTGGGTCTGCAGAACATAATCATCATCATATTGATCATACTTGGGTAGCTTATTCATAGAAGGTATGTTATCCAATATGCACACTAGATCAGTAGATTTCTCTACCATATGTTGATCTATAAGTCTATTTTATAATCCATGGTAGTGGGGTTTAGAAGGAGAGTGTTTATGGCCAATAGCTTCTTCTTCTCCTAATATTGAAACATAATGGTTTTCTTCGTCTTGTGTTTTATCATGAGGCTGAATCTCTTCTTGAGCCTCACAAAAAAGGGTATATGAATTGTCATTTGTTTCAACTTCTATGACCTTCTATGCTGCTTGATATTCCAAAGGATCCCAAGGCTGATCCTCTAGCTCTAAGACATATTCTTTGTCATCTATGATTTTATCATCTGATAAGTGAGAGAGTTCTTTTCTCCTCTAATTATCAATTAGAATGTGCTCTATTTTCCTTTCTGCAGTCTGAAATGAATCAAAGCATAAGGGTAGAGATTCAAAATATGTTGCATTTTCCTCTATCTCAAGTTCTATGTTTTTAAGATGGCTCAGGGGGGAGAATTTCTAGATCTTTAAAAGGGTTTATATCATCTATTTCTCCCCTGACTGATCCTTTAAGGCATTCTTCCTTGTTTCTAGTTGCAACCTGTTTGTAATGCTCTCTTAATAGTGAAGCACAAGATGTAGGAAGGCATCTAGTACTTACTTCATTTGTCATTTTATTAATCAATCAGAAAAAGGGATCAATGCATCTTTATAACCAGTTTGAATTATTTTACCAGTGGAGTCTTTAGGTTTATTGAGAGTTGTGGAGTCGCTAGGTGGATGGTTTTTACTTGTTTGAGGCTGATTGTTGTCCACCATCAACAATCAGGTACCACTCTTGGATAACACTTGATTCATCTAAGTTTAAAATGAGGTTTTCTGATTTTTTGAGTTTATATTTAAGTTGTTTATTACTCAGTATCCCCAGTATGGTTGCCACTATGTTGGCTCCCTGTGATTTGCAATATTGACAAGAAAAAACACTAAAACCCTTTGGAATCCTAGGACCTAGCCTTCCTCGATTCAGAGATGGATCTCTCTATATAAGTGTTTCTATTTCTTTATGCTCTTGTTTTATGATATTAGGCTAGTTATGAAGTTCTAAGGACTTGTTTGTTTTGGTTGATTAATGGAGGGAATGTTTTAGTTGAATAGATAGACCATGAGAAAACATTAATCCATTTGGGTATGGAGTCATAAAAGGATTTAATTGTTCATCAACTCTACAAGGGTTTTCATAGGGCAAGCTAACTATATCAAGTGGATCTCTTAGATTACATGTGATATGAAATAACAATAATTTGTGAACGCGGTAGAAATATAGTCAGTTAAGAATCTTTTAATTCTAATTCAAGAAAATACTTTTAGGTAAATTTTTGAGGAAAACCAAAGGACAAGGCATACCATAAACTTCTTTGGCCAGAATTTAATAAGCTAACCTTTAAGACAATGATCCAACAATCCTAGAATTACTATCAGACAAAGAAAACATTTAAGGTAATAGTGGGAGCAGTTAAAGAGAAAGCTAAACCTGTCTTCTTTAACTCAACACTGAAAAGAACTTCAAAGCATCATTTTGAAGCAGACCAGAGGACAGGGCATACCACAGAATTCCCTGGTTTAGATTCTAATAAGTATACTTCAAAGAAAGACCTTAAAAAACAATATTTCAGGCTACACCAAAGGACAGGGCTTACCATAGACTTCTTTGGCTTGACTCTATTAAATTAATTCCAAGACAACAAGCTAGGTGGAACTAGATAGAAATTAAGAATTATCCAATTAGACCTTGCAGAGGAAAAAATTAAGATAAAGAATGTAGACAGAAATAGGGTACCAAGACAACATATCCTACTCTAAAATTTATGTTCGTTTATGAGAGAATGATGGACAGAATGGAAAACGGAAGGACAAAAATGACAAATAAGGAAAAATTCACCATTAACATAGCTCAAGGATCTTGTGAATGTTCTTATATTACTGATTATCAAAATAGTTACATTACTCCATGTACAGTAAATCTCTACAACTCAGAGCTATCTCAAATCTAGCCTAGCATTACTCAACTAGCTCAGCAACAAAAATTAGTCAACTAACCACCAACCAACCAACCACTAAAAATGAAACTTACATGTAGTATTTATCTACAAAATGAGGAGGTGATCCTAAGCTAGGGTTTCATATGTCATTTATTACAGATTTAATGAGTTTTTGACCTTTGAGACCATGCAAGGCCCAAGGAAAAAATATCTGAGAGTGTTTCTCTGAAATAATAACTCCTAACTTATCTTTTGAGCTAATTTCTAAAAATGTTTGACTTTAAGGCTTTTTCAATAACTTTACAATAACTGTTGGGAAAATGAAAAATATCTCTGATGGTTTGTAATAACTGTTGATGTTTTATTAAAAATAAAACAATATTGTAGGTGGAAAAATATATTTTTGAAGAAGTAACTGTTGTGGGTTTAGTCATTCAAATCTGTTTATGTGTTTAATCTGCCTCTATTTTTCATTTAAACTTTTTTAGGTCTTTAAACTCTGGATTTGCCTCTAAATTTTTGTTTCACTGTCTTTTCCTTTGATTCTACTTTTATCTATAATTTACTTATTAATCATTTTGATTAACCTTTTCAACCGCTGTTTTAACCTTTAATCCTTTAATCTTTTCCTTTGTCTTTATCATCTATAATTTTTTATTTTTGGCTAACACTCATTATTTGTATTTTGATCTGCGATTATCCCTTTAATATTCACTGCTTTGTCACAGTCCTTTGACCATCTTTTCTTCTCACTGTGCCTTCTGACTGTGTTTTCTATACAGAGGGTATTCTTTCGTTGCTTGGAGGGATTTATTAATCACCGAGGATCATGATTCATCGGAGATTAAGCTTGAATTTTTCCTTAGATCCCTTTAAAATAAAACAAATCCCTGGATCATCACCCAGACATTCATTTAGGCGTTTTTGGACCATTGGAATGCATTTTATGAACTTTCACCATTAAAACAACACATAAAACAAACAAATCAACTTTAAATCCTACGGGGAGGGTTTTCTACATTTATCTGGGGTTTTTCGGGCCTGGGGGGAATTTTTAGAGGAAAAAAAGGGTGTTCTGGGCTTTATAGCAAAGCCATAGAGCTCTGGAAAATTTTGAATTGGGCGGCGGCATGCATTTTTGGTGCAAATGGAGAAAAGAAGTTTTCGGGAGCGGAGAGGGCATTTTTCACATGGTCGAGGAGGTGGTAACATTTTTGGGTTGGGACATGCGATTCCACTCATCGAGCGCCATGTGGAAAGGGAAAACCACCCTTTTCGCAATTTTTAAAATCATTAACCGTGGTGCATATAATATTGCGATATGCGATGGGATCCGTCACATCTTGGGGAATGAGATCGATGGTGATCGAGTGTTTTGAGAGCGGCAAGTAGGTAGAAAGGGAGGGCCCGGGTGGACAGGTGGCAGATTTTAAATGGGGTGTGAGGTTTTGTTGGAGAGCGGGGCCCAGCGTTCAATAGAATAAGTGGGAGCACTTATTATATGGGCAAGGGCTGAGGTTATATGGCTTGGGGGTTAGGCTAATGTGGGTGGGGGCTTAAAAAAGGAGCTTGGGGCAAAAATATAAGCAGAGGTGCTTTTTTTAAAAAAAATTAAGGGTGATAGATTTTTTTAATAAAGACCGAGTTAAAATATTTAAGCAGAGGAATTAAATATCTATAAAGGGGTTAGGTAGAAAAACATAAAAGGGTCGGGTTTTTTTTTAATAAAAATAGAGTTTTAACATAATAGGTGGGTCCCCAAAAGGTCAATTTTACCTTTAGAAACAATGTAAAAAGACATTTTTACATTGTTTCGATGTAAAAGGAGGAAAAATTGAGGAAAGTGAGGGTTTTGAAAGGTTTGAGAGGGGAAAATGGGTTTTTAGTGGAGGAAATGAGTGAATGAAACTCGTGATAGGCAAGGAGGTTGAAAATGAGAGAAATAAGCCCAAAATGAATTCTTTTAAGAGCAGTTAGGTGTTTTGAGAAAGAAGAGATGAAATATAGTCAAAAGATTTATTAAGGATAATGAAGGCAATGAGATTTATAAAGATAGCTGATAGGAAGAAAATGTTATCTTTAGCTGCTTGTAGAAGATCCATAGTCACCTAGTGAGCTCTGTAGAATACAGGAGGATAACAGTACAAAGATCATATTTGACTAAAAAACACATTCAAATTTGCTAACATCATCGTGATCATGATCATCTAACAAAACAAAATTAACATTATATAACATCATCACAACACAAACATCAAATATACATCCCATGTGAAATAACTTCTAGCACATACACATTTATCTGCAAGTTGCACATTAAATGAACATATCCAACATGACCTAACAATATACACATCAATATTATCACCAACATGTAAATTAAGTACAATCGCAACATGAACATAAAATACACGAACCATATATATATATAACTAAATAATGTAAAAAATATACAACTGTAATATAAATATCATGGATCAGCTGGTGGTACATCATCAATAGCAGTACTAGTCGAGGCCTTCTCAGTGAATGGTGTAGCCTCGACAAGCTCAAATACATGATGATCATCACATGCCTGCTGATATAGTATTGGTGCCTCATGTTGATCAGGATCAACTATCGTCTGCTCATCGCGATGACTTGACACGGTCGATGGTCTAGCCTGCTCATGATCATGAGTACTAATGGATGATGTAGGCTGCTAACTAGACGTGGCCGATGGTCCAGCCTGCTCTCCATGATGACTTCTACTCGATGCTAGTGGAGCCTGCTCATCTGGTGCAATGCGAGGTGAACTATCATCAAATGATGTGTCATTTCTCGCGGACTGTCGATCACGTGATGCGTCTCGACCACGCCTATAACGTGCAATGGTCCTCCTCGGCCGTGTAACTAAGGTCGTAGCTCCAACGACGTGCCGCATCAGGTTGTACATGTCAGGCAACATGCCTCTCAACATATCTAATAGCCTAACATCAGCCTATATGTCTCTCATAGTAGTGGGCCTGACTCCCACCTCAAAAATCAATGCAGTGAGTTGGTCGCCCAAATCCATCCTGTATTTTCAATCAATCCTATTGTTCCTAGCAAAAGGTAGTACCAGCGCACCAGTAGGAGCAGGTCTCTCTGTACCGGCCTCCTGATGATCGTCGACATCTAGCATATCCTGATCATCATCAGGATCCACACCTACATCATGTCCTCACCATCAAAATACCCAATGTCTACAAAATATATACAAGTACACAACAATAATTAGACAATTTCATTACACAATTTAATAAAAACAAGTTAAAGAGCATGTTAGAATAAATATAAATAAAACAGTAATATTACCTCTATCATCCAGCAGCTCATAATTTGTGAAGAGGATATTGACACACCCTCGCCTATCGAAACCAGCATAAGGACAGGGGACCATAATGAAGGGATGCTTGTCAATACTAGCTAGCAACTCCAGTGCATCATGCGATATCCTCGCTAGAAACACAGTCTTTCCCCTCTTGCGCATCATCTATCCCCATATGTGCATCTATGCCTCGAACATAGGCCTACGAGGGTGCCGAACAAAAGTAGGCCTCGTCTCTAGAAACCTCTCAAAAAATAAACAAAAAAGCTCTGAAGCAAAAGGGAAGTTGACCCTCCCTTGTGCATGAGCACGATATCTGTCCAAGGCTGTACAAAATTTCCGCGAAAAAATGACAGACCACCTGACAAGTCATGGCTCCTGTACTAAATAATCAACATAATATAGAAGCGAGCAACTAATGCATTTCCCATCACTAGTGTTGTGTAAAATGGTCGAAATTAGAAGTGAGAGGTACCTCGCCTCCTCACTACCAAATGCACCAATACGTAACTCACCTCCGAAGACCTGAAAATCTAAAGGAGACAGTCTATATGCGCTAATGTATCTTTGGGAGTACACCAACTGACTCCCTGCTGCATAGCCAACTAGAACCTCTCGGAATGAGGGAAAATCCACCCCTCCTCGATAGCCCTGTACTGAAATATATGTCCTCCTCAGTGGGCGTGTACCATTGGTTCAGACCAACTCGAAAAGTATGTTGTTGGGCATTCCATCTGCGAATAAGATGTCTCAAAAAAACACCATGGCCCTTTAGGGAAGTAGCCTCCTCATACAACTTGAGGAGGCCTACCTGCCTTAGGAGCCCCTAGGTAGCTACTATAATATGGCAAGGGTACGCATCTCTCTCCTCTCTCATGCCTCCCACAGGCGAACCATGTTATATTGGTCCACCTATTGTTATTGTTGTTCACTCTCTTCTCTCCTTTCACATCTCTAAATGATTGACATATTAAATACAATTTTTTTATTAAATGAGACATGTATCTAGGAATATACATATATAATTTTTTTTGGAAAAAAAAAAGTCGATGCGCCACAAAAAATAGGCATGCACCGATACCGGTGCATCCTTTTTTTGTCGCGCACCAGCGGCGGTGCACCAGAAAATATTCAACACACTAGTGGTAGTGTACCTAAAAATTTTCACTGCACCGTTGACTATGGATGGTGTCAGGAGTGCAGTGGGCTGACTAAACTCTATGCCCTAGGGCGTATAGTTTGGTCAGCGCACCGAACTCCTCACATAATTACATAGTCAATGGTGTGGTATTTTACCAGGCCGCACCGTTGACCCTATCAAAATGCAGAATGTGGTGCAGTGACAAAAATACCCCCCCCAGGGTGGATATTTAATTCAACGCACCGCATTACCACTATTCCACATGGTCAACATTGTGGCTGGGCAACTGACCGCACTGCACTTTTTTTAAAATTTTAAAATAACATGGTGCGCCTTTCGGTACTGCCCCAGAACCGGTGCGGAAAATGTTAGCACTGATTTAGGTGCCGCCTATAAATTTACAGGCAGCACTGCGAACCGGTGCAAGCCGAATGGCTCGAGCACACCGCGCGACAATTTTTTTTCTTTTTCTTTTAAATGGTTAATTTTAAGGCAATTTGAAATTTTTATCCGCTAAAAGGCTTAATTATGGAAAAACAAGAAAAAAACCTATACATTTTTCCATAAAGGAGGCATATTGACTGCAGAATTTTCAAAAGGAAAAATTTCCCACCATTTTTCAAAATTCAAGCTGGAGATTGGTGGGCAATGCACAGTAGCAGTGTGTGCAATGGGTGCAATTGGAACACCGATGTCAGGGTGGCTAAGACAAGGATAAATTTCACCGATGCTTGAGAACTATGGAGCACTGAGAAAATTTAAAAATTTGGTTTTTTGGCCGTAATTTGTTTTTTTTTAAACCCTATTCCGATGCGCAGGGTTTTATAGGTGCATCGGTGTGGTTTCTTAAGACTGCACTAGGCGGTTTATTTTTTGTCGCAGGATTTTAGGACACACCAATGCAGAATTTTGTAAAGCATCGGTTCGCTACAGTAATAAGATGCACTAGGTGGGTTTGTACGAAGCTCACGGTGTCTGGTGTGCCAATGTTTTGTGGGCACCCATGCCTTCTTTTGCTGAACACACCAGTGCGGTTTAGGTTGATAATCACACCATAAAAAAGCCTCTGCAAAAACCTCCACTCGCCAACCTCCTCTAGTAACCTCTAATAGAAACGGATGTCTGGGGAAATTTTATAAGGGATTCCTCAAAAAAGTCCGCTAGAGTATCTTTTCCTTGTAGTGTCCTATCAAGAATTGTATCTTCCTTGAGCTCATCTAGAAATTCTGGTGAGAAATCTTTAATAGAAGGTAGCTGAACATCACTTCCTTGATCATCGATCAAAGGTGGCTCATACAAGCGTAAGTTTTAAACAATAACAACTGAATACATTTGCATATATGAAGGCAAGTCAAGTTGAAATGCATTATTACCAACTTGCCTTATGATCTTGAATAGACCATAGCGAATGGGTTTGAGCATTTTACCTTCCCCTTGCATCCTTTCTTTGCTAATGTGCAACCATACCTCATCTCCCTCTAGAAACTTGTGATCAACTCTATGCTTTTCATGCCTCTATTTGTATTTTATTTGAATTTTCTCAAGCTTTTCTTGAACTTGTTGATGTATAATCTAAATTTTCTCAATGAACTTTCGATCCTTTTCAATATCACTATGGCCATCAATTGCAACATCCTTCTCAAAGATGAAGTCTAATGGCGATTTTGGAAAATACCCAAAGCATACTTCAAAAGGTGATGTTTGAGTTGAAGAGTGCTTTTCATGGTTGTAAGCATGTTGAATGTAATGCAGTTGCTCATCCCATAACTTAGGATGTTTGCTGCAATATCCTCTCAATAGATGCAGAACATATTTGTTCACCACCTCGATTTGTCCATCATTTTGCGGATGAAAAGCACTACTCTTTTTCAACTTTATTTCCGTCATACTCCCAATATTTGACCAAAAATTCCCAATGAATTAGAAATCCCTGTCACTAAAAATAGAATTTGGTAATCCAAAATGAACCCAAACATGTTGAAAATAAAGTTCAATATTTTTTTCAGCAGTGGTTTTCTTACATGGCATACGTATACACATTTTACTGAATCTATCCACAACTACATAAAGATAATCATTCTATTTTCTTGACATAGGTATACCTCCAAAAAATTACATGGAGACACTCTCCCATGGCCTTGATGGTATCGGTATGGGCGTGTACAACCCAAGCTTCCTATTACTAGGCTTACTTGTTGCACACATAGAACAACCTCTTATAAAACACGACACACTATCTATCATGCGAGGAAAATAGAAATACCTTTTGTAGATGCGCCACTATTTTTCTTACCCTAAGTGACCAGCAATAAGATATGAATGAGCCTCTCTTATGACACTTAGCCTCTCTCCTTGTGGTATACACAGCTTGCCCAAATGAAACAACAAATTGTTATGCACATGATAATCTTTTTCTTCAACTTAATTCCCTTCACTCAAACAAGCATACACATCTTGAAAATCAACATTATGTGCATATTTTTCTATGTAACTCTCATGTACAATAGAATAATTTTTTAGTAAAGTAGATGCACTAATGATTGGTCTTGAAAGCATATAAACAAATTTATTGAAAATACCTTTCTTGTACCTTATAACCAAGTGAAAATATTGAAGAAATCCCATCCACCTGAAATGTCTTGATTGCTACAATTTTGTTTGCAACTGCAAGTAGTGTAATGGTTGGTGATCGATATGCACAATAGTTTGTTTACCAATCAAGTAGTGTTTCCAATTCTTGACACTTTGAAACAACTCATATATTTATTTTTCATATGTAGGATAATTTGTCACAATACCATTAAATGTTTCAGAATGAAAAGAGATAGGCTTACCATGCTTCAAAAGTATTGTGCCCATGGCATAATCACTAGCATCAGTTTGAATCTCGAATGGTTGTCTCAAATTTGGTAATGCAAGGACTGGAGCTGAACTAATCTTGTCTTTTAAATCTTCAAAAGCTTGATATTGTTTGTCTCCCCATTGGAAGCCTTTCTTCACACTTGTCACTGCATGCATAGGAGCTATGATGGAAGAAAAATTAGCAATAAACTTTCTCCAATACTGAGTTTCACCTAATAAACTTCTTACCTCGAGTACTATTTTGGGTGTGGGCCAATTCAAAATGGCTTCCACTTTATAAGGATAAATTCTCAACTCTCCTCCTCCTACAAGATGTCCCTTTTTCTTCAAAACATCAAGCACTCTATTCACATGCAAGACATGTTATTCTCTTGTTTTTCTGAAAATTAAAATGTCATCTACGTACACAATCACAAATTCATTAAGGAATGGACCCAAAACACTATCCATAGCATGCATGAAAGTTTCTGGTGCATTACACAAACCAAATGGCATAACTAACCACTCAAAGATTCCTTGTTTGGTTTTGAATGCAATTTTCCATATATCACTTTCTGCAATTCTTACTTGATGATATCCACTTCATAAATCTAACTTGGTGAAAAACTTTTCTTCTTTCATCTGATCAAGCAAACCATTTATCCTTGGGAGTGGGTAACGATTCTTTACCATAATCTTGTTCAAAGCTCTGAAGCCTACACACATGTGCCAAGTTCCATCTTTCTTTGGTATCAAGACTATGGGTGAACCACATGGTGACGTGCTTGTCCTTATGATTCCTTTGTCCATCATATCTTTGCTTTGCATATTTATTTCAACATTCTCCATTATCAACATGTGATACATACCAATGTTTGGAAGAGGAAAATCTTGTCGCAACTTGAATCTCATGTTGAATCTCTCTTTTTGGAGGCAATCCTGTTGGCTCCTAAAACACCTCATGATGTGCATTAACTACATCATATAAATATGATTTCAACTTAGGATCACATCCCTCAAATGATTCATGATTAACATCAGCTTTAGGCTTAATCATTAGAAGAACAAAATTTTTACTTGAATTTACCATCCTCTTTACCTGTCCAACATTTACCATAGTAATGTTTGTCTTCTTGCGATGTGCTCTAACAATGTACTCCTTTCCATATTTGAATAAATGATATTTGTTCTCATGGCGATGGAAGATTGTTTTCCTGTCATACAAGTAAGGACTCCCAAACACAATACATGTTTTGTGAAGCAGAACCACATCTAATTAAATTGTGTCAACAATATGTGCAGTGATTGCAAACTGCAATATGCATTTCTTTGAAACCTGTAAATTTGCATCCTTACAAATAGGACCTAATGGATATTGTTTTGGATGTGATATGGTCTCAAGGTTAAGTTTCTTGACCAAGTATTTAGGGATTAACTTTGATTGTGACCCACCATTAAACAATGTGTCAAGATTGGTATGTTTGGATATGACCCTCACATGAAACAGTTCAATTCTTTCTTCTTCATTTGGAGTGTTTATCTGACAGTTTGATGTACTGGTGCTGGGTTTAGTTTTAATTTATTTTCCCTTTATGTTCTTCAATCCCATGGTTGTAATCTTAGATTCATCACCTAAATCATCTCCTAAATCATGTTGAGTTGTAGTAGTAGTTTTCTGTTTCCCCTTGTTATTGTATTTCTTGGGCCTCATTTCAGGATGTAATTTCCAACAATGAGTTTCATCATGGAATTCTTTTGAAAAATGTTTACAAACCAGTTTTTCTCCCTTTTTCTTAACATATGCATTCCTTTTTATTTTACCTTTTGAGGTCTTTTCTTTGTTTTTACCCTTAAAAGGTTTCTTTCTACCCTCTTCAGAAATGTTCTTCCCTCTAGCTTCTAGATGTGTGGCCTGAACACATACTTCATCTAGACTTGTGGGGTTAAACATGAGAATAGTATGTTTTAGGTATCTATGTAAGAATCCTATGTACTTGAGCAAAGTATCTTGGCTCTGCAAATCTACCCCTAATAAGAGAGCTCTTCTCATAAATTCTTGGTTGTATTCTTGCACATTTTGTCCCTTCAATTGCCTAATTTTTTTCCAGTTCATTATGGATTTCTGCATATGAGCTAATGGATAAAACTATTGTTTTATAGCAGTAATGAAATCTGACCATGATAGAATAATATTGCAATGTTTTTTGATCTCCTCCTTTGTCTTGGCTTCCCACTAAACAAGTGCTGCACCTTTCATTCTCAATGAAGCTAATTGGATTTTGGTATCATCATCTTGAAGCTTTTGGATTCTCAAATATACCTCCAATTGCCTAATCCAATTATCAAGCTTGTCTGCATTGACTTCACCATTAAAAATTGGAAATTCAAACTTAACATCAATTTTTAAAAAAGGAATTTTACCAGTGTTCTTTGACTTGTGTGGCTAATGTACTGAAGAAGAAGTAGAGGATGATGATGATGAGGGTGAGGATAATTTCTCTCCATTGCCTCCATTTCCTCCATTTCCCTTGCTTGGCTAATCTTCATCGTTGCGACCTCCTGAAGATCCCTATTCTTCCGTGTGAATTTTGGATCCTTCTCCTTCTAGTCTCCCATTCCTTTCTTGATAAAGGATTTTAACCATCTCACTCATGTCAAGGAATACTTTCTTGAACACTCTTTCTTCCTCTTTGGGATCAACTTCTTCATGGATTTTTCCTTCTCTATGAGACATGCTTAATGTAGCTTCTCCTTCCTTAGGAGGTGAACTAGGTGGTGGATATTGTGGGAATCTTGCTCTCCTTTGCTTTGGCTCTTTTTGAGACCCTTCTGCTCCCACCAATTTTCCTTTTCCTCTTCTGAGCTTGAACCTTGTAAGCATCTAAAACTTGCAAATAGTTAAAAAATTCTTTGCACAAAACAACACCCGAGAATAAAATCTAGCTCTGATACCAATCTGATCTAAAAGGACTGTGTTGGTTTTTTTGTGCTAAGCTTCTTTTCAGTTTATAAACATGTGCATACTTGTCTTAATAGTTTGCTTAAGGATTTAGGATTTTAACCATGAATTGTAGATGATTTTAGTGAATTAGAAGCATGAAATAAGCACAAATAACACTGAACAGTAGTGCAAAACAGAGAAATATGCCACCACATAACATTTACACAGCAGACATGATGAAGCATTTCACCCCTCCTTGGCTACATCTGCTGGTGCAGCTCCCAATGGCATGTCCATCTTTCATTATGCTCAAATTTTTGCAAATACATTTAGTTACAGGCCTCTAATGGTTGTTTTCTCTACACCAATGGCTCCTAAATGCTCAAATTAGCTAATAATGACTCTTCATTCACTCTGAATGGGCGAAAATTGAGTCTCCTACTCATTTTCCCAGTTACACCTAGAAAAGCTCCACTAAATGTGGAGGACTCCACTTAACTGGAGTCAAAATAGTGAAATATACACAAATTTTAGGCGTTGTCTAAAAGTCCGCTAGAACTAACTGTCGCATTTAACATTAGTGGTTAGGTGGCCACATTCCAACCCAAACCACGACTTACAAACCACGATGTCGATGGAACTCCAAGCGGTAACCATGGTGGTTAGTTGGAACTTCGGGTTGAATGTAGTGGTTAGGCTAAGCGTTATAACCACTTGGATTTTTTGTGGCCATGTGACATGTTGAAACCGTTATAATAAATGTCGTGGTTGAAAACCGTCGAAGGTTATGTTTAATATAACGTTTTCCATGTGAACACCACAGGGACCGCTAGCGGGTTGGGACTACCGGTGGTCCCCAACCCACAATGTGATTTTCAATAAACTTTAACATTAACCCATGACATAGTAATTTTAAGAATAAATGCATAGCACGGGTGGTTGTGTCGTGTTGTTGCTCTACCAGAGGTCGTGGGGTTGAGCCCTACGGACCTCTACCAAAAATTTTAATATAACATTTGGGGACACGTGGCAGCCTCAGGGCTAGCCATGTTTCACCCCCAATTGGCCCTTCAACCATAACGTACAATCATTCAACCAACCAGATGGCAGCACTTATCATCCTACAGTTGGCTCTGAGGAAGGAATATTCCTCATAATATTCCTTTTGTTGACTGTGCAATCCACCATGCTGACTAGGCATCCCAGTCAAACCTGTCACAAAATTTAGATATTTGGGATTTTGATCAGAACATGATATCTCCCTCATACGATATCAGCTTTTTGAACCATTCATGGCGCCGAAATCAGGAAGACCAGATCTATGCAACCATCCTGGTTTCAACCCAATCCTGTAACTTTCAATTTTGAGCAAAATTTATGAACTCCTAATCAATTACCTATTATCTTCAAACCCCATGGGGAGGTATTGAACATGAGAGCCAAATTTAGGTGAATAAACACTCACATTGTCAAGTTGGACAAAAAACAAATTTATAATCCTAAAATTCTTTTACCTAATCATCCATTTCAATATATAATTGAGTTCCATTTATTAAAAACAAAGGCAATATTAAGAACCTCCTAGAGTTAAATGACAACATACAAATGTTAATATTAATTGAATCATTAAAAAAATAAAAAGGGATAATAGATTTACGATTTATATCATTTAAAAAGACCACTTTCACAATCGAATTTCTACATTAATTTTTAAAAATATTATTTTATAATTATATATAATTATAATTGTATATTTTTAAGATATATATTTGATGATAATAATAATTTTTTTTTTTTGGAAAATAAAACTAAGTTGGAACTAAATGGATTTGGTGAATTGCATAGATATTTAACACATTAGGACACATTAAGTGAAGGGGCACTAGTGTTCCTTACCTCGAAATGTAGTATAGTGTGATGCATCAATATAAAAAACCCTGCACCGACTTAGAATTTGTAGTTCGAAATTTTTATCGTACATATATATATATATATATATATATATATATATATATATATATATATATATATATATATAATTTTCATATACTAGTGAAAAAATATATTACAAAATGTATTTATTTTAAATGAAAAAAATGATGATCTACTATAAAAGAAAATATCATTAAAGGAAAACAGAGAGCCTAAAGGAATGTGGAGGTACAAAATAGAGAACATGAAGGAGATGTATAGGTACAAAACAAAGAGCTTGAAAGAGATGTGGATGTACTTGGAAATGATAAGGAAATGAGAGATGTAGAGGAACTTGTCAATGAGAATATTGACCACACAAATGAAGTCACCATTTTAATATTTTAATTTTTTTCAATGTACATGTCAAATTCAAATTAAAAATAAAAAATTTATATTTTTTTAATGTAAGGACAACATCTTACCTACAACAAGATCATACCACATGTAGCAAAACATGGACATTAATTAGAAATTGCAAGAAATTGTCTTTGATGATAATTTTCTAGATAATATAGAATCAACTAAAATTGAAGAAATGAGGCCACTAATTCATGAATGAATAGTTCAGGATAAAGTAAATTGGGTGATCAAAAATATTTTTCAAGGTATATCTATCATAGCAGAAGCTTAATTCCTAAGTATATTTTTAAATCACAAATATCTAAGAAATATAGTTCAATTATTGGGCATTAGAAATTCCAAAGAGGTGAAGGTAAATGAGTTGGTATCAAGAAATATGACATCAAACCCAGGAAAAATTGTAAAATATCAATCTCAATATGGCATAAGTGCTAGTAGGTCATTATTGACAGGTGCTGCTGGAAAAGGAACTGCATCAAATCGGTGAATGTCAGTGAAAAAAATAATGTGCAAAACATTAAGCAAACGTTTATAGAGGAATTAAAAAATTAGGATTCAATAACATGAGAATGATGAACTTGTATGTTGGGCCAATATGTGTAAGAAGCCTTATTGAGATATAATTTCGTATAATGTGAGGGACAACGTGAAAGAGTTTTGGTATTGGAATTTCCATGTGTCACCAAATGAGAAGAATATCATGAGACATTTTATATCTAGAGGGGTGTATTGATACCATTTTCCCTTTCAGTGACTGTTATTATTAAAGAACATTTCTTACTACATAATATGTATAACTTGTATATAGAATTATCAAAGAAAAATTAACCATGTTGGAATCTTATGACAGTGAGGACAATATAAGCAGTCCATTCATACAACTACCACATACTATCAATAGCCAAAAGGGTTTTCCTCTGAAGAGATCTATGAATATTCATTATCCATATCAAATCTCAGCACTAAGGAGTCATCCTAAGATAAAAGTTCATCATAGTAGCTTTGATGTTCAAAAACCATCAATCACTTAATTATATTTCTCTAAATATCAGAAATTGGAAAACAGACACCATATGGTAACGCTTGGGGTAAATGTGTATCAATATCATAGTGCAACTGTATATACAATGGATTATCCTTGATATAAAAATATTTCATAAGAAATGCAATTGCTACATGAATTACTCACAATCCTTAATGATATACTCAAAGTTCTTCCACATTACTAATTAAGTATCTAAAGAAGCCATTATCACTCAGTCACCATATACGTAACACCTGGGGGAAATGTGTTAGAATTGTATATATAATTTCTTATACAAAGGATATAATTTTTTTTATAAGTAATGCAATGTATACATGAACTACTCACCATATAGGTAACGTCTAGGTTTATAAATTTGAATAATAGCTGAATTATTCACCGAGATTATCCTGATTACACACTATTTAAGCTTCATGCATAATACATAACCTCTTCTACAATTGATCATCAATTTGTGGAAATAGAAGCAGTCGCATGCGCACATTAAAAAAAAATCAAGCACACATATAACACAGTATTTAATGGGGAAAGCTTACAGCTGAAAACACCCAACTATCTGTATATTATAATGATAGAGAACATGTAACAATACATAGCACAAATCTCCTCACAGCTCTCAGCAATATATCACATGCTACACACAAACTAGCTCAGATATGAACAAGTCACAAGTTCAAATCTCTTCCACCTGTCTGCCTACCTCTACTACACAATCCAAGATGAATAATGATGAGATCCAAGTTCGAATCCCACTGGCTTGTACTGCGCAATCCTCATTGGAAATCTCAATCAATGTGTGTGCAAATCTCATGCATAGCCATAGTCACAACTGATAGTAGACTCACCCTTTCACCCACCTCTAAAACTGGTCTCCACTGAACTGTCCATGCATTGCAGTTAACTGATGTGTTCTTTAGTTGATTTATGAGTTAATAATTAGTGAATTAATTAATAATTAATTCACACCACTCATCACTAGTGTATTTATCAGTTAGACTAAATACAACTAGTTCAACTAAGTTAAACCGAACACAACTCCACCAACTGTCTCATCAACTCCACCAAACTCTGCCACATGAGTTCTAACTGAATTCAACCATGAAATAGCTCAAATAACCCTTAGGAAAAGCGTATTTCCTTCTGTCAGCTACATGTGCCACATCCAAGCATCAAACTGAAGTGCTCCAAGAGGATAAGATAATGTTTATAGTCTAAATATTATTAAGGGTTAATAATATTTGACTGTTCTATTTTTAGCCCGGCAGTCTAAAAATAGATTCCGCCCAATGTCTAAAAATAGAGGTCCATCTATTTTTACCAAATTGACCAATCATCCATAAATAGCATCCTGCAACTCATAGACCATGATCCATATGTCTAAAAATAGACATAGTCTAAAAATAGACTTTACGCCAAAAATAGCCTGCGGGCCCACTTAGTGAAGGCGACTTCATTTCACTAAGCTCCATCATCTTGTTGCATTTTCAACACTCCCTCTCAACAAGATCTGGATTATCTTCAACCCATATCCTGCCTCTGCGGTATTCGAATTTGCTTCTGGTGAGCGCCTTCGTCAAGATATCAGCATCCTGATCCTCCGTGGGAATGTATGAAAGTAACACGATTCTCCGCTGCACATAATCTCTGATATGATGGTACCTAATGTCGATGTGTTTGGATCTATCATGAAATAATGGATTAGCCGAGAGTTTAATGCAACTCTGGTTATCACAATAAATCACAGTAGACTCCAAGTGTGACCCGAACAACCCGACCAGGATCTTCCTCATCCATATGGCCTCGCATGCAGCCAAGCTTGCTGCCATATACTCAACAACGAAAATGAGTGCCGCGGATCTCTCGTTTCTCTACCGTACCAAGAAACCGTTGTCGACCCGATGTCGAAGATCTCCGCATGTGCTCTTTTCCTCGTCCATTGGGCTCCCCCGCCCACCGCATCCGTGAAGCCACATAGCTCACCTCATCCGACTTCCGTACCACATTCCATATCCCGATGTGCCTCTAAGATAACGCAATACATTTTTTCCCTCGCCTAGAAGAGTAAAGAGTTTGTACTAACCATAACTCAGAAAGTCAAGTTAACAGCATAGCATATATCGGGTCGTGTATTGACCAGATACATAAGCGACCCCACCAACTGTCGATAAACAGTGGCATCCACTACCTCTGCCGAAGTAGCATCCTCCTTCCTCGAACCTCCAGGAAGAGGAGTATCAACAGGCTTGCAGCCATGCATGTTGAACTTCTCCAGTATCTCTCGGGCATACTTACCCTGAGAAACAAACAGTCCATCACTGCGCTGCCAAATTTCCAATAACAGGAAATAATGAAGGAGGCCCAAGTCCTTCATCTCAAACTCTCTAGCAAGATCCTCCTTGCATGAAAGTATCAACAGCGCATCACCCGTCACAAACAAATCATCTACATAAAGTACAATGATCAGCAACTTACCCTCCACCACAATCTGGTATAGGTTAGGATCCGCCTCACTCTTGGAGAATCCAAGTCCGATGAAATAACTGTCTATCCGTGTGTACCAAGCACGAGGTGCTTGTTTCAACCCATACAGTGCTCTCTTGAGCTTGCACACATGCGACTCGCTGCTGAAGATCTCGAAACCTTCGGGCTGCTCTATGTACAACTCCTCCTCAATGACTCCATTGAGGAACGCAGTCTTCACATCCATTTGATGAATGTGCCACCCCATCTGCGCTGAGAGAGCTAGGATCGTCCGTATGGAAGAATACCTCGCAACAGGTGCAAAGGTCTCCTCATAATCGATCCCCTCTATCTGTGAGAAGCCTCGAGCAACAAATATTGCCTTGTACTTCTCCACACTCCCGTCAGCTGCCTGCTTCACCTTGTAGATCCATTTCGAACCCACCACTGATTTCCCCTCCGGTCTCGAGACAATCTCCCATGCACTATTTCTGACAATCGAATCATACTCTTCCACCATGGCATCTACCCATGCGGGATCCTCCACAGCTTCCTCGAAAGAGGATGGCTCTGTCACAACACATTTTCTCACAAGAGCCATGTATTCAGTGTACCGGTCCGGTGACTTTCTCTGTCTGCGCTGTGCTGTAGGTGGTCCTACAACCTTTTCTGCATCTTGAGCCAGTCGCTCAGCTTCTGTAGTGCGCTTCCGCCCTCTGATGGTTGGTGCTGCATGAGTGGTCTCTTCCACTCCATGAAATTCCTCTTGTGGCTGATCCACATCCTGAAGCTCATCCTTAGGAACTAATAGCTCCTCATCTGCATGCAAGTGTGGCTCCCTCTCAAGCAAACACTTCATGGCTTTCTCCTCCTGAAATTTGATATCCCGTCGCACAATAGTCTTGCGACTGTCTGGAAAATACACACGATAGTTGTGGGGTGTATCAGTGTACCCCACAAATATCCCCACCTCTGCAGTCGGCTCCAGCTTCTTCCTAGCATCCTTCATCACATGCATGTAGACAGGTGAACCAAAAATCCTCAAATGGGAAATATCAAAGGCCCTTACCGTAAAAAAAAAAACGCCCCTGTGTACTGCGTATCTGTGAGGACAATGGTTCTCGTACATATACTCTAATTATTGCATGCTCGCCCCACAAGTGAATGGTAGGCTCATCATGCAACATCGCCCGTGGCAAAGACCTATGATTATGTCTGTTTCTTCCGCTCAAAGAACCCCTCTTTCTAGTTGTGGGTTATGAGGTGCTGGTGAGCTCTCTCCTCAATTCCTTTCTTCGTTACCGCAAAATCTCTTGAATTTCCAAGGAAGATGAATTCACCACCATTGTCGCTCCTAAGAGCCTTCACATGCTTCCTCGATTCCTTCTCAACCAGCGCCTTGAACTCACAGAACTTTGAGTATGTCTCGCTCTTCTTCTGCATGAAGAAGATCCAGCACTTCCGAGAGAAATCATCAACAAAGATCACATAGTACATGTGCTTTGCTGTCGAAGCTACTGAGAAAGGTCCACACACGTTTGTGTGAATTCTCTCAAGGATCGTCGTGGCGTGACTATCCTTCTCATGAAAGGTGGCTTTCACAAATTTTCCCAAGGTACACCCCTTGCACTGATCTGACTACGCAAGAGTACCCTTAGGAAGCCCAGTAGAAATCTGCTGCAGTTTCTTCAAAGCTCCATGGTGAAGGTGGCCCAATCTCCGGTGCCACAGCTTGCCATCATCCCGGCTCACCACTCCTTCTACCTTGCATGCCATTGCTACACAGCCATCTACTTGCAATTGATAAAGGTTCTTGACTTGAACCCCTATCTTCCGGGTTTCTCCAGTTGTCTTACTGCACAGGAAAGCCTTTCCCTCACTGAAGACAACATCATATCCCTTGTCTTCTAACATCGCCACAGAGATAAGATTCTTCTTCAATCCTGGAACATGCATCACTCCCTTCAATATGAAGGGTTTACTAGACTCCCTCTTAAAGGAAATGGTACTGATACCGGTCGCACTGTATCTACCATCATCGCCCATCTCGATGTGCACTCCAAGATCTTTCTCATTCAGATCAGAAAACAAATCTCGGTCTCCTGTCATGTGAAAAGACGCACCACTATCCAAGAACCATACTAATCCCATCACACTTGAGACCAAGCATGCGATCAGCGAAAAATCCAGCTCAAACTGTGAGGCTAAGGCCTCTCCCGCTACAGATCCAGCAGCCTGCTTATTTTTCTTCTTTTGTGGACAATTTCTGGCATAATGTCCGTGTTGGTGACAGTGAAAGCACTTCACCTTGGACATGTCCTGCTTCTTGCCTTTCACACCAGAATGAGAAGCTTTCTTTCTCTTCCCCTTCTTTGCTTTGGCAGCCAAAGTGAAATTTTCTTCATCAGGTCCCTTTGATGAAGATCTGTCCTTGGTGCTCCGCCTTATCTCCTCTTGCATAAGATCCGACCAAAGTCGCTCCCATCCTGGAAATTTCTCCCGACCATTGACAGAGTCCTGATAGGAATGCCAAATCTTCGGAAGACCAAGGAGAGCCAAGTCCACCAAGTCCTCATCAGCTACAGTCACCCCCACACTTCCCAGCTCATCCCTGCATTGGGTGAACTTCGTGAGGTACTTGGATATACTATCGCCTTTCTCCATCTCTATGTTTCTGAGTTTATCCTTGAGCGCCAACTTCCTTTGGTCACTATTTCTTTGGAATAAATCTATCAACGCTTTCCACATCAAGTATGGAGAAGCTTTACCATGCAGGCTAGATACAATGTGATCCTTCACGCCCTCCAACAGAATCCTTCGACATTTTTTTGTCTTCTTTTGCCAAGCCTCAGTCGCGACATCGATGGGCTTTGGGACTTAGAGGCATCTATAGACTCCTTCGGCCATTGTCATCTAACACGCACACTCCATCCTATCCTTCCATGCGAAACATAATTCGAAACCGCCCTGAGGAACACTTTCACAATCATGTCAGATTAAGAAAGACATTTTGACTTCGACACCAAGAAAACACTATTGGAAATTCGAATTCCACCAGCTCAAAACTCAGCAGCTTACGATGCGTGAGAACAGAGTATTTCTAGCCACCAGAGATCGACTATAGAGCATTTACTAGATATCACCTTTGAGGAAAGTGGATCAGGAAAGCTAGGGCTTGCTTCTGAGGCTAAAGCTCACAGACATAAATTGTAATCATGTAATCGTCAGATGATCCATTTTACGCTCCTAATACCATGTAGAAATTTGAATAATAAATTTTTGAATTATTCACCAAGATTATCACTTATTTACACTATTTGAGCTTCATGCATAATACATAACCTCTTCTATAATTGATCATCAATTTGTGGAAATTAGAAGCAGTCGCATGCGCACATTAAAACATAATCAAGCACACATATAACACAGTATGTAATGGGGAAAGCTTACAGCTGAAAACCCCCAACTATCTGTATATTATAATGATAGATAACATGTAACAATACATAGCACAAAGCTCCTCACAGCTCTCAGCACTATATCACATGCTACACACAAACTAGCTCAGATATGAACAAGTCACAAGTTCAAATCTCTTCCACCTGTCTGTCTGCCTCTACTGCGCAATCCAAGATGAATAATGATGAGATCCAAGTTCGAATCCCACTGGCTTGTACTGCGCAATCCTCATTGGCAGTCTCAATAAATGTGTGTGCAAATCTCATGCACAGCCATAGTCACAACTGATAGTAGACTCACCCTTTCACCCACCTTTAACACTGGTCTCCACTGAATTGTCCATGCATTGCAGTTAACTGATGTATTCTTTAGTTGATTTATCAGTTAATAATTAGTGAATTAATTAATAATTAATTCACACCACTCATCACTAGTGTATTTATCAGTTAGACTAAATACAACTAGTTCAACTAAGTTAAACCGAACACAACTCCACCAACTGTCTCATCAACTCCACCAAACTATGCCACATGAGTTCTAACTGAAGTCAACCATGCAATAGCTCAACTAACCCTTAGGAAAAGCGTATTTCCTTCTGTCAGCTGCATGTGCCACATCCAAGCATCAAACTGAAGTGTTCCAAGAGGATAAGATAATGTTTATAGTCTAAATATTATTAAGGGTTAATAATATTTGACTGTTCTATTTTTAGCCCGGCAGTCTAAAAATAGATTCCACCCAATGTCTAAAAATAGAGGTCCATCTATTTTTACCAACTCGACCAATCATCCATAAATAGCATCCTGCAACTCATAGACCATGATCAATATGTCTAAAAATAGACATAGTCTAAAAATAGACTTTGCGCCAAAAATAGCCTGCGGGCCCACTTAGTGAAGGCGACTTCATTTCACTAAGCTCCATCATCTTGCTGCATTTTCAACACTCCCTCTTAGCAAGATATGGATTATCTGCAACCCCTATCCTGCCTCTGTGGAATTCGAACTTGCTCCTGGTGAGCGCCTTCGTCAAGATGTCGGCATCCTGATCCTCCATGGGAACATATGAAAGCATCATGATTCTCCGCTGAACACAATCTCTGATATGATGGTACCTAATGTCGATGTGTTTGGATCTATCATGAAATAATGGATTAGCCGAGAGTTTAATGCAACTCTGGTTATCACAATAAATCACAGTAGACTCCAAGTGTGACCCGAACAACTGACCAGGATCTTCCTCATCCATATGGCCTCGCATGTAGCCAAGCTTGTTGCCATATACTCAGCCTCTGCTGAACTGAGTGCCACGGATCTCTACTTCCTACTGTACCAAGAAACTGTTGTCGACCCGATGCTGAAGATCCCTCCAGATGTGCTCTTTCTGTCCATTGGGCTCCCTGCCCAATCTGCATCCGTGAAGCCACATAGCTTCACCTCATCCTCTTGTCTGTACCATAGTCCATATCCCAATGTGCCTCTAAGATAACACAATACATGCTTTCCTACCTTCTAGAAGAGCTTGGTAGGCTTAACCATAGCTTGTGAAAGCTGGTTAACAGCATAGCATATATCGGGTCGTGTATTGACCAGATACATAAGCGACCCCACCAACTGTCGATAAACAGTGGCATCCACTACCTCTGCCGAAGTAGCATCTTCCTTCCTCGAACCTCCGGAAGAAGGAGCATCCATGAGCTTGCGGCCATGCATGTTGAACTTCTCCGGTATATCCCGGGCATGCACACGAAACAAACGTTATCCAACTCATCTTGCCAAATTTCAAATCCGGGGAAATAATGAAGGAGGCCCAAGTCCTTCATCTCAAACTCATTTGCAAGATCAGCCTTGCATGAGTGTATCAACAGTTCATCACCTGTCAAAATAAAATCATCTACATAAAGTAAAATGATCAGCAACTTACCCTCCACCACAATCTGGTATAGGTTAGGATCTACCTCACTCTTGGAGAATCCAAGTTCGGTGAAATAACTATCTATCCGTGTGTACCAAGCACGAGGTGCTTATTTCAACCCATACAGCGCTCTCTTGAGCCTACACACATGCGACTCGCTGTTGAAGATCTCTAAACCTTCGGGCTGCTCTATGTACACCTCCTCCTCAATGACTCCGTTGAGGAACGCACTCTTCACATCCATCTGATGAATGTGCCACCCCATCTGCGCTGAGAGAGCAAGAATCGTCTGTATGGAAGAATACCCAAAACGGAGTACAAAGTCTCCTTGTCAATCCCCTCCTATCGCAGAAGCCTCGAGACAAATATTGCCTTGTACTTCTCCTCAGTCAATTGCACCTTCTTTGTGATCCATTTCGAATCCCACAGCGTTTGCCCTCCGGTCTCAGGACCATCTCCATGCTGCTGTTTCGACAATCGAATCATACTCTTCCACCATGGCATCTACCCATGCGGGGTCCTCCATAGCTTCCTCGAAAGAGGATGGCTCTGTCACGACACATTTGCTCACAAGAGCCATGTATCCAGTGTACCGGTCCGGTGACTGTCTCTGTCTGCGCTGTGCTGTAGGTGGTCCTACAACCTTTTCTGCATCTTGAGCCAGTCGCTCAGCTTCTGTAGTGCGCTTCCGCCCTCTGATGGTTGGTGCTGCATGAGTGGTCTCTTCCACTCCATGAACTTCCTCTTGTGGCTGATCCACATCCTGAAGCTCATCCTTAGGAACTAATAGCTCCTCATCTGCATGAAAGTGTGGCTCCCTCTCAAGCGAACACTTCATGGCTTTCTCCTCCTGAAATTTGATATCCCGTCGCACAACAGTCTTGCAACTGTCTGGAAAATACACACGATAGTTGTGGGGCGTATCAGTGTACCCCACAAATATCCCAACCTCTACAGTTGGCTCCAGCTTCTTCCTGGCATCCTTCGTCACATGAATGTAGACAAGTGAACCAAAAATCCTCAAATGGGAAATATCAGGCCTCTTACCAGAAAATGCCTTCTCGGGTGTACTCATGCCAAGTATCTTGTGAGGACAACGGTTCTGCACATATACTGCAGTATTGAATGCCTCCGCCCACAAGTGAATGGGTAGGCCCTGATCATGCAACATCGCTCGTGCAGCACCCATGATCGTTCTGTTCTTCCGCTCAGCAACCCCGTTCTGTTGTAGGTTATGAGGTGCTATGAGCTCTCTCTGAATTCCTTCTACGCTGCAAAAGTCCTTGAATTCGGCAGAGATGAATTCACCACCATTGTCGCTCCTTAGAGCCTTCACCTGCTTCCCCGATTCCTTCTCAACCAGTGCCTTGAACTCACAGAACTTTGAGTATGTCTCGATCTTCTTCTGCATGAAGAAGATCCAGCACTTCCGAGAATAATCATCAACAAAGATCACATAGTGCCTGTGCTTTGCTGTCGAAGCTACTGAGAAAGGTCCACACACGTCTGTGTGAATTCTCTCAAGGATCGTCGTAGCGCGACTATGCTTCTCGTGAAAGGTGGCTTTCACAAATTTTCCCAAGGTACACCCCTTGCACTGATCTGACTGCGCAAGAGTACCCTTAGGAATCCCAGTAGAAATCTGCTGCAGTTTCTTCAAAGCTCCATGGTGAAGGTGGCCCAATCTCCGGTGCCACAGCTCGCCATCTTCCGGGCTCACCACTCCTTCTGCCTTGCATGCATTTTCTGCGCAGCCATCTACTTGCAATTGATAAAGGTTCTTGACTCGAACCCCTATCTTCAAGATTTCTCCAGTTGTCTTACTGCGCAGGAAAGCCTTTCCCTTGCTGAAGACAACATCATATCGCTTGTCTTCCAACATCGCCACAGAGATAAGATTCTTCTTCAATCTTGGAACATGCATCACTTCCTTCAATACGAAGGGTTTACCAGACTCCCTCTCAAAGGAAATGGTACCGATACCGGTCGCACTGTATCTACCATCATCGCCCATCTCGATGTGCACTCCAAGATCTTTCTCATCTAGATCAGAAAACAAATCTTGATCTCCTGTCATGTGAAAAGACGCACCACTGTCCAAGAACCATACTGATCCCATCACACTTGAGACCAAGCATGCGATCAGTGAAAAATCCAGCTCAAACTGCGAGGCTAAGGCCTCTCCCGCTGCAGATCCAGCAGCCTGCTTATTTTTCTTCTTTTGCGGAAAATTTGTGGCATAATGTCCGTGTTGGTGACAGTGAAAGCACTTCACCTTGGACATGTCCTGCTTCTGCCCTTTCGCACCGGAATGAGAAGCTTTCTTGCTCTTCCGCTTCTTTGCTTTGGCAGCCAAAGTGCAATTTTCTTCATCAGGTGCCTTTGATGAAGATCCGTCCCTGGTGCTCCACCTTATCTCCTCTTGCATAAGATCCGACCAAAGTTGCTCCCATCCTGGCAATTTCTCCCGACCATTGATAGAGTCCTGATAGGAATGCCAACTCTTCGGATGACCAAGGAGAGCCAAGTCCACCAAGTCCTCATCAGCTACAGTCACCCCCACACTTCCCATCTCATCCCTGCATTGGGTGAACTTCGTGAGGTACTTGGATATACTATTGCCTTTCTCCATCTTTATGTTTCTGAGTTTATCCTTGAGCGCCAACTTCCTCTGGTCGCTCTTGCTTTGGAATAAATCTGTCAACGCTTTCCACATCAAGTATGGAAAATCTTTACCATGCAGGCTGGATACAATGTGATCCTTCACGCCCTCCAACAGAATCCTTCGACATTTTTCTGTCTTCTTTTTCCAAGCCTCAACTTGAGCAGCATTAGTAGGCTTTGGGACTTCAACATCTATGAACTCCTTCAGCCCATTGTCATCTAACACCGCCTCCATCATGTACTTCCATGCAACATAATTCGAGCTGCCCTCAAGGGCATACTCCAATCACAATCCGTTGAAAGACATTTTGACTTCGACACCAAGAAAACACTGCTGCAAATTCGAATTCCACCAACTCAAAACTCAATCGCTTCTGATCTGTGAGAACAAAGTATTTCTAGCATAGAGATCGACTGTAGGGGAATTTACTGGATATATCACCTTTCAAGGAAAGGATGGATCCAGAGGCTACCTGGCCCGCTTACAGACTCTGTCTACCGAAATAAATTGTAATCACTATAATAGATCCGATGATCAATTTCGCTCTAATACCATGTAGAAATTTGAATAATAGCTGAATTATTCACCGAGATTATCCTAATTACACACTATTTAAGCTTCATGCATAATACATAACCTCTTCTACAATTGATCATCAATTTGCGGAAATAGAAGGAGTCGCATGCGCACATTAAAACATAATCAAGCACACATATAACACAGTATGTAATGGGGAATGCTTACAGCTGAAAACCCCCAACTATCTGTATATTGTAATGATAGAGAACATGTAACAATACATAGCACAAATCTCCTCACAGCTCTCAGCACTATATCACATGCTACACACAAACTAGCTCAGATATTAACAAGTCACAAGTTCAAATCTCTTCCACCTGTCTGCCTACCTCTACTGCGCAATCCAAGATGAATAATGATGAGATCCAAGTTCGAATCCCACTGGCTTGTACTGCGCAATCATCATTGGCAATCTCAATCAATGTGTGTGCAAATCTCATGCACAACCATAGTCACAACTGATAGTAGACTCACCCTTTCACCCACCTCTAACACTGGTCTCCACTGAACTGTCCATGCATTGCAGTTAACTGATGTATTATTTAGTTGATTTATGAGGTAATAATTAGTGAATTAATTAATAATTAATTCACACCACTCATCACTAGTGTATTTATCAGTTAGACTAAATACAACTAGTTCAACTAAGTTAAACCGAACACAACTCCACCAACTGTCTCATCAACTCCACCAAACTCTGCCACATGAGTTATAACTGAAGTCAACCATGCAATAGCTCAACTAACCCTTAGGAAAAGCGTATTTCCTTCTGTCAGCTACATGTGCCACATCCAAGCATCAAATTGAAGTCCTCCAAGAGGATAAGATAATGTTTATAGTCCAAATATTATTAAGGGTTAATAATATTCCACTGTTCTATTTTTAGACTGACAGTCTAAAAATAGATTCCGCCCAATGTCTAAAAATAGAGGTCCATCTATTTTTACCAACTTGACCAATCATCCTTAAATAGCATCCTGCAACTCATAGACCATGATCCATATGTCTAAAAATAGACTTTGCGCCAAAAATAGCCTGCGGGCCCACTTAGTGAAGGCGACTTCTTTTCACTAAGCTCCATCATCTTGTTGCATTTTCAAAATAGGGGAAATGTTGTAGAACTATATATAAAATAGCTTATACAAAAGATATGAAAATATGTTATAAGAAATGCAACTGATATAGGAACTACTCACAATCCTTAATGATATACTCAAAGTTCTTCCACAATACTAATCAAGTGTCTAAAAAAGCCATCATCACTTCCAAAATCAGATATTTAAACATACAAGTTGTAAAAATTGAATTTGTTTCATAATTTTTAATAGAATAATGTGCTCAAATCTAAGATACAGTTCTTAAAATATGAAGCCTCTTCTTGATTGAAAACATACTAAACTGATAAGATATAGCCGAAGAGAAATAATTTAAAAACTCCTTGGCATAATTGTTACGTAATAATTTGATGCACAACATGTATAGCAGTAAATTTCAGCTTGCAACACATCCAAATAAAACAACTAAAGTAAATACTATTAGTTGGTTTTCAATGCATTTATGTAATTAAAATAGAGCTAGGAAATTTTGAAGACTACTTCATGGAAAATTAGAAGCATCTTCATGCCTAGATTTCCAAGCTGATCGCAAATACCTCTTTGGATCACTTGGATCAGCACTGTATTTCTTTCACCATTATCTAGAAATCTTGAGACAAAATGAGTAAGCAATTTATTAATGGAAACACCTACAGAAGTGTCACAAACATTAGTTGGTTTGCAATATCAATTTATTTGATTGATATCAATGCTTCTAAACTATTATAAACATAAAAACGGAAAGGCTCACTTAAAAAATGATAAAATAACTTGTCATCAACATAAACCTGAAATGATTAGCGTATATCATTGGAGACATGGTTACATTTTAACATGGATATCGAGTTTTTCATGGATAAGGTATATGTATAATAAAAAAATGAGATTAAAATTTGTTATAAGTAATGCAACTACTACACCAACTATTCATAGTCCTTAATGATATACTCAATGTTCTTCCACAATACTAATCAAGTTTCTAAAGAAGTCATCATCACTTCCAAAATCACATATTTAAACATATAGGTTGTAAAAATTGGATTTGTTTCCTATTTTAATAGAATCATGTGCTCACATATAATATATAGTTCTTAAACTCTCAAGCCTCTTCTTGATTGATTGAAAACATACTAAACTGATAAGATGTAGCTGAAGAGAAAGAATTTAAAAACTTCTTGACACAACTTGTATAACATTAAATGTTATATTATTTGATATATATATATATATATATATATTAAAAATTAAAAATTAATTTATTTAAATAAATTAAATAAATAATTATTAATTTAACAAATAATTATATCAAGAAAAGGCAAGGACCATGTTACAATGAAATCTTATTGCAATACTACTTCCTTGAGCCTTACAAATCATGAGGCCTATGTTGAAGTAAAGTTAAATACCTTGTCTAATCATGCCAACATGAATGCCTCATGAATAAAGAAATAGATCGTGATTTTCTACCTTCAAAATCAAAGGGTTTTTTGGTGAAGTTCCTCCATATTTAATCTTGAACACTTCCTACTGAGTCACCTATGTATTATTTTCTTCATGATATTTGAAATTATGCAAAAGATCACATTGTTCTTAACCACTAATCTACCTAGTGTCTGCCATGTTCTTGTTTTTTCAGTATCATTGATATGAAGTTGGTTTCTATTGTTCTTTGTGCATATAATAAAAAAATGTATGGAGAGGTTTCTTTCATCACTTTAGGAGCAATAAAAATAATGCTATTGAGAAAATAAATCCAACACAGAGAGAGATTTAGTAGCATTTATGGATTTCGCGAACATGTCTTGTTCTGTGGTGTTGGCTACTCGTCAAAACTTTCTCGATCTTGTGTAGAAGAAATGAATTTGTATTAATCTTATATAACATTAACCATGAAATTGGAAACATTCATGGCATGCTTTCCATCACATCTGTAGAGAAAATTATTACAGAGTATCACACTTTGTAGAGAAAATTATTACAAAGTGTCACACCTTTCTTATATTTTCTTATCAGATGCTCCTATATGCAACAACGATGGATTTCATCACTTAAGAGCAGTAAAAACAAGTTTATTGAGAAAAACACATTTGTAGAGAAAATTATAACACACTATCACACTTTGCTTATAAGAGCTGAATGCTCCTATATGCAAAAACGATGGATTTCATCACTTAAGAGCAGTAAAAACAAGTTTATTGAGAAAAAAACTGCAACACATTTGTAGAGAAAATTATAGCACAATATCACAAGTTTCTTATCAGAACTAAATTCTCCTACATGCAACAACGATGGCTTTCATCAGTTCAAGAGCAGTAAAAACAAGTTTATTGAGAAAAAAACTCTAGCACTAAGAGAGATTTGGAAGCAACTGTTGAATTGGTGAACATGTCTTGCTTTATGGTGTTGGATATTGGGCATAGCTTTCTTGATCTTGTATACAAGATTGTAAATTTGCATGTAGCTTATACTACATTAACCATGAAATTGTCAACATTTAGGGCACACTTGCTATCACATTTGTAGAGAAAATTACAATAGAGTATCACATTTTTCTTATCATATCTAAATGTTCCTATATGCAACAACTACCTTGTGCCTCATAGTTTAAATTTGTGCAAGGAGGAGGAGAGGAGGAGTGTCAAGGTGCAAGCTAGAATAAGAAGAGAAAGAAGAATCTTGTTTGGGACATGATAATATTGTTTGGGACTTGAGATAGATTCATTCTCTGCACATCTAGAGTAAAGCTTAATAAAACAAAACTCACCATACTTTGAATCTTTTAAATAAATATCTTAAAAATTATAATATCAATTTAATACATTTTACTCAATTACACATTTAATAATATTCATTTACAAAAATACAAATATAAATTACTATTTTAAATAAAAAAAAGTACAACACATTTAACAATATTCATTTAAAAAAATACAAATACACATTATTATTTTAAATAAAAATAGTACAAAGAATCACATTAATTAAAAATCAGTTATTATATCACAATATTGAATTTATCATTGTATGTTTTGTTGATTTTCTTAGTGTCTTTGGCCACCATGCAACTAATAGGATCCATTTCAACTTAGAACGTCAATACATAACAATTTAATTTTTTATATATTAAGAAATACTACTCGTGAATAATAAAACATTTGTAACATAAATAATATATAACAAAAAAACACCCATGTATTTTTGGAATAATAAAATAGTTGTAACAAAAATAATATAGAACAAGAAAAACTATGTATATTTGGATGTATGAAAAATTAGATACATTTTATTAAGTAAATTTTTAAAAGGATAATGGTTATAAACAATAATAAAAAATTTATTAAATAGCTAGTTTAGATCTATATTATTGATCTAGGTCATCGTAATTTCCCCTTTAAATAAGCTACATTCCACATGAATAACATGGGTCAATACCATGGGCTATTTTTATATTTTATTACTATTTTAATTTTTTATTATATTTTGACCTAGTTAAAATGTTCATTACATTATGTCAATCTCTTTATTTAATTTACTTTTATTTTTATTTTTGTGTAATTTGACATAGTCAAAATGTTAAACATGACATTACAGCATTTGTATCATACTTTCCTCGAGAATCGCCACACAAAAATGTAATATTTAAATATATAAATAGTTATTTTCCTTTTTTATATTGTTTTTTATTCATGTAATATGAATTAATTGGTTTGTGGAGTTTAATTTTATGATATAAATTTTATCGAAAATAAAAATTTGAAAAAAAACTAAAATTATAAAAAACATATATAAAACTATTTACTTGTGAATCAAATGGCCTAAAACATTTCAATCTCCAATGGCTCAGACATGCATTTGGTCCAGAGGTTCACACATGGACACAGTGAAAGCTAAGGGAGTTGTTTTCAAAGAGAAATGACATTCTTTAATTTTATCCAGCCACTATAAATGAAAGAGAGATTTGGCAATACATAGGCCATATTTTCCCTATCCTATTATCAAAATCTAAACCAAATAAATCCATTAAAAAAAACTCTTAATATAGATTATGCAATCCACCATGAAGCATGTACTACTAGATCATCTTGGTATTGAGCTAGGAAAAAAGGGAAAATAAATATAAGCATACATACATAACTAAAGGTATCATATATCTTTACGAAACCCTAGGCATGAGGCATTTGAAAGCCATGAGATAGATTTGAGGTCAAGTTATGAATAAGCGAATGAGATGGTGTTTACGGCCATGAACCAAAAAAAACCATCAAATAGAAAGAAACGTAAGCATCGTCTAGAGTTTTTATACCACTAGTATATTAATTTGACTACGATGACTGAAATAATTAAACAATAGTTATAACTAATTTAGAATTAAGATGTATGGAAGGATGACGAGTAGTTGATTAACTACCAATGAGCTTTTATGGTTGGTTGACTACCAATGAACTTTTATTTGGGATGGGATCCACTGCATTTAATACTCTAACAAAAGGACCCTACACAATAGTACTACAATAATGCTTACTAGTGTGATTATTATATCCTTATAACTAGCTTGGGTTATGTCAAAGAATGTTTTTATCCAGCACTTCTAATATTGTATCGTACTAACCATTTTATTGAGGTGGAAAAAGAGATTGAATAATGTTAATTAAATGTACTTTCTTTCAAAGCTTGGCAGTGTTTTTTTACTCTATTTTTATCAATGTGTTCAGATACATCATTCTGGTTGGGGAAAAGAATTAAAGGTCTATGTTGAATTCTATAACAACCAACCTCATCACCATTTATCCAAAACCCACAAACCAATTAAATGTAATTTGTGATTCATATAGAATATGCATTTTAAAATCAATATGTTATCCAAATTTAACTTATACCTAAATTACTTCTAAACAATTCAAACCATTCTTTCTTCTCATCAATTTTGGTAAACGGAAACCATAGAGAATTAATGCAATGTCCACCAAAGAATGGCATAACGAATGTATCAAATAAATAACATATACATTCACTACCCATGAAAAATGACTTCATATTAGGATGTATCGCAATATGCACCTTGCGAAATAAAAGAGATTGAATTCATTCCTGTAACGAGTATTGAATGAATGAGTCCAAGTTTTTCCAAGCGGCTCCCACGGGGGATTCACTCAATAAACCTCTAATCTATCACGTGCATTCACAACATATTAAACAATACTCTTAATTTGAATAAATATTGGAAAATACCCCTAAAAATCACATTATTTAACGCCCTACCAATACGAGCCCAATACACCATCCCAATTCAAAAAACCCCTACTTCCACTATATATTGTAGGTATCCATTTTTTCATTAACATTTTTTATACCCCTTTATATTTTTTCATTAAATTTGAGCTCCATTTTTTATACCTGCTAATATAAAAACCCTTTACCCCCTATATATCCCCCAATATATTATGCCATTTTTTCCTCAATATATATTCCCCAATATGAACCCACATGGTATGGTATTGGTGCCTTAGTGAAGCCCCTGTGGCGGCTCCCCCCTCATAAGAAAGGGTAGAAACGACATATTTACTCACCACCTTCACCATCCGCTTTATCTCAACCTCTGCCTCCCTGCCCAGTAAACTCTTCACGACGCTCTACTTCATCTCGTCTAGCGACCCCGTTGATCATCTTCATCTCTATCCCCACTTTCACTATACTTGTAGACACATTTCAAAAAGTGGCACTAAAGACAACTCTATTTTGGAGTTATTGTATATTTTAGAATATTTTGGAAATTTGATTTACCCAAAGTTAAATACAAATTTAGATTTAGTTAATCAAATTACTAAAATATTTTAAAATCTATAATATTATTATCCAATTTTAAAATTTTAAAAAGAAACACATACTCTTAACCATGAGGCCCATTCAAATTATATATATATATATATATATATATATATATATATTCATGTAATCTATTTCATCCTCGTCTTCTATGATATTTCCAAAAACATTTCAAATATATAATCAAATTAAATAAATTTAATAATAAACAATTTATTTTACCCTCTTTCGATAAAAGTACAAAAACACAAAAATAAACAACCTTCAAATAAAAATAAAACTTTGCACGTGAACTTACCATTCCAACGATGTATTTATTTAAGTTGAATTGGTTATGCACGTGAACCTGTTTTCTTTTTTATCGAGTTTTAATTGAAATTAAAATGGTTTATTCAAACGATTTTTTTTTTAAATGTCTTTTAGTTTGTTTATTTTAATTAGATTATAGAATTTGGGATATTTTGAAACTCCGAGAGAGAGAATGGAATCCATTAAAGTTCCAAAATTTTATGAAATAAGGATGGCCTTTACTCAGGTTACCTTGTAAAATTTATATTTCTAATCTTGTTGATCATTATAGAGTTAACAATGTCTTATTTATAGTAATTATTGATTAGTTATAAACCTCAATCTTTGCTACTCACCACTAAAGACAGTGTCTATTTTTCTATTATTGTCAAGTTATCAACCATTCTACTATTATCCTTTGCTAGACTGTTCCAATATTATTTATTTTAATAGGCATTTTATCAGAAAATCACAGGAACCAAAATGGAAGGAGACCATAGTAGCAGAAGACTATATGTGGTTATGCTCCCATTTTTAGCGCAGAGTCACTTCAATGTGTGCTTACAGCTTTCCAGAATGCTGGCAACTAGAGGCGTGCCTATCATCTACGTGAGCCTCCCTTCAAACCTAGATACTCTTCGCCTTCTAGTGGAAGGACAAGAATGGAACTATCATGGTTTTCCCTTCTATTTTTAAGATTTATCGATCCCTGACGCTGAGGATTCTCTGCCATCGGGCCAGAAGAACACCAATAAAATCTCCCCCGACATGATACGCAAAATCTTCGATCTCCTGGAACAAATGCGCAACTCGTTGGAGGGTCTGATAAGGGAGGTCAGTGACATAGAATACTATGAATCTAGGGGCCTGTTGCCTCCTGACTACCTATTTCTTGTCTTCGACTTCTTCATGGGCCGGTCTACCTATGTGGCGACCAAGTTCAGTGTACAGTCCTTCATTTTCATCTTGAACAACGTGGGCATAGGAGGCGGTAAATGGTTTTGGGCGGTTGGGCCAATCATTGAACTTCCTTATAGGGATCACACCTAGAGGCCCCCGGACGCAGAGATTTTGGCATGGTTGGATGCCCAAACGATCGGTTCAGTCATTTATATGTCTTTCAAAATGAAATCGTATGTTTCTCCAACGCAAGTGACTAATATGGCTTTGGGTCTGGAGACAGGCAGGAAGCCCTTCCTATAGGTGTTGCACCTGCCGGCGTCCTCATCGGCTGAGGATTGGAAAGTGGACCTATTTCCTGAGGGCTATGAATGGCTGGTGCAGGGACGGTGCCTGATCAAGACCGAGTGGGCACCGTAGTGAGCTATTTTGGCGCACGAAGCAACGGGCTCCTTTATCAGCCACTACGAATGGAATTCAAGCCTAGAAAGCATGGCCGCAGGGGTTCCATTAATTTCGTTGCCGCTGTAGAAGGACCAGCCACTTAATGCTCTTCTTTTAGCAAGGGAAGCGAAAGTGGTGGTGGAGATGAAGATGATCGATGGGGTCGCTAGACGAGATGAGGTGGAGAGTGCGGTGAAGAGTTTACTGGGCAAGGAGTGTTGGAAATTTCCAATGGAATGCTCTGATACCATGTTGGAAAATATAGTATGCTCTGGTGTTATGTCGAGAGCACACACGAAATAGAGAAGCACAAAATAGTTTACACAATATTGGGGAAATAAAAATTACACACAAACAGACAGAGCGAAAAAAAACATAGAGGAGGAATTTTTTCTTCTATTCAACTCATCTCTATGAAAACATATGAAATTACAGTCTACTTAATACAAAATGGCCGAAGCCTGTAACTTAATGCAATTCAATGCTGGACATGACGAATATCCACAAAATCGTCCTTCTGCAGGGAAAGCCCGATTCTTCATTTTATACATGAAATTGTGTTTAAAACACAAAAGGACAGACTTGAAATTATATAGGTTTTGGCTGCGAAACCACATCGCATCTGCTCCCTCCATCACAAATCGCATTTCGGCGATTACAACTTTTAACTAGTGCGATACGATAAAACATAAATCCTTGCGATTGCAATGTGCGATGGCACTATCGCATCGCAACATAAAATCTTTAACTTTTGGGCGCTATCCTTTAAACTTTGCGATATGCGATTGTGATCGCATCGCAACTTAAAATATTTACTTTGCAGGCACTACCCTCCTGAGCTTTTGATGTGCGAATTGTGGTTGCATCACATCGAAAATAAAATAACTTGTGGGGTGCTAAAGGTAAGTCTTAAAAAGTGCAAAGTGCAGACTACGGGTGGCTTAAAAGGTAAAACATAAAATGTGTGAAGTGCGGGCGCGCTAAAAGGTAAGTTAGAAAATGTGTGAAGTGCGATATTTATAATTTGTGATGTTCAATGACGATGTCTCATCGCAACATTGCAAGGTTTCGGTGCGGGGCTTAAAAGTTAAAACTTAAATCATGCGAAGTGTGGTATGCGGGTAGTTAAGTAGCGGGGAGTGAGAAAATCGAAAAGGTAAGGAATAGGCAGAAAACAAAGGTTTTTGCGCAGTTGATAATGCGGTAAGGTATGAGGGTCCCACGAGATAACGCATTGGCGGAAACTTAACATTCAGTGAAAGCTTAAGATGTAACACTTAAAATTTGCAGGCTGTGAACTATGGGTAAAAGGTAAGTCAATGGCGGGAAAGAGAATTAAATGCAAAGTCTCTGCTCGGGTACTCTGTTTTTGATTTTGTGTGTGGACGCATGCAGATTTGAAATCATGGGCTTTGTCCTTCCTGCAACAAAAATTCATGAAGTGTGGGCTGCTACCAGTTTTATTCATGGTGGTGGTTGGGAGTATTTCCAACACCGCCCCTTAATCACAACTACCACCATCAATCATTCCCAAAAACTTTCTGAGATGGCTGCTTCTTGAAAGCCCATGAGATGGCTCCCGATCCCAAATGAGAAACATACCATGATGTGTTCTTTCTGTCATCAACACTTCCAGACCAATCACTATCAGTGTAACCAATCAACTTAAAATCATCAGTTTTGGAAGATCGAACACCATACTCCTTTGTTCCATTTACATACCTCAATATTCTCTTAGCTACTTGCCAATGTGTCTCCTTGGGTGTCTCCATGAATTTGGATATCAAGCTTACTGCATACATTATATCAGGCCTAGTTGCATTCAAATACATTAGACTACCAACCATGCTTTTGTAAAATTTCGGATTGACATTCTTGCTAAAATATTCCTTGCTCAACTTCAACCCCATGACAATTGGAGTTGATTATGGCTCGATGTTTTGCATATTGAACCATTTTAAAACCTCTGCAACATACTTTTCTTGAGAGATAAAAATTCCTTTTCTGTTTTTTTACTTATATGCCTAAAAAATATCTTAATAAACCTAATTCAGTGATTTCAAATTCACTTTTCATGACTACTTTGAAATTAGCAATGAGAGAAACATCATTGCGTATAAAAATCAAATCATCTACATAAAAAACAACAATAAGAATTTTACCGTCATTTTCTTTGATGTAGAGTGTGGGTTCACCATCACACTTGTCAAACCCATTGACCACAACGTAAGCATCAATCCTGTTGTACCATGCTCGTGGTGCTTGTTTCAGCCCATAAAGAGCTTTCCGCAACTTACACACCTTGTGTTATTGGCCTTATATTTCATAGCCAGGGGGTTGTTCAACATACACCTCCTCTTTCAGCACTCCATTCAAGGATGCTGACTTCACATCCATTTGATAAAATTTCCACTTTTGTTGTGCTACTATAGACAACATTGTCCACACTATCTCCATCCTTGCAACTGGTGCAAAGGTTTCCTCATAGTCTCTTCCTTGTTGTTGCTTGTAGCCTTTGACAACTAGCCTTTCTTTGTGCCTTTCTATCTTGCCTTCAATGTTTCTCTTGGTCTTATAGACCCATTTCACTCCAATAACTTATTTTCCTTGTGGGAGGTCCACTAACTCCCATGTGTCATTTATTTCTATTGCTCCTATTTCTTCATTCATTGCTTCAACCCATTTCTCTTCATTAACTGCATCTTGAAAATGGATTGGGTCATCAACATGACAAAATAATGCAAATAAAGAATTCAAACTAGCACTATTATCAACTTCTTATTACTCATTAATCTCACTTAAATTTATGAATTTTGGTCTTCTTATATTTGTTGAAGATGTGCTTGGAGTTGCACTTGAACTCGAGGGAGTTGTTGATCCGTGTGGTATGCTTAAAGAAGCACTTCCTTGATTTCTCAATGTTGTTATATTACTTGCTTGTGGTGTGCTCTGTTGAGCTTGTGTAGGTGGAGGAGGAGCCACCGTTGAGAAGTTGCTTGCTGCAATCCATTTCTCTTTCTCTTCATGAGACATACATATCTTCACATTTACTATCTTCTCTAAACTTCCATCCTAAGATTCTTATTCTATGAACTAAACATCTCTGTTTATTATTACTTTCTTGGTTGATGGATCATATAGCTTGTAAGCCTTGGATTCATCATTGTACCCAAGAAATATACATTTCTGCCCCTTGTTGTCCAACTTCTTCCATAACTAATCCAGGACATGTGCATATGACACACATCCAAACACTCTCATGTCAGTGACAAATTTCTTTATTCAACTCCATGCTTCTTCTAGAACTATGTTCATAACACTTTTGTTCGGACATCTATTTAGGTTATAAGTTCCACAAGAGTCAGCTTCCGCCCAATACTCATTTGGAAAATGCTTTGCCTTCAACATACTTCTTACCATGTCCATGATGGTCCTATTATTTCTCTCTACAACACTGTTTTGCTGAGGTGTATACCTTGTGGTAAATTTCTTGTGTATTCCATGCTCCCTGCATAAATGTAGAAAGTCTTTGGAGATATATTCTCCACCTCTATCAGTTCTCAACACTTTTATGTAGTGTCCACTTTGCTTCTCAACAAGAGCTTTGTAGTGGTAGAACTGGTCAAACACTTTATTTTTCTGTTTTAGGAAATAGACCCATGTCTTCCTTGTGTAATCATATATAAATGTACAAATATAATGACTTCCAACTAATGATGGCATTTGCATTGGTCCACATAAATCTGAGTGGACAATCTCCAAAGATGCCTTTGCCCTTATACTCTTTCCCACTAGAAATTATTCTCTGTGTTATTTTCCCAAGATGCAGCCTTCACACAGACTGCTCGGTTTCTCTATTAGAGGTAATCCCTTTACCATGCCTTTTATATGCAACAAATTCAAACCTCCGAAATTTAGATTACCAAATCTCAAATGCCATAACCAGTTCTCATCTTTCACTTCCTCTTGAAATATTTCTTGTATGACAAATGCTACAACACCTCCTTCCTTCAATTTTGATCGATCTTGAGAGGAAACATTTTATTGCTTGTCATATGCACTTTTTCAATGAGCTGTCTACTTGGAGGTATATCCATGATTGTGCACACATAATCTTTAA
The DNA here is from genome assembly GCA_034641835.2 of Pinus albicaulis. Classification (NCBI taxonomy): domain Eukaryota; kingdom Viridiplantae; phylum Streptophyta; class Pinopsida; order Pinales; family Pinaceae; genus Pinus; species Pinus albicaulis. The sequence continues at coordinate 254,967,689 of CM076581.1, forward strand.
AAAACACATTGTAGCCCTTTTGCATGAGTTGTCCAATGCTGAGAAGGTTACATTTCAATCCAGGGACATAATAGACACCTGGCATGAACTTCTTCTCTCCCTTCTTTGTCTGTATGTTTACTCTTCCTTTCCCCATGACAGAGACCTTTCTATCAATCCCTATTGTCACTTCAGATTTTACACTCTCATCTAGATAGGAAAACATTGCTATGTTTCTAGACATATGGTTACTACACCCTGAATCTAAGAACCATATATCTTCTTGTTTTTCTTGTGCTACATTACAAGCTAAAAGCATGCTACCATGGTTTTGATTTTCTTTTGTAAAATTTACACTTGGTTTACTACCCATGTCATTTTTCTTCTTTCTACATTCATTTGCACAATGACAATACTTTTTGCAATAATGAAATTGGACATGAGATTTATCATACCTCTGTCCTTGTGCTTGATTCTGGCTTGAGCCTTGGCTTGAATTCTGATTGTTGCCCCTTCCACTTGTGCTTGCAAGGATTTTTCTTCCACCTCTGTGTGGGCTTCTTCCTCTTCCTCGTTAGTTTGATCTTCCTCGACCTCTACCTTGACCAAAAGACATTTGTGTTTTAAATGCATGCTCCAATGAGGAGTTTCTTGCTCTATTCAGTATGTGCTCATGAGACATCAGTGATGCATGAAGCTCATCCACTGAAAACTGTGAGAGATCCTTTGTCTCTTCTATGTCCACAAATATGACATCAAACCTTGATGGTAGACTTCTTAATACATTCTCAACTATTCTCCTTTATTCAAGTGTCTCTCCATGAGACCTGATTTGGGTAACCAACCCAATCACATGTGTAAAGAATGAGTCTATGTTATCAGACTCTTTCATACAAAGAGTTTCAAAATCTCTTCTCAGCATTTGAAGTTTTGTTGTCTTCAAATTTTCCATACCTTGATAGGCTGTCTGGAGGGTATCCCATGCCTCCTTGGACTTTGTTGTTGTTGCAACCCTTGGGAAAATACTCTCATGTATTGCTTGGAAAATATATAAGAGGGCTTTGGAGTCCTTCTTATTGTCCCTCAACAGATCTCTTTCTTCTTGTGTCAAAGCATTATATGCTATTGCATCTACTGGTTTTTGGAAACCATTTTCCACCAGATCCAAAATATCTTATGAAGAAAACAGGGCCTTCATTTTAATGGCCCAATAATCATAATTCTTCCCATTGAAATATGGTAGTTGGGGATTAGTCAGCCTTGTGCCTGCTACTGTCTTGATTGTGTAAATAGAACCTTCTCACTACTGGAGAATCAGCATCTCAAAACAACCTTTCAGCTTCTTCAGTAAAGAGCGAGCTTGTTCTTTCACTGAGAGCCTAGACTTGCTCTGATACCATGTTGGAAATTTCCAATGGAACACTCTGATACCATGTTGGAAAATATGGTATGATCTGATGCTATGTCGAGAGCACACACGAAACAGAGAAGCACAAAATAGTTTACACAATATTGTGGAAATAAAAATTACACACATACAGACAGAGCAAAAAATACACACGAGAGGAATTTTTTCTTCTATTCAACTCATCTCTGTAAAAACATACGAAATTACATTTTACTTAATACAAAATGGCTAAATCCTGTAACTTAATGTAATTCAATGATGGAGAGGACAGATATCCACAAAATCGTCCTATTGTAGTGAAAGACCGATTCTTCAATTTCTACATGAAATTGTGTTCAAAACACAAAATGACAGACTTGAAATTGTATAGGTTTTGGTTGCGAAACCAAATTGCATACACGCCCTCCATCGCAAATCGCATTTCGGCGATTACAACTTTTAATTGCCGCGATATAGGAAAACATAAATCCTTGCGATTGCGATGTGTGATGGCACTATCGCATCGCATCATAAAAGCTTTAACTTGTGGGCACTATCCTTTAAACTTTGCGATATGTGATTTTGATCGCATCGCAACTTAAAATATTTGCTTTGCAGGCGCTACCTTCTTGAGCTTATGATGTGCGATTTGCGGGCGCATCACATCGCAAATAAAATAACTTGTGGGACACTTAAGGTAAGTCCTAAAATGTGCGAAGTGTGGACTACGGGCGGCTTGAAAGGTAAAACATAAAAATTGTGAAGTGCGGGCACGCTAAAAGGTAAGTTTGAACATATGTGAAGTGCGATATTTATAATTTGCGATGCACGACTACAATGTCGCATCGCAACATCGCAAGGTTTTGGTGCGGGGCTTAAAATTTCAAACTTAAATCATGCAAAGTGTGGTATGCGAGCGGATAAGGAGCGGGAAGTGCGAAAAGCGAAAAGGTAAGGAATAGATGGAAAAAAAGGTTTGTGCATGGTTGGTAATGCGGTAAGGTATGAGGGTCCCACCAGATATCGCATCGGCGGAAACTTAACACGACGAAAGGCTTAAGAGGTAACACTTAAAAGTTGTGGGCTGCGAACTGTAGGCAAAAGGTAAGTCAACAATGGGAAAGAGAATTAAACGCAGAGTGTGGGCTCGAGTACTCTATTTCTGATTTTGCGTGTGGACGCCTGCAGATTTTGAATCTCAGCCTTTGTCCTTCCTACAAAAAAATTCAATGAAGTGTGGGCTGCTGCCAGTTTTATTCATGGCAGTGGTTGGGAGTATTTCCAATAGGGAGGAGGAGGTGGAGGTAAAGCGGACAGTGAATGCGATGAGTAAATCTGTCGTTTCTGCCCTCTCATATGAGGGAGGAGCCGCTTGGAAAAACTTGGACTCATTCATCCAATACTCCTTGCCAGAATGATTTCAATCTCTTTTATGTTGCAGGGTGGAAGTTGAATTAATTCCAAACCCTTGGGAATTGTGTAGTATAAAAAACTCAGAAAATAACTTAGAAATTTATGTAAGATTATGAAAAATTAAAGTAAATTTTTTTGAAAGTCTAAGTTATAGCTGTTAAAATTCATAATTTTGGGTGCACCAAGGATTTTTGATGTTTTTGATGACTCTGAATCTATTTTCACCATAAAAAAGTCCACCATAAAAAAATCTATTGAAACACTCCAACTACCTTACCTGATTTTTAGAAATTTTTTAAACCTAATTCCAAGAGAAAGCCTTCCCAACTATTTTGTTAAATTAGTAGACAACTATATTTTTAATCGATAATGCATGTATTTTTAATGGCCATGTCCATCAATGCATTTGCTATTGATTCGCTTTATTGAATATTTTGGGAAATATTTAACTATATTGATTTAGATTTTAATTGGACCTGATATTTTATTTACAAAAATTAATTTTCATAATATTATATATTGATATATTTGGTGTTTGTTACTTGCACTGTAGAGATTCGAGATTCGTAGTCCATCGCTGTAGATATTTGGATGACAAATCACAATATGTCAAATCACATGATATGCCAAATCACCATTTGTTGAGAATCTTCTGTGCATTATACAAATCATTCTTGCATTTTCATTTCTGTAAATGGATATCATAACATTCAGTGTATTCCTTTCTTGTGGAGCGACAATCTTCTTGTTCGTGATACAAATTGTTCCATCAAATTCCCTTTCCTGTGGAGCAAGAATCTTCTTATGCATGATATAAATTGTTTCTACGTCCCTGTAATCAAATCCCGTGTTGTTCTGGGAAAACAACCACTGAGCTTTTATTTTGGATGGACTCCTATGGAATCTACTACATTTGATAGTCTAGCATGAAAAGGACCCTACCAATAATGATTACGAGCATGGGTTATACCAACAGTGTTTTTATCCAACACTCCTAATATTGTATAGTACTAACCATTTTATTGAGGTGGCATAAGAGATTGAATAATCCCAATTAAATGTAATTTTTGATTCATATAAGGAATGCTATAATGTTGTAAGTTAGCCAGGCTCCATCAAGAACTTATATGGTTACCATATTCATGCTAATGTGTCTAAAATATAATTTTATCCACCCATTATGAGTGAAGGGGAGATTTGGCAATACATAGGCCATATTTTCCCTATCCTATTATCAAGATCTAAACCAAAGAAATCAATTAAAAAAAAACCGCTTAATATATGTACTTATGCAAAGCATGTACTACTAGATCATCTTGGTATTGAGCTAAGAAAAAAGGGAAAATAAATATAAGCATACATACATAACTAAAGGATCACATATCTTTACGAAACCCTAGGCATGAGGCATTTGAAAGGCATGAGATAGATTTGAGGTCAAGTTATGAATGAGGGAATGAGGTGGTGTTTATGGCCATGAACAAGAAAACCATCCAATGGAAAGAAACGTAAGCATCATCTAGATATTTTATACCACTAGTAGATTAATTTGACTTAGAGTTAAGATGGATGAAAAAAGATGACGAGTAGTTAATTAACTACCAATGAGCTTTTATTGTGGGTTGACTACAATTAGCTTTTATTTGGGATGGGATCTAGTGCATTTAATACTCTAACAAAAGGACCCTACCCACTAGTACTACAATAATGCTTACTAGTGTGATTATTATATCTTTATAACTAGCTTGGGTTATGTCAAAGAATGTTTTTATCCGACACTCATATGCTTAGGAGTGTGATTATTATATCATCATAACTAGTTTAGATTATGTTAACAATGGTCTCGTCAATTTTGGTAAACAGAGACCGTAGAGAATTAATGCAATGTCCACCAAATAAATAACATATACATTCATGCGCATGAAAAATGCCCTCATGTTAAGGATCTACGTTGACCTTGTCAAATAAAAGAGATTGAATTCATTCCTGGAACGAGTATTGAATGAATGAGTCCAAGTTTTTCCAAGCGGCTCCTCCCTCATAAGAAAGGGCAGAAACGGCAGATTTACCCACCTCCTTCACCCTCCGCTTTACCTCCACTCCCTCCTCCCCGGCCAATAAACTCAGTAACGCTCTCTCAACCTCATCCCGTCTAGCAACCCCGTCGATCATCTTCATCTCCAGCGCCACTTTTGCTACCCTCGCCAAAAGCAGAGCATTAGCCGGCTGGTCGACCTGCAGCGGCAACGCGATTAACGGAACCCCCGCCGCCATACTTTCCAGGCTCGAATTCCATCCGCAGTGGCTGATAAAGGCACCCGTTGCTTCGTGCGCCAAAATGGCTCCCTGCGGAGCCCACCCGGTCTCGATCAGGCAACGCCCCTGCACCCGCCGTTCGTAGTCCTCAGGCAACACGTCCGCTTTCCAGCCCTCAGCCGATAAGAGTGCCGGCGGGCGCAGCACCCACAGGAAGGGCTGCCAGCTTGTCTCCAGACCCAGAGCCAGCTCGGTCAATTGCTCTGGAGAAACATACGATTCCGTTCCGAAAGACACGTAAACGACTGAACCGGCCGTTTGGGTGTCCAACCACGCCAAAATCTCGGCGTCCCGAGGCCTCCGGGTTTGATCCCTGCGAGGAACATCAATGACCGGCCCAATTGCCCAGAACGGCTTACCGCCTCCCGCGCCCACGCTTTCGAGGTGCCGGAAAATTTTGGGCTCCACATCTTGGAACGTGTTAAGGAGAACCCCGTTTGCGTTGCGTGTGAGGTCCATGTGTCTGCGGACATGCGCCGCAGCAAAGTCGTCCGAAGGTAATATCTCGACGGCCTCCGCAACTTCTGGCAGCAGCAGCGCCTCCGCCCGCCCCAGGAACTTGGCCTCCAAACTCAACCATATGTGCGCGCTGAACGGGCTCAACGTAAACGACCGCACACCGAAATTCGCCGCCACGGCAGCGGACCAGCCCATGAAGAGGTCGAAGACGAGAACGAGGCGATCGGGAACCGGCAGGCCCCTGGATTCGTAGTATTCCTTGCCGGTGAGCTCCCTCATCACACCCTCCAACGGGCTGCGCATTTGTTCAACCAGATCGAAGATCTTGGGTATCATGTCGCGGGAGATTTTATTTGTATTCTGACGGCCCGGTGGCAGAGAAGCTTCGGCGTCAGGGATCGATAAATCCTGGAAATAGAGGGGAAAACCATGATCGTTCCATCTTTCTCCTTCCACTAGAGAGCGCAGAATATCTAGGTTTGAAGTTAGGCTCACGTAAATGACCGCCACGCCTCTGGTTGCCAGCATTCTGGAAAGCTGTAAGCACACATTGAAGTGACTCTGCCCTAAAAATGGAAGCATCACCACATACAGTCTTCTGCTACGGTGGTCTCCTTCCATGGTGGTTCCTGTGATTTACTGATAAGATTTCTAATGAAACAAATAATATTGGAACAGGCTAGAAAAGGTAAGGAAGGCAGTTGTACAAATAATGCAAATAATTTCACCTGCGACCACCGAAAGAATGGTCGATAGTAGTTGAATGGTAGGCACTGACTGTAGTTCAGGTTCATCATCACTGTAAATAGGGTAAACGTAAATTGTACATGCCTGCACTCTCACTCTCAGCACTAGAATGATAATGGAATGGTAGCACTGAATGGTAAGTAGAGATGTGATTGTAAAACTAATTTTATTTTTATTGTATATTTCAGAATATTTTGGAAATTTGATTCATAGTGTTTTTTTTTTTCAAAATCATTCAAATTTAGATAAGATTTTAAGAAAATTCTGTACAGTTTTTTGTAAATCTAGATTATAGTTATCAAACTTTAATATTTTGGGTGTTTTAGATGTTTTTGATGGTGCTGAATCTATTTCCACTATCAAATTTTAGTCTTAAAAACTCACAAAATAATCCAGAAATTCCAGTAAAAAAAATATGAAAATTTGCTGCAGAAATCTTTGAAAATCTGGATTATAGTTGTCAAAATTCAGGATTGTGGGTGCTGTTTTTGATGATGTTGAATCCATTTCCGCCATAAAAAAAAACTATTCAAACACTCCAACTATCTGATTTTTTGAATTTTTTTTATCGGATTCAGACAAAAACTTGAGAGTCCAACTACTTTGTGACCTTGGAAGAGAATTCCATTTAGATTTAGTTAATCAAATTACGAAAATATTTTAAAATTTATAATACTATTATCTAATTTTAAAATTTTAAGAAGAAATACATAGTCTTAATCATTAAGCTCACTCAAACTCTACATATATTCGTTATCCATAACATCTATTTAATAATATTTCCAAAAACATTTCAAAATATATAATCAAATTAAATAAATTAAGCAATATACAATTTATTTTACCCTCTCTCAATATTTCAAATTGAATAAGCTAATTCCATTTCAATCAACATTCGATAAAAAGTAAAACTGGTTCAGGTGCATAACGAATTCGACTTCACTAAATACATCCTTGGAAAGGTAGGTCAAGCTGCGATTCTAAGGACATAGGTTTTTTTTTTTTAAATACATAGTTGGATTGGTAGGTGGAGGTATGACTGTAGAGGAATGGTTTTATTTTTATTTAATACTGGTTACGATCCAATGAACCAATTCGATTTCAATTAATACCGGTTACGATCCAATGTATATCAAGGCTACCAGGGTAAATTTTTTTTTTATTTTTTTGGAAAATCTGGTTTTTTCTAATAAAAAATATAAATTATAAAAGTGTTTAAATTGTTTTTTTTAATAGTGGAGTATTAACACAAAATGAACATACAAATTAACTCAATATATTTAATATATTAATTTTATTATTAAAATAAAGGGTAAGAAATAGTTTTTTATACCAAAGCTACTTTTTTTTTGGGAAATCATTTTTTCTGAGGAATCTAGACTTTTTTTAATAAAAAGTACAATTATAACTCAATATATTTAATATATTAATTTTATTATTAAAATAAAGGGTAAGAAATAGTTTTCTATACCAAAGCTACTTTTTTTTTGGAAAATCATTTTTTCGGAAGAATCAAGTCTTTTTTTAATAAAAAAGTACAATTATAAAAGTGTTTAATTTTTTTTTTTGGTAAAATATTAACATAAAAAAATCATACAAACTAACTCAATATAATTAATATATTAATTTTATTATTTAACATAATTTTTTTATAAACCTAAAATAAAAATAGAATATTTTTAAAATTCTGAGATAATCATAGACTTAAAAAAGCTTGAAAATTAAAAAATAAACATTATAATAATAATTTACCCACTACTGAATACACTGTAATAATAATTCACAAACAAACATTATTAAATAAGAATTATAATAATTATTTACAAATCTAATTTAAAGCGACTTAAATTACTTTATTATATTACAAATTTTCATGATTAAAAGAAAAAACAATAGCCAAAAAAGGTTTTATTTTAAATTAATAGGTGTGTGTTTAATATATGGTGAAATAAATGATTTTTAATTAAATGTGTTAATTTTTTATTTGAAATAAAAATTTTAATTACTTTTCATATTATAAGATGATGTTTTAGACAAAGAATATTTTTTTGAAATCAAAATCTGTCCACCACTTATATAAAAATCAAAATTACTCCAACTCAATTTCAATATAAACTATATCTACAGTTTAATAAAATTTATATTTTAGATAAATATATTTCATATATACATTATTTAAATAATAAGTGGAAAAAAATTCAATTTTAAAATTTTATTGTAAAATTTATATAGTTGATGTTTATTAAACTATTTAATATTTATATTCTAAATAAATGGGTGTGTGTTTAATATGTGGTGAAATAAATGATTTTTAATTAAAACTCTTAATTTTTTAATTGAAATAATTTTTTTAATTTTTTTTCATATTATTAATAAGATGATGTATTAGACAAAAATACTCTCTTGAAATCAACCAATTTATATAAAAATCAAAATTCCTTAAACCCAATTTCAATATAATGATGATGGTTAACCTCCACTAAAACCAAACCATATCTACAATTTACTAAAATTTAATTTTAAAAAAAATAAATGTTATATATACCATATTTAGATAATAAAATAAAAAAATCAATTTAAAATTTTGATTGTAAATTTTATATACTTGATTTTTTTTTTTTTCAAAGCATATCCATGCAAATTATCTTCTATTCAAAGTTTTAAAATCATTAATAATTAACATATTTTATATTCATTCAGCATTCCATCCTCTCACCTATTACATCTTTGCTTCCCTATTTGTAGATTATCTCCATATTTAATGACTAACATGTTGGTGATTGATATATTTTATATTTATTTAACTTGGATCGTTCAAAGAAATAGTAAGCGGGTATAAATAAAATAAAGAATAAAGAAATACAGAATTGCATGTTTTAAGCATTGAAGTTTGCACAAGTATTTGAGTTTAGTGGCAGGAAGTTTGTTTAAAAATTTAGAAAATAAATTGTTAAAGTTTATGATAGGGCTCAAATATTATACAAATTATATATAGAATATTGTTTTATTTTTAATATTTATATGAAATATAGATGGATTTTATGTGTGAAATTATATGTTATTATTTAAAATTCAATATTTAATATTATAATTGGATTTGAGAATATCTATATCTATATATATACTTATTTTTGGTAATTTGAGTTATAGACTTAGTTGGTAGTTTAGGGATTTTATATATGGTATATAATAGTAGGTAATTGATCATGATTATATGGGGATATAAATTTTTTAGCAATTTGAAAGTAAGTTTTTAGAATAAATTTATACAGTTAGAATTAAAAATACAAATTAACATAACAACATATAACCTTTTCATTGTTTTAATTTTTGATTCAAATTCATAAACATGTGTAACATCTTGTAATATCCTTATCTTTACCTCCAAGATATTTCCTTGTGAACATCAATGTGTTGCTATTGCAATGAAAATGAATTGGATAGACCCGCAATGTATATCTAACTCAAATGCTTGGTTAATGAATATGCCAACACAATTGACTAGGAACATATGAACACTCATACATGCTATGATACCACCAGTGGGAAAAATACAAGATATTATGAGAGTTGTATTCTTGTGAAAGTGAGGTAAATGTGTGACTATAAAAGAGAAAACTACATTGATTATCAAAAAATATAGAAGAAGGTATATACCCATGAAGGAAAAACGGTGTAAGACATTCATGGAAATAGGAGTTCATTCATTCACAGATAGAGAGAGACACTAATAGGAAATAAAGATACATGAGTTCCTGAGAAGTGAAATTTGTGAGTAGAATTCTACCTATCCCTACTCAAATTATGGATGAAGCATTTTCGGGGATTAAACTGTGTTTTGGGTGGCCAAATACACCCAAAACAAAGTGCCAATCATGGCTTGTAATGATGCTCGAGTGTTTTTGGTTCTCTAAAAATGCCTTTTTCCTCTCAAGCATTTGCAAAACGAAATTTGGTCTCTAGTTGGGTAGACTGAGATATGATTGATATATACTAGTTAAGAAAAAAAAGAAAGAGGCGGATAAATCCCTGAGAGGCTATAGAGTAACCAAGGTATTCTCTTCTCTGCTCTACTAAAAAAGTTGAGAAGAATCTAGAGATCATAGAGGCCCATACTTAGTTAGGAAAGTATATCCTTTACTCTATCTTATGTGTGAAAAATATTATCCTTCTTCTAGCTCAAATACCAATGGGTTATCAATTTTCCATTTATGGTATCATGGCCTAGCTAGTTGGTAGCCAATTGTAGGAAGTTAATATGAAACTGAGCCAATGGTTGGGTGGAAAATGCTAGTTCCGAGATGAATTTCCAGCTTGAGAAAATTCAGATTCATGTGATTATTTTTCATTAGCTTCTTGAATTTGTTGGTAAAATTAGAGATGAAATTTGTTTAAATATGAATTTGAATTATACACATATTTTTCAAAATATATAAAGTTAAGTTTGAGTTTCATAAAGCTTAGCGATAATGTATACTTATCCAACTTTACAAGAGATATGAAAATAAATTGGTGTTTCAAGTGGAGAAATTAAATTACATAATTCTCTTTCTTAATCATGCAAGAGGAATTGCATTAATTTTGGTGGGAAATAACCTCTAGTAATTTAGCATGTTTACTTTTTAATACTATCTATTGATGTACTATGAAAGGCATAAATAATTGTGCACAATAAATTTTTCTAAGTATTGTGAATTACATATGAATCCTAGCTACTTTGGTACAAAAACTTGCTTAAATAATAGTGGTAAGTAACTCTTTGTAATTATGTTTATTCATGTGGGTATGAAGAAAGTTCCCTTATTCCTAGGAATTAAATTTGAAGCTTCAACTATATAAATTTTTATGTATATGAAGCAATGTCTACATAAATTTTAGGGTTAGTAAATGTTTGTAAGATTTTTTTTTTACTTAATTGAATATGGTGAATTATGGTAATAATCCATTCCAAGAGAAATTTCTTTTAATGCATTCATATATGAGAATATTTATATGCATATGGTCACTTCTATTCTTGAAATTTCTATATATGAAGAAGAGAATTCATGGTAAGAATTTTAAATGGTGATCATACCATGGAGCTTGATATGGAGAATATTCTTCATAAATTTAATCCATATGCTATAAAAAAAAAAATTAGGGATTGACCTCATTCATGCTCACTAAAAATTTTAGGATTCTACCTGATTTATCATTGAAAAAAGGTTTGAGTATCTTTGGTTAGTGAAAATTTTAGAGTGCTCAATACTACCTCATGGGTTGTCATAAAATGTTTGGGGTTCTACTTCATGAAATTTTTTTGGGATAAATTTTAGCAATTTATTACATTTCCTAAGTATTTAATAGATTAAATTGATTTTTAGCTAATCTCTTGCTGTGGCGATGAAATGTTTAGCCCAAATGTTTTTCTGAGGGTTACTTCTCCTGGCCCAGGTTGTCTATTAACATATGCATTCCCAAATGACACGTGGTATGGTTTACACGAGTCCACTGGGCCATGGGTCACACCGTCCCTTGGTTTGTGCCCAAGCTTCTTCAGATAAGCATGAGGTTCAATCAACCATGTGATTAAAGTTTCTTGTGCATAGGTCATTAGCAAGATCACCCCATGACAATAGAAATAATAGTAGTATGAATTTCATGTCACGTGAATAGCATGTAAGTTATATTTGTTTTCTAGTGCCTTCTAAGTCAGTCCAAATGGTTATACAAGATCAGTGAAGTTTGATCCAATTAATTACTTGTTTTATTCTTAATGCTCTGTTTTACGGGAAACGAGAATCGATTTTATCTATGTAGAAATCCCTTCTACATATGTACTCACCATGTAATAATAATAATAAAAAAAACAAAGTGAAGAGAGGAAAGAAGGGTTTTTGGATAAATATGGTAAGCAACCTTTGTGATTTATTGATATTCTTTGTCATAGTCTTATATGTATCGATTGATGAAATCGTTGTAGCTTGAACAAACCATTCCATAATAAAAAACAGAGTTCTATTAATGGTATTTTCATGATTTTATTCTTTTGATTGTACGAAAATAGCTTGTTTCCCAGATGGGAAGGGAAACCTGGAATGTGAAGTTAATATAATGTATTTCAATGTTTATAGGAAGGCAGGCAGGCATAACAAAAAACAAATCAAGAAACGATTATCTTTATATATATATATATATATATATATATATATACATACATACATATATATATATGATTATTATTTCAACGATTGTAGGAGTGGGGCAAGGATAACCATTTTAAACTCACAGATCAAACATTTTGAGAGCGATTATATATATATATATATATATATATATATATATATATAATCGATGCATATATATCAACAAAAGCATGTATAATGATGAATTAGACATAAAAAAACATAAAAACATAGATTGAACCATATAATGTCAATCATCTAGTAGTTATAATCTTCATCAACCACGTCAACAAGTTAGAAACATACAACATATTGACTCTTGAGTCTCATGATTCATCAATCTTAAAGTTTCAAGATTTCAAAATTCAATATATAACATTTATCATCATTGATATGTATCAATTATCTGTCATTAGTTCATTGATTTCAAAATTCAATATATAACATTTATCATCATTGATTCATTGATCACCATAGTTGTACTTGTAAGCTAAGTGTAACCAATAACCATTACAACAAAGAATATTTAACATGAAATGAAATGTTATAAAATGAAACGAAATGAACTTTCATGAAGCATCATATTCATAATTCATAATGACTTATAAACTTATAAATGCCAACTTCAAAGTTTCACCTTTTAAATTCAAACTTCAAACTTAAATTGCCATATATTGTTAACAAAAATTATCATAATAAATATGAAAGAGTCAAGTTTCAACTGTTCAACAGTTATAAAAAGTTAAAAATTACTAGAAAATAGAAAAGACTAGTAAACTGTAAATCTATTTTATCTATTGGCTGGCCCCTTGAGAACCATGAGGCAATGGTGGTCTTCTAGTCGTATCCTAAGTACCATGACCATAACTAGAAGGTGGAGGGCCATGTGAGGATGTAGAACACTGTTACCGATGAAATAGGTAACCGCACTGTTACCTACTTTTTTTTTGTAGCATAAAAACCACCTGATTTTGAAAAGTGGTGATGCAAAATCACCCCTTTTTTTTTTGTGCACATTTTTGACACTCTAATATTTTTGTTTATGAAGTATGAATATTTGTTTTAAAATGTTAGTGATTTTCATGCTAATTTCGAAACGTATTGATGCAGCATCAACTTTTTTTTTTTTTTAGAGCGGTGATTTTCATGCTAATTTTGAAACGTATTGATTCAACATCAACTTTTTTTTTTAGAGTGGTGATTTTCATGTTGGTAACAAAACACAAAACTTAGATAAAAAATATATATATATATAAACAATAAAAATGTAAAAAAAACAAAATTAACTCGTAAAAAAAAAAAAAAAAAAATCGAAAATTATATCAAAAGAAATGACAAAATTTGAAGAAAAACACATAATTAAAAGAAAAAAAGCAAAAATTAACCAAAAAAAATAAAAAATAAAAAAACATCAAAAACATTTTTTTCTAAGTTATTAAAAAAAACCATATAATTAGGAAAAAAAAATTAAAATAGAAAATTTAAAAATAATTTAAATTACAAAATTAAAATTTAGATTAAAAAAATAAAATACAAAAAAGAAAAAATTAAATTAAAAAAATAATAATAATAAGAAAAAAATATATATATATTTTAAAATTAACCAAAAAAACAAATTAAAAAAAAAACAAAATTTAAAATTGAAAAAGAAAATTAAAATAAAAGAATTAAAATAAAAAAAACTATCATTAAAAAACAAAAGAATTGAAGAAAACCACGTGCAAATAATTAAAAAACAAATATCCATAAATTTACTGTTTTTTTTAAATGAAACAATTTAAAAATTTAAAAATGGAAAACTAAATAAACTAAAAGATTTAAAAAATAAATAAATTTTATTAAAATTTAATAAATTTAATAAATAAATTTTAAATTTTAAAAAATAATTAATCTAAAATATTAAATTTAAAAACAAAATTTAAAAAAAAAAAAAAAAACAAAAAAAATTAAAACAAATATAATTTAAAATAAAAAATTTGAATTTTTTAAAAAAAAATTTAAATTTTTTTAATTTAAAAAAAAAATTAAAATATATATATATATATATATATATATATATATATATATATATATATATTAAAAATTAAAAAAAAATAGAATAAAAGATTTTCGACCGTGGTGGCGCGCAACCGCCTCCCACCTCAGCGCAGGTCAGCTCACTCTCTCGCGCGGGAGGCCGCAGTGCAACCTCTGGCCTAATTACAACGACCGGCCTCCACTACCACATGGGCGGGAGGCCGATTCTGGGAATCGCCCTCCCGTGGCGGGAGGCTGATTGGCGACGCCACCACGACCAAAAAATTCTTTTTTTTTTTTTAAATATTTTTTTTAATTTGATTTTTTTTTTAAATTCAAAAAATTTAAAATTATTTATTTATTTATTTTTGGAATCTAAGCTTCTGTGATCCATCATATAAATTAGTAAAAAATCTTTCGGTAATAATTACATGCAATGGAACGTGGTCGACGCATTTCAAACCAACCAGTGTGGTTCATCATCAGGACTATGTGAGAGATCAGATCCAGACATTTTTTTATATTTGAAATTTAATTTGTTTTAATTTTTTTTGTTTTTTTTTTAATTTTTTTAATTATTTTATTTTATTTTATTCATTTTATTTTATTTTAATTTGTTTTTTCTAAATTTCGTTAATAATTTTTATTAAATTTTGTATTTTTTTTTTATTTAATTGATTTTTTTAAATTTTTTTTCGTATTTATTATTATTATTATTAAATTTTATGTTTAGTTTTTTCATTTAATTTTTTAAACTTTAATAAATTTTGTGTTTTTTTTTAAATTTATTTGAATTTAATATATATTTATTTTATTTTTATTAATATTTTTTTAATTACATAAAATTTTTATATTTTTTTTATTTCAATTAAAATTGTGTATTTAAAATTAGATTTTTTTATTTTTATTTTAATTAAACTTAATATTTTCAAATTAATTTGTTTTTTATTTTATTTTTTATTTAATATAATTTATTTAATTTATTTTTTTCAATTTTTCATTTTTAATTGATTTTTAAAGTTTTTTAACTTTTTATTTTAATAATGTTTTTTGTTTTTTTTCTTTATATTTAAAATTTATTTTTGATTTCAAAATTTATTTGTTTATTCATTTATTTATTAAAATTTAATACTTTTCTTTTTTAAATTTAATTTGTTATTTCTCCGGATGCGGTTGCTTCCAGCACTTGATGGGACATACGTCCCCGAGCGCCTCCCGAGGATGTCCGTTGGAGCTGGCCACATGGCCGCCCATGCTCGTCTTAATGGCGGCATTCATTTCGCCACCCCACGCAGCCTTAACTGCTCTCTCTCGAACCATCTCCGCAGCAAGCTTTCCTTTCGATTTACTTCGGCTCTTGAAATGGCTTGTGCTAATCCTCATGGCATTTGCCTTGTCTGCTCTGCGACTCCGCTTCTCTGTGCCTCCTGTCCAGCCGACTACGCAAAGCCTAGTGCTAGAACGCATACTGGCCAGAGGTGCGAGCTCTTGTGTTGCTTGGAAACGGTTCCGGAATTTCACCATTCGCATACCCTGCTCTGTTGCTCAAACTCTCTGCGAAATTCTCCTGGCCCTCTGCAACCACTCCTTCTCTGCCCGCTTCATCCGCCTCTCTTCCCCGCCATGCCTCGACTGCGCCATCGTATGTGATGCCGTCGAGGCTCCAGTCGTGGTCGGGCTTCTTAGTCTCATATTTATCCCTCTGTTGATTCGTCTTCAGAAGAGCTCTCCTGTTATCACTTTCTGGACTTCAGGAACAGCAGGGGCACGCCTCGCAGCCCTGGCTCCGCCCCTCCCTCTGCGTGTCCTCCGCCTCCCTATGCATTTTCCCCTGCACCCCATCTCCATACCTCTGCTTATCCCTCCGCTCCCCATCCGACTTCCCCTTCCTTCCTTCGCCAGACTTCCCAGCATGCAGAGTTTACTTTTGAATGCAAATTTGATAAACCGGTCCTCCGAGTCCATGTTACTGTCACGGTTAGTGAGGAAACGGCCAGTTTGGAGTCTCCTCCACCTGCGCCTCCCGGTCCTTCAACTGCTCCTCATGGTCCCACTGATCCCATCACCGCCGAAGCTGATTCAGCCAAGGAAGCCTTGGCCCAGTTACACTCTGCCCCTAGTGTATCTATGCAGGTACAGCGTGTGGAAGATATGAGCAAAGGAAAAGAGCCCACTTCAGCTGCTGATGACGGATGTAGCGATGAGCTCGGGTGCAGAATCATTGAAGAACCGCCATCCCCAATCAATGAACAGTAGTCAGAGGCAGCCCTTGAGGTTTTTGTCCTTCAAGCACAATATCTCTAAGTTATTTTCAGCTTTCATGCTTCTTCATCCTTCGCTTGTAGCGAGGCATGCTATAGGTTTTTTGTTTTTTTGTTGAACAATCTGAATGTACAGCCAGTTTCCCCGATGTGGGCGGCAGTCTAAACTCTCAATCTGAAATGGACTGGTTTCCCTTGCAAGCAAATTAAATTATGGTTTTCGGGCAATCGTGCCCGTGCTCGACTTCCCCGCCTAAGATTGAGGCGCTTTGCAAAATTAATATATTATAAATTAATGTACATTTAGAGGTGACTGAAAAAAAAAAAATTTAATTTGTTTATTTTAATATTAAAATTTTTTTTAAATTTAATAAAATCTAATATATATTTTTTTATTTTAGTTCATATATATATATATATATATATATATATATATATATATATATATATATATATATATATATTATTTTTTATAATTTAAATTTAATTTATTTTTTAAAATTTATTTGTTTTTTTAATATATATTTTTTTAAATTTAATATTTTTATTGTATTTTATTTTTCATTTTTTTCTTTTAATTAATTTTTCATTTTTTAAATAATGTATTTTTTTTTTAATTTTTATTTTAATGTTTTAAATTTATTAAAATTTAATATATTTCTATAAATTTAATTAATTAATTTATTTTTAAAAATTTAATAAACATTTTTTTTTCTTTTTTAAATTTAATTTCTATATTTTATTTTTTATAATTTCTTTCTTTTTTTTTTAACTTTTTTTTTTTTTTAATTTTATATTTTTATTCCTATATATTTTTAAATTTTCAGCTTTAAAATGTTTTTATTTTTTTTATTAAATTTTAGGTTTTTTTTTAATGTTTGAATTTTAAAAATCAAAAAATGTTATTTCTATTTTTAAAAATGTCAAAAATATGACACAATTTTTTTTTTGTTATTCCAGCATCAAGTGGTTTTGTTTTGAGGGTGTTTTTTCATTCCTTTTTTCAAGAAACAATTTTGTTTTTAGCATAATTTTATAAAATATTGAAATTTAACCTTAAAAAAAAACCAAGTGCATTCTGGAATACACTTTTTTTGTTTTTGGGGTGCTTTTCATGTTTTTTTAGTCTTTTTGGGCTAGAGTTCCCATTTTGAGGTCAGTTTACCTATTTCATCGGTAACAGTGTTGTAGGTGGAGGCTGAATCTGCAAAGAAACAATAGTTGGAACTCAAACACTGGAACTTCCACCCGCACTGCTACTGGATGGTGGGACTAGCCCTGGGTGTGTCAGCGGCATGTCTGCTATTGCTCTATCCTCATCTCTCAAAATTTCTTGTTCCAATTCTTCCAAATGTATATTGTCGTCCTCCAAATTATCGTCCTCTGGGTTGTTGTCCGAAACTTTATATGGTTGATCCTCATAAGCCTGATCACAATAATGACTCAACAACCTCAAGTTGTAGTGCACATAAACCAAGATTTCTGCTAGGTTTTCATTCAGCCTGTTTCTTCTCACATTATGGATGAAGCTGTAGGTGCTCCAACACCTCCTTGTAGAAGAAGTATTTACAACTTGTGAGAGAACCTTTTTTTCCAACTTTGGCAAAAGTCCCATGTCACCATATGCTTCCCACCATGTGAGAGCTTCAAATCTGTCTCTATCTTCCATTGCATGGAAAGAACCAAAGTTACCAGTGCAACTGAAGTATCTGCCTAATTCAAGGCGTAATTTAGCACACTCCTCCTTGTCAGGGACCAACTTGTCTAATGCTTTCATGTATCCCTCTTGTACCTCTAGATCTATGTGAGGCTTGTTCCTAACCCCACCTCTAGGTGCAGGTTGGCCCAACCAATATGGAGAGCAGTATTTTGGCATAAGGATATATGCCAAGGCATGTAGTGGAACATTAAGTTTATTCCACCGTGCACACACAAAGTTGTGAATCATTGAATACAAGTTGGGATAATTTTCCTTAATAACATGTTTTATTTGCCCCAACATGCTATCATCTGCTCATACACCTCCCCAATCATTGGTTTATCTATATCTAAAAAATGAATCATGTGATAAATGGGCTTGGTGAAATACAAAATTTCCCTCACATGTGCCCAAAACAAAGGATCAAGATCAATCTCCTCCACTTGTTCAAAACCTTTCCTGTCAACTATTGTTGTTGCCCTGTCCTTTAATACCCACCAGTGTGGACTTGATACCATGGCTACCAATGACTCTCTTACCTTCAAAAGGCACCTGAAGGTGAGGTAATAGCTAGAAAATCTAGTCTTTGCTATCTTCAACAAATCCAATCTTGAGTGAGTACAGAAAATCCCATGGGTATTGCTATGATTTGTAATAATTTTTAACATTTTTTTACCTCTCTTGTACAAATCACCAGGCCATCTGTATTGAGGTTGTTTATTTTAAATTATATCATGCATCAAAAGGTTCACTATGTGAACCAAACACCCATACCAAAATATATTAGGGTATTTATCCTCAATAATTTCTCCTGCTGCCTTACAATTAGCAGCATTATCAGTGATGACTTGGAAGACATTGTATGGCCCAATACATTCAATTATTTCAAGTAATGGTTATGCAATGTTAATGTTGGTCTTGAACTTATCTGAATAATGATATGCTGAAAGGACTATTGCACCACTAACATACACAACAAGAACACTTATCAATGGCTTTCCTTTTCATTTGTCGATCCATCAGATACAATGGACATCCCATGCCCATTCCAAGAACTTGTCATTCTACTCAAAGAATGAGTCATTTTTTCTTTTTCATGATCAAGTCCGATGGTTATGGCCTTGTCATACCCAGGGCTTTTGTATCCTTTGGGGGCATCATTAATGGTAGAAACCATTTCACACTAATAAGGTGAGTGAAGAACATTGAATAGTACCCCACATGCATAGAGAAATAGGAAATTTTTTGAATCCATATCACTCCTAGACCCTTCATCAAGGAAATAGGATATGGTTCTACACCTTAAAGAGATGTTTGGTCTAGGTGTGCCTCCATATCAACTTCCATGGGTGGAAGTTGATGGAATTCTTTGTCCATGATGTGATGGACCTGATGATGCATAAGATTCAATGAAACTCCTAGATCTTTTAGATTTGTGTTGGGCATATTCCTCTTCCTTTTTGTATTTCTCTCCATCTATTGCTAACGCACTTACACAAATTTTGATTCCTATATTTTTATCTTCATCCCATGGCATTTTCCCACAAAGGTGCCTTCTGGCACGGGTGTATGAACCTGTGTATTCTTTATTGCAATAGGGACAAATAAATTTAGCAATTCCACCCTCTTTCCCTACTTCCTGCCTATGAACATATTTCCACAATGGTGTTTTTTCATGTTAAGTTGGTGTCTCGGTGTTCTCATGTTCTCCACTCTCCTCTTCCTCCTTAGGATACTCCTCTTCATGATTTTCATCAAATCCACTATAAACCACTTCTTCATCCTCCTCTTCTGGAATGGGCCTCTTTCTTATACTCTCCAACACCATAATAACAAAGAAAGGAACCAACATGAAGAAAACCCCAAGCCATATAGCTATGATGTTTCAAGTTTCAAGTTTCAAGTGTTTAGCTTGCAAAAAAATGTAGGAATGCCAAGTGGGAATAGGAAAAAATGCAACATAGAAATATTTTTTTCAATTTTTCACTTTTCAACACATTAAAATGCAACATAGAGAAAAAAATTCAAGTTTTCATTTTTGAACAACTTAAAAATGCAACATAGAAAAAAAAACTCTATTAGATAGTCTTGACTCCTACCTCTTTGTCCTTCAATCCTCCTTGCTCTCTCCAAGCTCCAAGCCCCTAGATTTCTCCTCTTGCTCTCTTCCTCTCTCCTCTCTTCTCTCCTCTTGCTCTCCTTGCTCTCTCCTCTCCTCTTGCTCTCCTTTCTCTCTCCTTTCTCTCTCCTCTCCTCTGGAACAAACAATAGACAAATGAGGAGAGGGAGGGATTTTTATTACCCACCCCCTCTCCCTCCATCTTTCCCTCCCAAAAACTCCTTGTCCTTTTTTTCTGCGCGCTGGGAGTTTTTTTCTGCAGGGGAGCATTCAGGAGTGAATGCTCCCCGAGAGCTCCATCCATTTAAAAAACACTATTGAATCATTTTTTAATGGAGGGAGTGCTTGGGGAGAGTTCGCTCCCTAGCGCTCCCTGAAACTCTCCCTAGAAACCAGGGAGTATTTTTTCAGCATCGGGAGCGTGCTCCCAAAACGCTCCCAAATAGATCACATTTGGGGAGCGGGGTTGAGGGGGGGTACACTTACCAAAAACCCTAATGTATTTTAATTATTTTAGTTGCAATTTCAATTTAGGGTTTCTACTATAATATTTTGATTGTCGCTATAGCACTTCGTTTGATATTGAGGTTGTGTGTTCAAACAACATAAAACACTTGTTTGTTCCTTTTTTTGGGTACATAGTTGATGATGGCTTGTTGTTTTACATATTGAACCATTTTAAAACCTCTGCAACATACTTTTCTTGGGAGATAAAAATTCCTTTTCTGTTTGTTTTACTTATATGCCCAAAAAATATCTTAATGAACCTAAGTCAGAGATTTCAAACTCACTTTTCATGACTACTTTGAAATCAACAATGAAAGAAACATCATTGCCTATAAAAATCAAATCATCTACATAAAAAACAACAATAAGAATTTTTCCGTCATTTTCTTTGATTTAGAGTGTGGGTTCACCATCACACTTGTCAAACCCATTGACCACAACGTAAGCATCAATCCTGTTGTAACATGCTCGTGGTGCTTGTTTCAGCCCATAAAGAGCTTTCCACAACTTACACACCTTGTGTTCTTGGACTTCTATTTCATAGCCAGGAGGTTGTTCAACATACACCTCCTCTTTGAGCACTCCATTCAAGGATGCTAACTTCACATCCATTTGATAAACTTTCCATTTTTGTTGTGCTACTATAGACAACATTGTCCACACTATCTCCATCCTTGCAACGGGTGCAAAGTTTTCTTCATAGTCTCTTCCTTGTTGTTGCATGTAGCCTTTTACAACTAGCCTTGCTTTGTGCCTTTCTATCTTGCCTTCAATGTTTCTCTTGGTCTTATAGACCCATTTCACTCCAATAACTTATTTTCCTTGTGGGAGGTCCACTAACTCCCATGTGTCATTTATTTCTATTGCTCCTATTTCTTCATTCATTGCTTCAACCCATTTCTCTTCTTTGACTGCATCTTCAAAATGGATTGGGTCATCAACATGAAAAAATAATGCAAATAAATAATTCAAACTAGCACTATTATCAAATTCTTATTACTCATAAATCTCACTTAAATTTATGAATTTTGGTCTTCTTGTATTTGTTGAAGATGTGCTTGGAGTTGCACTTGAACTCGAGGGAGTTGCTGATCCATGTGGTGTGCTTAGAGAAGCACTTCCTTGATTTCTCAATGTTTTTATATTACTTGCTTGTGGTGTGCTCTGTTGAGCTTGTGTAGGTGGAGGAGGAGCCACCATTGAGGAGTTGTTTGCTGCAGTCCATTCCTCTTTCTCTTCATGAGACATACATGTCTTCACATTTATTGTCTTCTCTAAACTTCCATCCCAAGATTCTTCTTCTATGAACTAAACATCTTTGTTTATTATTAATTTATTGGTTTATGGATCATATAGCTTGTAAGCCTTGGATTCATCATTGTACCCAAGAAATATACATTTCTGCCACTTGTTGTCTAAATTCTTCCTTAACTAATCCAGGACATGTGCATATGCCACACATCCAAATACTCTCATGTTAGTGACAAATTTCTTTATTCAACTCCATGCTTCTTCTGGAATTCTGTTCATAACACTTTTGTTCGGACATCTATTTAAGTTATAAGTTCCACAAGAGTCAGCTTCCGCCCAATACTCATTTGGCAAATGCTTTGCCTTCAACATACTTCTTACCATGTCCATGATGGTCCTATTATTTCTCTCTACAACACTGTTTTGCTGAGGTGTATACCTTGTGGTAAATTTCTTGTGTATTCCATGCTCCCTGCATAAATGTGGGAAGTCTTTGGAGATATATTCTCCACCTCGATCAGTTCTCAACACTTTTATGTAGTGTCCACTTTGCTTCTCAACAGGAGCTTTGTAGTGGTAGAACTGGTCAAACACTTCATTTTTCTGTTAGGAAATAGACCCATGTCTTCCTTGTGTAATCATATATAAATGTACAAATATAATGACTTCCATCTAATGATGCCATTTGCATTGGTCCACATAAATCTGAGTGGAAAATCTCCAAATATGCCTTTTCCCTTATACTCTTTCCCATTGGAAATTATTCTTTGTGTTATTTTCCCAAGATGCACCCTTCACACAGACTGCTTGGTTTCTCTATTAGAGGTAATCCCTTTACCATGCCTTTTCTATGCAACAAATTCAAACCTCTGAAATTAAGATCACCAAACCTCAAATGCCATAACCAGTTCTCATCTTTCACTTCCTCTTGAAAGATTTCTTGTGTGACAAATGCTACAACACCTCCTTCCTTCAATTCTGATCGATCTTGAGAGGAAAAATTTTATTGCTTATCATATGCACTTTTGCAATGAGCTGTCTACTTGGAGGTATATCCATGATTGTGAACACACAATCTTTAAAAAACACATTGTAGCCCTTTTGCATGAGCTGTCCAATGCTAAGAAGGTTACATTTCAATCCAGGGACATAATAGACACCTGGCACGAACTTCTTCTCTCCCTTGTTTGTCAGTATGTTTACTCTTCCTTTCCCCATGACAGAGACCTTTCTATCAGTCCTTGTTGTCACTTCAGATTTTACACTCTCATCTAGATAGGAAAACATTGCTATGTTTCTAGACATATGGTTACTAGACCCTGAATCTAAGAACCATATATCTTCTTTTTTTTCTTGTGCTACATTACAAGCTAAAAGCATGCTACCATGGTTTTGATTTTATTTTGTAAAATTTACACTTGGTTTAATACCCATGTAATTTTTCTTCATTCTACATTCATTTGCATAATGAACATACTTTTTGCAATAATGAAATTGGACATGAGATTTATCATACCTCTATCCTTGTGCTTGATTCTGGCTTGAGCCTTGGCTTGGATTTTGAATGATGCCCCTTCCACTTGTGCTTGCAGGGATTTTTCTTACACCTCTGTGTGGGCTTCTTCCTCTTGCTCGGTAGTTTGATCTTCCTCGACCTCTACCTTGACCAAAAGACATTTGTGTTTTAAATGCATGCTCCAATGAGGATTTTTTTTCTCTATTCAGTATGTGCTCATGAGACATCAGCGATGCATGAAGCTCATCCACTGAAAACTGTGAGAGATCCTTTGTCACTTCTATGTCCACAACTATGGCATCAAACCTTGATGGTAGAATTCTTAAGACATTCTCAACTAGTTTCCTTTATTCAAGTGTCTCTCCACGAGACTTGGTTTGGGTAACCAACCCAATCACATGTGTAAAGAATGAGTCTATGTTATCAGACTCTTTCATACAAAGAGTTTCAAAATCTCTTCTCAGCATTTGAAGTTTTGTTGTCTTAAACTTTTCCATACCTTGATAAGCTATCTGGAGGGTATCCCATGCCTCCTTGGACTTTGTTGTTGTTGCAATCCTTGGGAAAATACTCTCATGTACTGCTTGGAAAATATAGAAGAGGGCTTTGGAGTCCTTCTTATTGTCCCTCAACAAATCTCTTTCTACTTGTGTCAAAGCATTATATGTTATTGCATCTACTGGTTCTTGGAAACCATTTTCCACTAGATTCCAAATATCTTATGAAGAAAATAGGGCCTTCATTGTAATGGCCCAATAATCATAATTCTTCCCATTGAAATATGGTAGTTGGGGATTAGTCGGACTTGTGCCTGCTACTATCATCTTGATTGTGTAAATAAAACCTTCTCACTACTGGAGAATCAACATCTCAAAAAAACCTTTCAGCTTCTTCAGTAAAGAGTGAGCTCGTTCTTTCACTGAGAGCCTAGACCTGCTCTGATACCATGTTGGAAATTTCCAATGGAACACTCTGATAACATGTTGGAAAATATGGTATGATCTGATGCTATGTCGAGAGCACACGCGAAACAGAGAAGCACAAAACAGTTTACACAATATTGTGGAAATAAAAATTACACACATACAGACAGAGCAAAAAATACACAAGAGAGGAATTTTTTCTTCTATTCAACTCATCTTTGTAAAAACATACAAAATTACATTCTGCTTAATAAAAAATGGCTAAATCCTGTAACTTAATGCAATTCAATGTTAGACAGGACATATATCCACAAAATCGTTCTTCTGCAGTGAAAGACCGATTCTTCAATTTCTACACGAAATTGTGTTCAAAACACAAAATGACAGACTTGAAATTATATTGGTTTTGGTTGCGAAACCAAATCGCATCCACGCCGTCCATCGCAAATCGCATTTCAGAGATTACAACTTTTAATTGCCGTGATACAGGAAAACATAAATCCTTGCTATTGCGATGTGTGATGGTACTATCGCATCGCATCATAAAAGCTTTAACTTGCAGGCACTATCCTTTAAAATTTGTGATATGTGATTTTGATCGCATCGCAACTTAAAATATTTGCTTTGCAGGTGCTACCTTCTTGAGCTTGTGACGTGCGATTTGTGGGCGCATCACATCTCAAATAAAATAACTTGTGGGGTGCTTAAGGTAAGTCTTAAAAAGTGCAAAGTGTGGACTGCGGGAGGCTTGAAAGGTAAAACATAAAAAGTGCGAAGTGCGGGCACGCTAAAAGGTAAGTTTGAACATATGTGAAGTGTGATATTTATAATTTGCGATGTGCGACTACAATGTTGCATCGCAACATCGCAAGGTTTTGGTGCGGGGCTTAAAATTTCAAACTTAAATCATGCAAAGTGTGGTATGTGGGCAGTTAAGCAGCGGGAAGTGCGAAAAGTGAAAAGGTAAGGAATAGACGGAAAAAAGGGTTTGTGCATGGTTGGTAATGCAGTAAGGTATGAGGGTCCCACCAGATATCGCATCGACGAAAACTTAACACGGCGAAAGGTTTAAGAGGTAACACTTAAAAGTTGTGGGCTGCGAACTACAGGCAAAAGGTAAGTCAACAACGGGAAAGAGAATTAAACATGGAGTGTGGGCTCGAGTACTCTGTTTCTGACTTTGCATGTGGACGCCTGCAGATTTGAAATCTCGGGCTTTGTCCTTCCTGCAAAAAAATTCAATGAAGTGTGGGTTGCTGCCAGTTTTATTCATGGCAGTGGTTGGGAGTATTTTCAATAGGGAGGAGGAGGTGGAGGTAAAGCGGACGGTGAAGGCGGTGAGTAAACCTGTCGTTTCTGCCCTCTCATATGAGGGAGGAGCCGCTTGGAAAAACTTGGACTCATTCATCCAATACTCCTTGCAAGAATGATTTCAATCTCTTTTATGTTGCAGGGTGGAAGTTGAATTAATTCCAAACCCTTGGGAATCGTGTAGTATAAAAAACTCAGAAAATAACTTAGAAATTTATGTAAGATCATGAAAAATTAAAGTAAATTTTTTTGAAAGTCTAAGTTATAGCTGTTAAAATTCATGATTTTGGGTGCACCAAGGATTTTTGATGTTTTTTATGACTCTGAATCTATTTTCACCATAAAAAAAACTATTGAAACACTCCAACTACCTTACTTGATTTTTAGAAAAAATTTTAACCTAATTCCAAGAGAAAGCCTTCCCAACTATTTTGTTAAATTAGTAGACAACTATATTTTTAATCGATAATACATGTATTTTTAATGGCCATGTCCATCAATGCATTTGCTATTGATTCGCTTTATTGAATATTTTGGGAAATATTTAACTATATTGATTTAGATTTTAATTGGACTTGATATTTTATTTACAAAAATTAGTTGTCATAATATTATATATTGATATATTTGGTGTTTGTTACTTGCACTGTAGAGATTCGAGATTCGTAGTCCATCGCTGTAGATATTTGGATGACAAATCACAATATGTCAAATCACATGATATGCCAAATCACCATTTGTTGATTATCTTCTGTGCATTATACAAATCATTCTTGCATTTCATTTATGTAAATGGATATCATAACATTCAGTGTATTCCTTTCTTGTCGAGCGAAAATCTTCTTGTTCGTGATACAAATTGTTCCATCAAATTCCCTTTCCTATGGAGCAAGAATCTTCTTAGGCATGATACAAATTGTTTCTATGTCCCTGTAATCAAATCCCGTGCTGTTCTGGGAAAACAGCCATTGAGCTTTTATTTTGGATGGACTCCTATGGAATCTACTACATTTGATAGTCTAGCATGAAAAGGACCCTACCAATAATGATTACCAACATGGGTTATGCCAACAGTGTTTTTATCCAACACTCCTAATATTGTATAGTACTAACCATTTTATTACTAACCCTATCATTAGACCATGTATGGGGGTTGACGCCTGCCTAGAGCTGGAAGGTTAAGGAATTTGGTGACCTGATAATGGGGAAACCAGCAACCGAAGCCCCGGTGAATGGCAACCGTAACTATAAGGGTCCTAAGGTAGAGAAATTCCTTGTTAGGTAAGTTCCAACCCGCGCAACTCTGATATGAGTTGTATCTTTGTTGTTGTTGACCCTGCTGAACTGTTGCCAACACTGCATCTGCATTGCAACTCCCTCTCATATGTTGTTGTTGCGACTGCAACATTTTTAACTGAGAAACATCCAGAGTACCCTATCCTCGCTACTGAAACAGGTTCTCCACCATACCCATTTGCTCCCTGAACTGGACGAACTTACCTCTCCCTAGAGCTTTCGTGAGTATGTCTGCCACCTGCTCTCATGTGAGTACATACTGCAACTGGACTGCCCCATGTTGTACACAGTCTCGCCCCTCTTGGTCATCATCTGCCCCCATATGTGCATCCGTGCCTCGAACATCGACCTACGAGGCTGCCGAACAAAAGTAGGCCTCGCCTCTGGAAACCTCTAAAAAAATAAACAAAAAATCTCTGAAGAAAAAGGGAAGTTGACCTTCCCTTGTGCATGAGCATGACGTCTATCTAAGGCTATACAGAACTTCCGCAAAAAAATGGCAAACCACCTGACAAGTCGTGGCTCCTATACTAAAGAATCAACATAATATAGAAGAGAGCAACTAATGCATTGCCTGTCACTGGTGTTGTGTGAAATGGTCTAAATTGGAAGTGAGAGGCACCTCACCTCCTGACTACCAAATGCACCAATATGTAACTGACCTCTGGAGACCTGAAAATCTGAAGGAGACAGTATATCTGCACTAATGTATCTCTGGGAGTACACTAACTGACTCGCACCAAGTGGCATAAGAGATTGAATAATCCCATTTAAATGTAATTTTTGATTCATATAAGGAATGCATTTTAAAGTCAATATGTTATCCAATGTGTTATAATGTTGTAAGTTAGCCAGCCTCCATCAAGAACTTATATGGTTACCATATTTATTCTAATGTGTCTAAAATATAATTTTATGCACCCATTATGAGTGAAGGGGAGATTTGGCAATACATAGGCCATATTTTCCCTATCCTATTATCAAGATCTAAACCAAAGGAATCAATTTTAAAAAAATAGCTTAATATATGCTATGCAAAGAAAAAAGGGAAAATAAAGATCTTGGTATTGAGCTAAGAAAAAAGGGAACATAAATATAAGCATACATACATAACTAAAGGATCACATATCTTTACGAAACCATAGGCATGAGGCATTTGAAAGCCATGAGATAGATTTGAGGTCAAGTTATGAGTGAGGGAATGAGGTGGTGTTTATGGCCATGAACAAGAAAACCGTCCAATGGAAAGAAACGTAAGCATCATCTAGATATTTTATACCACTAGAAGATTAATTTGACTTAGAGTTAAGATGGATAAAAAAAGATGACGAGTAGTTAATTAACTACCAATGAGCTTTTATTGTGGGTTGACTATAATGAGCTTTTATTTGGGATGGGATCTAGTGCATTTAATACTCTAACAAAAGGACCCTATCCACTAGTACTACAACAATGCTTACTAGTGTGTTTGTTATATCTTTATAACTAGCTTGGGTTATGTCAAAGAATGTTTTTATCCAACACTCCCAATATGCTTAGGAGTTTGATTATTATATCTTCATAACTAGTTTAGGTTATGTTAACAATGGTCTCGTCAATTTTGGTAAACGGAGACCATAGAGAATTAATGCAATGTTCACCAAAGAATGGCATAACGAATGTATCAAATAAATAACATATACATTCATGCGCATGAAAAATGCTCTCATGTTAAGGATCTATGTTGACCTTCTGAAATAAAAGAGACTGAATTCATTCCTGTAACGAGTATTGAATGAATGAGTCCAAGTTTTTCCAAGCGGCTCCTCCCTCATCAGAAAGGGCAGAAAGGGCAGATTTACCCAGCTCCTTCACCCTCCGCTTTACCTCCACTCCCTCCTCCCCGGCCAATAAACTCAGTAACGCTCTCTCAACCTCATCCCGTCTAGCAACCCCGTCGATCATCTTCATCTCCAGCGCCACTTTCGCTACCCTCGCCAAAAGCAGAGCATTAGCCGGCTGGTCGACCTGCAGCGGCAACGCGATTAACGGAACCCCCGCCGCCATACTTTCCAGGCTCGAATTCCATCCGCAGTGGCTGATAAAGGCACCCGTTGCTTCGTGCGCCAAAATGGCTCCCTGCGGAGCCCACCCGGTCTCGATCAGGCAACGCCCCTGCACCCGCCGTTCGTAGTCCTCAGGCAACACGTCCGCTTTCCAGCCCTCAGCCGATAAGAGTGCCGGCGGGCGCAGCACCCACAGGAAGGGCTGCCCGCTTGTCTCCAGACCCAGAGCCAGCTCGGTCAATTGCACTGGAGAAACATACGATTCCGTTCCGAAAGACACGTAAACGACTGAACCGGCCGTTTGGGTGTCCAACCACGCCAAAATCTCGGCGTCCCGAGGCCTCCGGGTTTGATCCCTGCGAGGAACATCCATGACCGGCCCAATTGCCCAGAACGGCTTACCGCCTCCCGCGCCCACGCTTTCGAGGTGCCGGAAAATTTTGGGCTCCACATCTTGGAACGTGTTAAGGAGAACCCCGTTTGCGTTGCGTGTGAGGTCCATGTGTCTGCGGACATGCGCCGCAGCAAAGTCGTCCGAAGGTAATATCTCGACGGCCTCTGCAACTTCTGGCAGCAGCAGCGCCTCCGCCCGCTCCAGGAACTTGGCCTCCAAACTCAACCACATGTGCGCGCTGAACGGGCTCAACGTAAACGACTGCACACCGAATTTCGCCGCCACGGCGGCGGACCAGCCCATGAAGAGGTCGAAGACGAGAACGAGGCGATCGGGAACCGGCAGGCCCCTGGATTCGTAGTATTCCTTGCCGGTGAGCTCCCTCATCAGACCCTCCAACGGGCTGCGCATTTGTTCAAGCAGATCGAAGATCTTGGGTATCATGTCGCGGGAGATTTTATTTGTATTCTGACGGCCCGGTGGCAGAGAAGCTTCGGCGTCAGGGATCGATAAATCCTGGAAATAGAGGGGAAAACCATGATCGTTCCATCTTTCTCCTTCCACTAGAGAGCGCAGAATATCTAGGTTTGAAGTTAGGCTCACGTAAATGACCGCCACGCCTCTGGTTGCCAGCATTCTGGAAAGCTGTAAGCACACATTGAAGTGACTCTGCCCTAAAAATGGGAGCATCAGCACATACAGTCTTCTGCTACTGTGGTCTCCTTCCATGGTGGTTCCTGTAATTTTCTGATAAGATTTCTAATGAAACAAATAATATTGGAACAAGCTAGAAAAGGAAAGGAAGGCAGTTTTACAAATAATGCAAATAATTTCACCTGCGACTACCGAAAGAATGGTCGATAGTAGTTGAATTGTAGGCACTGACTGTCGTGGTGGGTAGCAAAGGTTCAGGTTCATCATCACTGTAAATAGGGGAAACGTAAATTGTACATGCCTGCACTCTCAGCACTAGAATGATAATGGAATGGTAGCACTGAATGGTAGGTAGAGGTGTGATTGTAAAACTAATTTTATTTTTATTGTATATTTCAGAATATTTTGGAAATTTGATTCATAGTGTTTTTTTTTTTTTCAAAATCATTGAAATTTAGATAAGATTTTAAGAAAATTCTATACAGTTTTTTGTAAATCTAGATTATAGTTATCAAACTTCAATATTTTGGGTGCTTTAGATGTTTTTGATGGTGCTGAATCTATTTCAACTATCAAATTTTAGTGTAAAAAACCCGCAAAATAACCCAGAAATTCCAGTAAAAAGAATATGAAAAATTGCCGCAGAATTCTTTGAAAATCTAGATTATAGTTGTCAAATTTCAGGATTGTGGGTGCTGTTTTTGATGGTGCTGAATCCATTTCCGCCATAAAAAAAAAACTATTCAAACATTCCAACTATCTGATTTTTTGAATTTTTTTTATCGGATTCAGACAAAAACTTGAGAGTCGGGTTACGATGTAGCCTTAAAATACAATTCCATTTAGATTTAATTAATCAAATTACCGAAATATTCTAAAATTTATAATATTATTATCTAATTTTAAAATTTTAAGAAGAAATACATAGTCTTAATCATTAGACGCACTCAAACTCTATATATATTCCTTATCCATAACATCTATCTAATAATATTTCCAAAAACATTTCAAAATATATAATCAAATTAAATAAATTAAACAATACACAATTTATTTTACCCTCTCTCAATATTTCAAATTCAATAAGCCAATTCCATTTCAATCAATATTCGATAAAAAGTAAAACTGGTTCAGGTGCATAACCAATTCGACTTCACTAAATACATCCTTGGAATGGTAGGTCAAGCTGCGATTCTAAGGACATAGGTTTTTTTTTTTTAAATACATAGTTGGATTGGTAGGTGGAGGTATGACTGTAGAGGAATGGTTTTATTTTTATTTAATACTGGTTACGATCCAATGAACCAATTCGATTTCAATTAATACCGGTTACGATCCAATGTATATCAAGGCTACCAGGGTAAATTTTTTTTTTATTTTTTTGGAAAATCTGGTTTTTTCTAATAAAAAATATAAATTATAAAAGTGTTTAAATTGTTTTTTTTAATAGTGGAGTATTAACACAAAATGAACATACAAATTAACTCAATATATTTAATATATTAATTTTATTATTAAAATAAAGGGTAAGAAATAGTTTTTTATACCAAAGCTACTTTTTTTTTGGGAAATCATTTTTTCTGAGGAATCTAGACTTTTTTTAATAAAAAGTACAATTATAACTCAATATATTTAATATATTAATTTTATTATTAAAATAAAGGGTAAGAAATAGTTTTCTATACCAAAGCTACTTTTTTTTTGGAAAATCATTTTTTCGGAAGAATCAAGTCTTTTTTTAATAAAAAAGTACAATTATAAAAGTGTTTAATTTTTTTTTTTGGTAAAATATTAACATAAAAAAATCATACAAACTAACTCAATATAATTAATATATTAATTTTATTATTTAACATAATTTTTTTATAAACCTAAAATAAAAATAGAATATTTTTAAAATTCTGAGATAATCATAGACTTAAAAAAGCTTGAAAATTAAAAAATAAACATTATAATAATAATTTACCCACTACTGAATACACTGTAATAATAATTCACAAACAAACATTATTAAATAAGAATTATAATAATTATTTACAAATCTAATTTAAAGCGACTTAAATTACTTTATTATATTACAAATTTTCATGATTAAAAGAAAAAACAATAGCCAAAAAAGGTTTTATTTTAAATTAATAGGTGTGTGTTTAATATATGGTGAAATAAATGATTTTTAATTAAATGTGTTAATTTTTTATTTGAAATAAAAATTTTAATTACTTTTCATATTATAAGATGATGTTTTAGACAAAGAATATTTTTTTGAAATCAAAATCTGTCCACCACTTATATAAAAATCAAAATTACTCCAACTCAATTTCAATATAAACTATATCTACAGTTTAATAAAATTTATATTTTAGATAAATATATTTCATATATACATTATTTAAATAATAAGTGGAAAAAAATTCAATTTTAAAATTTTATTGTAAAATTTATATAGTTGATGTTTATTAAACTATTTAATATTTATATTCTAAATAAATGGGTGTGTGTTTAATATGTGGTGAAATAAATGATTTTTAATTAAAACTCTTAATTTTTTAATTGAAATAATTTTTTTAATTTTTTTTCATATTATTAATAAGATGATGTATTAGACAAAAATACTCTCTTGAAATCAACCAATTTATATAAAAATCAAAATTCCTTAAACCCAATTTCAATATAATGATGATGGTTAACCTCCACTAAAACCAAACCATATCTACAATTTACTAAAATTTAATTTTAAAAAAAATAAATGTTATATATACCATATTTAGATAATAAAATAAAAAAATCAATTTAAAATTTTGATTGTAAATTTTATATACTTGATTTTTTTTTTTTTCAAAGCATATCCATGCAAATTATCTTCTATTCAAAGTTTTAAAATCATTAATAATTAACATATTTTATATTCATTCAGCATTCCATCCTCTCACCTATTACATCTTTGCTTCCCTATTTGTAGATTATCTCCATATTTAATGACTAACATGTTGGTGATTGATATATTTTATATTTATTTAACTTGGATCGTTCAAAGAAATAGTAAGCGGGTATAAATAAAATAAAGAATAAAGAAATACAGAATTGCATGTTTTAAGCATTGAAGTTTGCACAAGTATTTGAGTTTAGTGGCAGGAAGTTTGTTTAAAAATTTAGAAAATAAATTGTTAAAGTTTATGATAGGGCTCAAATATTATACAAATTATATATAGAATATTGTTTTATTTTTAATATTTATATGAAATATAGATGGATTTTATGTGTGAAATTATATGTTATTATTTAAAATTCAATATTTAATATTATAATTGGATTTGAGAATATCTATATCTATATATATATTTATTTTTGATAATTTGAGTTATAGACTTAGTTGGTAGTTTAGGGATTTTATATACGGTATATAATAGTAGGTAATTGATCATGATTATATGGGGATATAAATTTTTTAGCAATTTGAAAGTAAGTTTTTAGAATAAATTTATACAGTTAGAATTAAAAATACAAATTAACATAACAACATATAACCTTTTCATTGTTTTAATTTTTGATTCAAATTCATAAACATGTGTAACATCTTGTAATATCCTTATCTTTACCTCCAAGATATTTCCTTGTGAACATCAATGTGTTGCTATTGCAATGAAAATGAACTGGATGAATCCATAACAATGTAAATAAGATTTTAAGAAAATTCTATACATTGAATTGGATGAATAAGATTGGATGAATAACAACGAATTGGATGAATAAGATTTTAAGAAAATTCTATACATTTTTTTGTAAATCTAGATTATAGTTATCAAACTTCAATATTTTGGGTGCTTTAGATGTTTTTGATGGTGCTGAATCTATTTCCATTATCAAATTTTAGTCTAAAAAACCCACAAAATAACCCAGAAATTCCAGTAAAAAGAATATGAAAAATTGGGGCAGAAATGTTTGAAAATCTGGATTATAGTTGTCAAATTTCAGGATTGTGGGTGCTGTTTTTGATGGTGCTGAATCCATTTCTGCCATCCAAAAAAACTATTCAAACACTCCAACTATCTGATTTTTTGAAATTTTTTTATCAGATTCAGACAAAACTTGAGGGTCCAGCTACTGTGTGGCCTTGGAAGGCAACTCGATTTAGATTTAGTTAATCAAATCACCAAAATATTCTAAAATTTATAATATTATTATCTAATTTTAAAATTTTAAAAGGAAATACAGTCTTAATCATTAGGCGCATTCAAACTCTATATATATTCATTATCCATAACATCTATCTAATAATATTTCCAAAAACATTTCAAAATATATAATCAAATTAACTAAATTAAGCAATACACAATTTATTTTACCCTCTCTCAATCTTTCAAATTCAATAAGCCAATTCCATTTCAATCAATATTCGATAAAAAGTAAAACTGGTTCAGGTGCATAACCAATTCGACTTCACTAAATATATCCTTGGAATGGTAGGTCAAGCTGCGATTCTAAGGACATAGTTTTTTTTCTTAAATACATAGTTGGATTGGTAGGTGGAGGTATGACTGTAAAGGCATGGTTTTATTTTTATTTAATACTGGTTACGATCCAATGAACCAATTCGATTTCAATTAATACTGGTTACGATCCAATGATCCAATGTATATCAAGGCTACCAAGGTATTTTTTTTTTTTTTTTTTTTGGAAAATCTGGTTTTTTCTAATAAAAAATATAAATTATAAAAAAAATAAAAGTGTTTAAATTGTTTTTTATAGTGGAGTATTAACCAAAAAAAAAAAAAAAACATACAAATTAACTCAATATATTTAGTATATTAATTTTATTATTAAAATAGAAGGTAAGAAATAGTTTTTTATACCAAAGCTACTTTTGTTTGGAAAATCATTTTTTCAGAGGAATCTAGTCTTTTTTAATAAAAAATTACAATTATAACTCAATATATTTAATATATTAATTTTATTATTAAAATAAAGGGTAAGAAATAGTTTCCTATACCAAAGCTACTTTTTTGGAAAATCATTTTTTCAGAGGAATCTAGTCTTTTTTTAATAAAAAAGTACAATTATAAAAGTGTTTAAATTGTTTTTTATGGTAAAATATTTACATAAAAAAATCATACAAACTAACTAATATATTTAATATATTAATTTTATTATTTAACATAATTTTTTTATAAACCTAAAATAAAAATATAATATTTTTAAAATTCTAAGATAATCATAGACTTAAAAAAACTTGAAAATTAAAAAATAAACATTATAATAATAATTTACCCACTACTGAATACACTGTAATAATAATTCACAAACAAACATTATTAAATAAGCATTATAATAATTATTTACAAATCTAATTTAAATCGACTTAAATTACTTTATTATATTACAAATTTTCATGATTAAAAGAAAAAAACAATAGCCAAAAAAAGTTTTATTTTAAATTAATAGGTGTGTGTTTAATATGTGGTGAAATAAATGATTTTTAATTAAATGTGTTAATTTTTTATTTGAAATAAAATTTTTAATTACTTTTCATATTATAAGATGATGTTTTAGACAAAGAATATTTTTTTGAAATCAAAATCTGTCCACCACTTATATAAAAATCAAAATTCCTCAAACTCAATTCCAATATAAACTATATCTACAGTTTATTAAAATTTATATTTTAGATAAATATATTTCATATTCATATATACATTATTTAAATAATAAGTGGAAAAAAATTCAATTTTAAAATTTTATTGTAAAATTTATATAGTTGATGTTTATTAAACTATTTAATATTTATATTCTAAATAAATGGGTGTGTGTTTAATATGTGGTGAAATAAATGATTTTTAATTAAAACTCTTAATTTTTTAATTGAAATAAATTTTTTAATTATTTTTCATATTATTAGCAAGATGATGTATTAGACAAAAATACTCTCTTGAAATCAACCAATTTATATAAAAATCAAATTCCTTAAACCCAATTTCAATATAATGATGATGGTTAACCTCCACTAAAACCAAACCATATCTACAATTTACTAAAATTTAATTTTAAAACAAATAAATGTTATATATACCATATTTAGACAATAAAATAAAAAAATCAATTTAAAATTTTGATTGTAAATTTTATATACTTGATTTTTTTTTTTCAAAGCATATCCATGCAAATTATCTTCTATTCAACATTTTAAAATCATTAATAATTAACATATTTATGCTATAAGGCGTTATTATTTGAAAACAACTTTGCTAATGTGCATCGTGTCATAATGTGAAACCCTTAGATTATATGTTAGACGATTCAAACATTTTCAACCCTTGATTCAAAAGTTAGTTTACAATGCAGTTATGAAGGTAGGGCATTGGGCGACCTGAACATTCTCGGATTTCAAAGAGGCGTAGGGTTTTTGTGCTGTCTGTGTGTTGATAACAGAGGTTTGTTTCTTAGCTCGTTGTGAGCGTGAGCGAGAATGGCAGGGGCAGGCAACTGCGCATCTGCGGTTCTCTTGGCCATTGGAGTGACTGCATACTGTCCTAAATGCTCTGGTATTGTTTTGTAGAGTTGAATCTGCGAGAGGGCTCCATTCTCTTATTTCTTCGGAAATTCCACTGAGATCGAGATCGAATAGGCCCTTTTCCTTTGTAAGAGAACTCTGCAGCGATTGAAACCATGTCTTCACGATATCCAGGACCTCTTCCCTGGGACGTTGGAAAAGGGTGGCAATATCGTGTTCATCTCAGAATAGGGTAGTAATATCTTGTACAATGTCCTCCATCTGCCTCAAGTCAGTCTGCAGAATTTGACGGTTATCCTCCTTGTTAATCACATCTTTCAACAGTTCCATGACAGGGCCGACAGTATGCTTGCCACATTTAGCGTTTTTCTGTTGTTTTAGGGTTATCTATGAATCCCTTTGAATGTTATGATGTTATTTGTGGAAAGTACTTTAAATATGCTGTCTGGTTTGAGAGTAATGCACTAGAAACATTGGTTCGCATGAAATCCTTTCCAGCATAGGGTCATGTTCGATTCTTTTATTTTAGGGGAGTGACTACATACTGTCCTAAATGCTCTGGTATTGTTTTGTAGAGTTGAATCTGCGAGAGGGCTCCATTCTCTTATTTCTTCAGAAATTCCACTGAGATCGAGATCGAATAGGCCCTTTGCCTTTGTAAGAGAACTCTGTAGCGATTGAAACCAGGGCTTCACGATATCCAGGACCTCTTTCCTGGGACGTTGGAAAAGGGTGGCAATATCGTGTTCATCTTGGAATAGGGTAGTAATATCTTGTACAAGGTCCTCCATCTGCCTCAAGTTAGTCTGCAGAATGTGACGGTTATCCTCCTTGTTAATCACATCTTTCAATAGTTCCATGACAAGGCCGACAGTATGCTTGCCAGATTTAGCGTTTTTCTGTTGTTTTAGGGTTATCTATGAATCCCTTTGAATGTTATGATGTTATTTGTGGAAAGTACTTTAAATATGCTGTTTGGTTTGAGAGTAATTCACTAGAAGCATTGGTTCGCATGAAATCCTTTCCAGCATAGGGTCATGTTCGATTCTTTTATTTTAGGGGAGTGACTGCATATTGTCCTAAATGCTCTGGTATTGTTTTGTAGAGTTGAATCTGCGAGAGGGCTCCATTCTCTTATTTCTTCAGAAATTCCACTGAGATCGAGATCGAATAGGCCCTTTGCCTTTGTAAGAGAACTCTGCAGCGAGTGAAACCAGGTCTTCACGATATCCAGGACCTCTTTCCTGGGACGTTGGAAAAGGGTGGCAATATCGTGTTCATCTCAGAATAGGGTAGTAATATCTTGTACAAGGTCCTCCATCTGCCTCAAGTCAGTCTGCAGAATCTGACGGCTATCCTCCTTGTTAATCACATCTTTCAACAGTTCCATGACAGGGCTGACAATATGCTTGCCAGATTTAGCGTTTTTATCTTGTTTTAGGGTTATCTATGAATCCCTTTGAATGTTATGATGTTATTTGTGGAAAGTACTTTAAATATGCTGTCTGGTTTGAGAGTAATGCACTAGAAGCATTGGCTCGCATGAAATCCTTTCCAGCATAGGGTCATGTTCGATTCTTTTATTTTAGGGGAGTGACTGCATACTGTCCTAAATGCTCTGGTATTGTTTTGTAGAGTTGAATCTGCGAGAGGGTTCCATTCTCTTATTTCTTCGAAAATTCCACTAAGATCGAGATCGAATAGGCCCTTTTCCTTTGTAAGAGAACTCTGCAGCGATTGAAACCAGGTCTTCACGATATCCGGGACCTCTTTCCTGGGACGTTGGAAAAGGGTGGCAATATCGTGTCCATCTCGGA
The DNA here is from genome assembly GCA_034641835.2 of Pinus albicaulis. Classification (NCBI taxonomy): domain Eukaryota; kingdom Viridiplantae; phylum Streptophyta; class Pinopsida; order Pinales; family Pinaceae; genus Pinus; species Pinus albicaulis. Next base: position 255,006,468 of record CM076581.1, read on the forward strand.
ATAGGGTAGTAATATCTTGTACAAGGTCCTCCATCTGCCTCAAGTCAGTCTGCAGAATCTGACGGTTATCCTCCTTTTTAATCACATCTTTCAACAGTTCCATGACAGGGCCGACAGTATGGTTGTTTATGGCGTTTCCTAATACAACAATAATGCGCTGAAGAAAGTCATTTTGAAAGCGTTTTTCTGTTGTTTTAGGGTTATCTATGAATCCCTTTGAATGTTATTATGTTATTTGTGGAAATTACTTTAAATATGCTGTCTGGTTTGAGAGTAATGCACTAGAAGCATTGGTTCGCATGAAATCCTTTCCAGCATAGGGTCATGTTCGATTCTTTTATTTTAGGGGAGTGACTGCATACTGTCCTAAATTCTCTGGTATTGTTTTTTAGAGTTGAATCTGCGAGAGGGCTCCATTCTCTTATTTCTTCGGAAAGTCCACTGAGATCGAGATCGAATAGGCCCTTTGCCTTTGTAAGAGAACTCTGCAGTGATTGAAACCAGGTCTTCACGATATCCAGGACCTCTTTCCTGGGACGTTGGAAAAGGGTGGCAATATCGTGTTCATCTCGGAATAGGGTAGTAATATCTTGTACAAGGTCCTCCATCTGCCTCAAGTCACTCTGCAGAATCTGACGGCTATCCTCCTTGTTAATCACATCTTTCAACAATTCCATGACAGGGCCGATAGTATGCTTGCCAGATTTAGCGTTTTTATCTTGTTTTAGGGTTATCTATTAATCCCTTTGAATGTTATGATGTTATTTGTGGAAAGTACTTTAAATATGCTATCTATTTTGAGAGTAATTCACTAGAAGCATTGGTTCGCATGAAATCCTTTCCAGCATAGGGTCATGTTTGATTCTTTTATTTTAGGGGAGTGACTGCATACTGTCCTAAATGCTCTGGTATTGTTTTGTAGAGTTGAATCTGTGAGAGGGTTCCATTCTCTTATTTCTTTGGAAATTCCACTAAGATCAAGATCGAATAGGCCCTTTGCCTTTGTAAGAGAACTCTGCAGCGATTGAAACCAGGTCTTCATGATATCCAGGACCTCTTTCCTGGGACGTTGAAAAAGGGTGGAAATATCGTGTTCATCTCGGAATAGGGTAGTAATATCTTGTACAAGGTCCTCGATCTGCCTCAAGTCAGTCTGCAGAATCTGACGGTTATCCTCCTTGTTAATCACATCTTTCAACAGTTCCATGACAGGGCCAATAGTATGGTTGTTTATGGCATTTCCTGATACAACAATAATGCGCTGAAGAAAGTCATTTTTAAAGTCTTCACAGACACGATTAAAAGATGCTTTCCAATCTCTTATTTCTTGGGAGATTGTTCTGCGATGGAGATCGAATAGGTCTTTTGCCTCTGTAAGAGAACTTTGCAGCAATCGAAAGCAGTTCCTCATGATCTGCAGTAGCTCGATCTTTTGACCTTGGAAGAGAATGGCAACATCGGGCTCATCTCGGAAGACAGTGGTAATATATTGCAGAAGGCTCTCCATATACCTCATGTCAGTCTGCAGAATGTGACGGTTATCCTCCTTTTTTATCACATCCTTCAACAGTTTCATGACCGGGCCGACCATACGTTTGTTTATGGTGTTGCCTGATAAAGCAATGTGTTGAAGCAAGTCATTTTGAAAGCATGGATAGTGGGAGATGAGGAGGCTGCAGTCAGGAGGACACAACACAGGTTTTAGCTTATGAGTATATGTTTCGTTTTCCAACATAATTCGACCAAACAGGAATGAGCTCTGTTGCCATTGCAATTTGCAGGACAAAGCCAAGAAGATAAGAAAAGAGTATAAAATCATTGCTTCCAATGCTAGGGTGCAAGATGACTTGCACTGTGAAACTCTCATTTAATAAATAAATTATTAGATTTCCTTCTGAAAGCCTACGATGAAATTTTTTTCTTTTGTTGTTATTGTTTGACCACTGTTACTTATGGCTGTAGCATAATATGGTTGTGCTGTCCCCTCCATCTCCAGAATTCTCCCATCTATTTCAATTGGATTTTTAGGAAAACCCTTAACCCATTGATACATGTTCATTGTGATCCACATTCTTTTTCCATGTATAATCATAAAGATCCACACTATTAATAAGAGGAGAGATATCAAATTCTTCCGGCGTATCCAAAAGATGAGCATTTTTTTCCATTATCAAAATTCGACAGTGACCAAACTAATTCATTTTAAATTTGTTATTGGGCCTTTGGGGAAATCGATTTTTATGCACCATATTCATAACACTATTTAACAACGTTTCTCTTTTCTTCATTCCAGCTCTATCCTTGTAGACTTCATCATGTTGTCCAATATTTTCCTTAACATGCATAAAGACCATCATCCCTTCTATGAAATTTCAGATACAAGAAAAATTTTTTTGTGCAACATATATTATCACTCCATTTGTTACAAACATACCCAAGTTAGACTCTGCACTTGCTCCTATTAGTACGGAAATTATAAAAGTCTGAAACAACAGAGATGATGGGGGATCAGAAGACTTTACTGAGAGGCCATTTATGAACACCCACAAGAACATTCCTAAGCAATTTTGATACTATCAATCATAAGCCCTCTCTGGTATTCATGAATTTGCTCTTAAGCTCAGTAGAAAGGCAGAGGGTTAGAATCCAAAACCATTCTCTGGTATTCATGACTTTGCTCTGAAGCTCAGTATAAAGGCAGAGGGTCAGAATCCAAAACCATTGAAGGCTCAACTGTGTGTATACATATCCCCCAACTGTGTAAACAGTCCATCTGTATAATTGGTCCCTCATTCGTTGTAAGGATTGTAATTCAAAATTGCAGGGGCACGTCAGTAGATAAATTAAATGCCTCTCAACTCAGAGAACAAAAAAGGAAAATAAAAGACATCAGTATTAATCTATTATGCGCCTCATAATCATTTGATTGAACAGTGCACTTGGACACGCCATGAGACACATGGCATCCCTTAGTGAAAACTACTTCCACTGTCTGAGTGTGGTCCTCAAAACTCTTTTTTGGCAAATACTAAAGGGCTATGCTGCTTTTGGATTGATAAAAAAAGTAATGATATCATTCATTCTGTTGATAAGATTCGCAGATTCTCAGGGAATTTAAGCCCAAAGCAGAGCAGCAGCATCACTGTCATTCTCCTCCTCATCATGACAGAATGAGAGATTCTTAGGCTATCTCCTCCACATCATCAGAATGAGAGATTTTGAGGCTTGTGAAAGCAAACTGTCATCCTTCACCAGTTGGGATACAGCTCCGGCTTCCATGTTGAAAACACCATCATTATAGTAAAATACTAAAGATTGAAAATGTACCCACCGCATAGTGTATGATTGACATTATCCTATACAAATTAGCAAACTGTGCAATGGGTTGAGATGTGTTCAAAAGCATTTGATAAACTTTAATCTATTCTTCATTTTGGTAGAAGGCCTTGCTCTTCATCACCATCCTCTTTGTTATGATGATTTCCACAGCTCATCTGCAACTGGTCTTCGATAGAAGGCGTTGGTAGAAGGCCTTGCGTTTCATCATCATCCTCTTTGTTATGGTGATTGCCATAGCCCATCTGCAACTGGCCACTGATCTACCCCCCTGTTAGCTTCATGGCCTTCGTTGCCTCATACTGCCAATCAGTCCTCAAAACAACAAATAGGATTGAAAATGCACAAGAAAACTAAGCCACCAACAGACCATACCATAAACCCCCGAAGCTGATCTTCAACCAAAAGGCCAGGGCCAGAGCCACAGGAGTGCCTAAAAAGTAAAATAACCCAAGATTATTTCTGGCCCCGATAGCAGGTCTAGAACTACCCCTTAGGACACCGCAACCTATTGTTTGGGGACAGTTTCCTAATTTGCATAGACCTATGATAGGCATAGCTGCAACAGTTAAGGCTAAAATAGTCTCATCATTTGTGAAGAGCTTTCCCCATTTTTCTCTTACGCAGCTAGTCCATGTTACACTGATCAGAGCTATCACTACTGCACAACCAAGGGCTACAAGGGTAGCAAGCTTGGCCTTGACAGGCTTACAGGCATCGAGCTCGTTACCAACACGAGTCGAAACAGAGGAGCTAAGTGCTAGAGGGACAGTGTACATCAGGCTTGTTGTTTGGGTGAGGATTGCTACAGTTGCCACTGAAACCTCTGGATTGGGGAGATAACCAGTGAACAAAGTCAAGATCTCATACCACTACCATTCAAGGCATATTGCAAAGCAACTTGGAAGGGCTAGGCTTAGGAGAGGCCACCATTCTCTGAAAGAATCAGCAGACCAACCAGTCCAACTCCTCTTGTATACTTTGGAGAAGTAGAGGTACCCAACCAAGAGGAACACCATGTTGAGATTCGTTAGAACTGCAGTAATTGCAACCCCTCGCACACCAAATTTAAAAACAAAGACTAGGATGATATTTAGAGGTATATGCAGAACTACTACTAGAGCAAAGCACCACATCATAGGTGTGGTAATGCCTTGTGATCGAAAGTAGACACGAAGAGGCTGCAGGAGACTGTTTGTAAGAATATAGAGGGTGAAAATAGGCAGTATGTGCTTGCAACTGCTGTGATGGCGGCATCTTGGCCCATCCACAGCATGATGTTTTCCGAATTGAGCCATAAGATGCCTATGGGCACACAAGCTGTAAGAAGAATCAGTATGGTCCTTTGCAGAGAAAGGCCTATGAGATCCCAATTCTTAGAACCAAATGCTTGGCTACAAATAGGATCCATTCCTTAAGCCAAACCAAAGAGAACTGAGTAGCCCGTGATGTTGGTAAAACCTATTAAAAGTGCACCTCCTGCCAATTCTGGACTTCCCAATCTTCCCAAGCATAGAACTAACACCATCACACATACATAAACCACACAGTTCATGGCTGTAATAGCGATTACAATCCTGCCAAGCTCCTTCAACTCCTTCACAATCTGCAAAACAACGACCCATTGTCAACACCTTCCTAAAAAAAAATGCTGAATACATTCTACTTTGAAAAGAAGATTGTAATGACTAAAAATAAGCTCAATCTCGAAATTCAACCAGCTTTTTGGTAGAAAAATAAACTCAAACTATGAACAATTTCCAGAGTTTTCTGCATGAGAATAAAACCCATGCCCTCGGAATAGTCTATTCTGCAAGTAATCCCTTAAAATCTATATAGGTATGTCCAACTAGTCCTACAAATGAACTCAAAACACTCAGAAATTCACGATACTCCTAGACAGAAAACAAACCAAAAAATAAAAATCTAACATAACATAATTTCAACAACAATACCCAGATCAAAAGAAAGTTAAAATTGATAAAATAATAGAAAAATTAGAAACCCATGGCAAGAAGCTTGTGTAGATTCCTGCATAAAATCACTAGCCTAATGCATCAGATTCTGCTTTGAAATTTATGTATTATTAGGGGTAAAATAAAATACCTATGCCCCATAACCATGCATTTTCACTATAAACTATTACAATTTTTATCATAAAATGCATATTGTCATATATATAATATATATATTTAATATATATAGACACACACGATTATCGATATTTTAAGCCACAATAAATATAGTACATAAACATATGTATATAATTTCAGATAAAATTACCTGCAAAACAGAGGGAAATTTGTGCATATGTATATGTTGCACAAATTCATTTTAAATTAGTTATATTGGCCTTTGGGGAAACCAAATTTTATGCACCATATTCATAACACTATTTGACAACGTTTCTCTTTTCTTCATTCCATCTCTATCCTTGCAGACTTCATCATGTTATCCAATATTTTCCTTAACATGCATAAAGGCCATAATCCCTCACGTAGGTCACTCTGCCTCACAGAGTATTTCTGTTCTTTCCACCTTTGACCCACAGCTAGAAGATTTTCTTTTGGTTTTTCTATAGTTTCTATCCCTGCAATGTGCTTTTAAACATCATTGTTTGTTGTTGTTTTGGTTATCTGTATCTTTTAAGTTGAATAAGTAGTGGTACATTAAAAGGCAGATGGATAGTGGGAGATGAGGAGGCTACAGTCAGGAGGACACATCAAAGGCTTTAGCTTCTGAGTATATGTTTCCGTTGCCACCAGAATTCAACCAAACACGAATGAGGGTTGTTGCCATTGTAATTTGCAGGACAGAGCCAAGAAGAATAAGAACAAAGTATAAAATCCTTGCTGCCAATGCTAGGGTGCAAGATGACTTGGATCTCTGAAACTCTCATTTAATAAATAAATTATTAGATTTCCTTTTGAAATCCGATGCAAAATTGTTCTTTTGTTGTTATTTTTTGGCCACTGTTACTTATGGTTGTGGCCTAATATACTTCTCTTGTCCCCTCCATCTCCAGAACTCTCCCATCTCTTTCAAATGGATTTTTAGGAAAACCCTTAACCCATTGATACATGTTCACTCTAATCCACATTCCTTTTCCATGTGTAATCATAAATATCAATATTATTAATAAGAGGAGAGATGTCAAATTCTTCTGGCGTATCCAAAAGATGAGCATTATTTCCTGTTATCAAAATTCAACAGTGACCAAACAAATTCATTTTAAATTAGTTATATTGGCCTTTGGGGAAACCAAATTTTATGCACCATATTCATAACACTATTTGAAAACGTTTCTCTTTTCTTCATTCCATCTCTATCCTTGCAGACTTCATCATGTTGTCCAATATTTTCCTTAACATGCATAAAGGCCATAATCCCTGACGTAGGTCACTCCTCACAAAGTATTTCTGTTCTTTCCCCCTTTGACCCACAGCTAGAAGATTTTCTTTTGGTTTTTCTATAGTTTCTATCCCTGCAATGTGCTTTTAAACATCATTGTTTGTTGCTGTTTTGGTTATCTGTATCTTGTAAGCTGAATAAGTAGTGGTACATTAAAAGGCAGATGGATAGTGGGAGATGAGGAGGCTACAGTCAGGAGGACACATCACAGGCTTTAGCTTCTGAGTATATGTTTCCGTTGCCAACAAAATTCAACCAAACATGAATGAGGGTTGCTGCCATTGCAATTTGCAAGACAGAGCCAAGAAGAATAAGAAAGATGGTATTCACAACTTGGAGTATTTAACTACTGAACAACAACTTGTAAACAGAGCCAAGAAGAATAAGAAAGATGGTATTCACAACTTGGAGTATTTAACTACTGAACAACAACTTGTAAACATCTGCACTAAACTTGTGGAATCACCTACTTTTCTTCAGTTACAATTAATGCTTGGGGTAAATTGTTAAAGTTTATGATAGGGCTCAAATATTATACAAATTATATATAGAATATTGTTTTATTTTTAATATTTATATGAAATATAGATGGATTTTATGTGTGAAATTATATGTTATTATTTAAAATTCAATATTTAATATTATAATTGGATTTGAGAATATCTATATCTATATATATACTTATTTTTGGTAATTTGAGTTATAGACTTAGTTGGTAGTTTAGGGATTTTATATATGGTATATAATAGTAGGTAATTGATCATGATTATATGGGGATATAAATTTTTTAGCAATTTGAAAGTAAGTTTTTAGAATAAATTTATACAGTTAGAATTAAAAATACAAATTAACATGACAACATATAACCTTTTCATTGTTTTATTTTGTGATTCAAATTCATAAACATGTGTAACATCTTGTAATATCCTTATCTTTACCTCCAAGATATTTCCTTGTGAAAATCAATGTGTTGCTATTGCAATGAAAATGAATTGGATGAACCCATAACAATGTAAATAAGATTTCAAGAAAATTCTATACATTGAATTGGATGAATAAGATTGGATGAATAACAATGAATTGGATGAATAAGATTTTAAGAAAATTCTATACATTTTTTTGTAAATCTAGATTATAGTTATCAAACTTCAATATTTTGGGTTCTTTAGATGTTTTTGATGGTGCTGAATCTATTTCCACTATCAAATTTTAGTCTAAAACACCCACAAAATAACCCAGAAATTCCAGTAAAAAGAATATGAAAAATTGCGGCAGAAATGTTTGAAAATCTGGATTATAGTTGTCAAATTCCAAGATTGTGGGTGCTGTTTTTGATGGTGCTGAATCCATTTCCGCCATCCAAAAAAACTATTCAAACACTCCAACTATCTTATTTTTTGAAATTTTTTTATCTGATTCAGACAAAACTTGAGGGTCTAGCTACTGTGTGGCCTTGGAAGACAACTCCATTTAGATTTAGTTAATCAAATTACCAAAATATTCTAAAATTTATAATATTATTATCTAATTTTAAAATTTTAAAAGGAAATACATAGTCTTAGTCATTAGGCACATTCAAACTCTATATATATTCGTTATCCATAACATCTATTTAATAATATTTCCAAAAACATTTCAAAATATATAATCAAATTAACTAAATTAAGCAATACACAATTTATTTTACCCTCTCTCAAATTCAATAAGCCAATTTCATTTCAATCAATATTCGATAAAAAGTAAAACTGGTTCCGGTGCATAACCAATTCGACTTCACTAAATACATCCTTGGAATGGTAGGTCAAGCTGCGATTCTAAGGACATACTTTTTTTTCTTAAATACATAGTTGGATTGGTAGGTGGAGGTATGACTGTAAAGGCATGGTTTTATTTTTATTTAATACTGGTTACGATCCAATGAACCAATTCGATTTCAATTAATACTGGTTACGATCCAATGATCCAATGTATATCAAGGCTACCAGGGTTTTTTTTTTTTTTTTTGAAAATCTGGTTTTTTCTAATAAAAAATATAAATTATAAAAGTGTTTAAATTGTTTTTTTATAGTGGAGTATTAACACAAAAATAAAACATACAAATTAACTCAATATATTTAATATATTAATTTTATTATTAAAATAAAGGGTAAGAAATAGTTTTTTATACCAAAGCTATTTTTTTGGAAATTCATTTTTTCAAAGGAATCTAGTTTTTTTTAAATAAAAAAGTACAATTATAACTCAATATATTTAATATATTAATTTTATTATTAAAATAAAGAGTAAGAAATAGTTTTCTATACCAAAGCTATTTTTTTTGGAAAATGATTTTTTCAAAGGAATCTAGTCTTTTTTTAATAAAAAAGTACAATTATAAAAGTGTTTAAATTGTTTTTTATGGTAAAATATTAACATAAAAATTTCATACAAACTAACTCAATATATTTAATATATTAATTTTATTATTTAAAATAATTTTATTATAAACCAAAAATAAAAATATAATATTTTTAAAATTCTGAGATAATCATAGACTTAAAAAAAACTTGAAAATTAAAAAATAAACATTATAATAATAATTTACCCACTACTGAATACACTGTAATAATAATTCACAAACAAACATTATTAAATAAGAATTATAATAATTATTTACAAATCTAATTTAAATTGACTTAAATTACTTTATTATATTACAATTTTTCATGATTAAAAGAAAAAAACAATAGCCAAAAAAAGTTTTATTTTAAATTAATAGGTGTGTGTTTAATATGTGGTGAAATAAATGATTTTTAATTAAATGTGTTAATTTTTTATTTGAAATAAACTTTTTAATTACTTTTCATATTATAAGATGATGTTTTAGACAGAATATATGAAATATAGATGGATTTTATGTGTGAAATTATATGTTATTATTTAAAATTCAATATTTAATATTATAATTGGATTTGAGAATATCTATATCTATATATACTTATTTTTGGTAATTTGAGTTATAGAATTAGTTGGTAGTTTAGGGATTTTATATATGGTATATAATAGTAGGTAATTGATCATGATTATATGGGGATATAAATTTTTTAGCAATTTGAAAGTAAGTTTTTAGAATAAATTTATACAGTTAGAATTAAAAATACAAATTAACATGACAATATATAACCTTTTCATTGTTTTAATTTGTGATTCAAATTCATAAACATGTGTAACATCGTGTAATATCTTTATCTTTACCTCCAAGATATTTCCTTGTGAACATCAATGTGTTGCGATTGCAATGAAAATGAATTGGATGAACCCATAACAATGTATATCTAACTCAAATGCTTGGTTAATGAATATGCCAACACAATTGACTAGGAACATATGAACACTCATACATGCTATGATACCACCAGTGGGAAAAATACAAGATATTATGTGAAAGTGAGGTAAATGTGTGACTATATAAGAGAAAAATACATTGATTATCAAAAAATATAGAAGAAGGTATATACCCATGAAGGAAAAAGGGTGTAAGACATTCATGGAAATAGGAGTTCATTCATTCACAGATAGAGAGAGACAATAATAGGAAATAAAGATACATGAGTTCCTGAGAAGTGAAATTTGTGAGTAGAATTCTACCTATCCCTACTCAAATTATGGATGAAGCATTTTGGGGGATTAAACTGTGTTTTGGGTGGCCAAATACACCCAAAACAAAGTGCCAATCATGGCTTGTAATGATGCTGGAGTGTTTTTGGTTATCTAAAAATGCCTTTTTCCTCTCAAGCATTTGCAAAACGAAATTTGGTCTCTAGTTGGGTAGAGTGAGATATGATTGATATATACTAGTTAAGAAAAAAAAAAGAAAAGGCGGATAAATTCACGAAATATAGAGTAACGAAGGTATTGGTCTCTAGTTGGGTGGAGTGAGATATGATTGATATATACTAGTTAAGAAAAAAAGAAAGAGGCGGATAAATTCACGAGAGGCTATAGAGTAACGAAGGTATTCTCTTATGCCTTTCTGCTAAAAAAAGTTGAGAAGAATCTAGAGATCATAGAGGCCCATACTTAGTTAGGAAAGTATATCCTTTACTCTATCTTATGTGTGAAAAATATTATCCTTCTTCTAGCTCAAATACCAATGGGTTATCAATTTTCCATTTATGGTATCATGGCCTAGCTAGTTGGTAGCCAATTGTAGGAAGTTAATATGAAACTGAGCCAATGGTTGGGTGGAAAATGCTAGTTCCGAGATGAATTTCCAGCTTGAGAAATTTCAGATTCATGTGATTATTTTTCATTTTCTTCTTGAATTTGTTGGTAAAATTAGAGATGAAATTTGTTTAAATATGAATTTTACATATACACATATTTTTCAAAATATATAAAGTTAAGTTTGAGTTTCATAAAGCTTAGCGATAATGTATACTTATCCAACTCTACAAGAGATATGAAAATAAATTGGTGTTTCAAGTGGAGAAATTAAATTACATAATTCTCATTCTTAATCATGCAAGAGGAATTGTATTAATTTTGGTGGGAAATAACCTCTAGTAATTTAGCATGTTTACTTTTTAATACTATCTATTGATGTGCTATGAAATGCATAAATAATTGTGCACAATAAATTTTTCTAGGTATTGTGAATTACATATGAATCCTAGCTACTTTGGTACAAAAACTTGCTTAAATAATTGTGGTAAGTAACTCTTTGTAATTATGTTTATTCATGTGGGTATGAAGAAAGTTCCCTTATTCCTAGGAATTAAATTTGAAGCTACAACTATATAAATTTTTATGTATATGAAGCAATGTCTACATAAATTTTAGGGTTATTAAATGTTTGTAAGATTTTTTTTTACTTAATTGAATATGGTGAATTATGGTAATAATCCATTGCAAGAGAAATTTCTTTTAATGCATTCATATATGAGAATATTTATATGCATATGGTCATTTCTATTCTTGAAATTTCCATATTTGAAGAAGAGAATTCATGGCAAGAATTTTAAATGGTGATCATACCATGGAGCTTGATATGGAGAATATTCTTCATAAATTGAATCCATATGCTATAAAAAAAAAAGTAGGGATTGACCTCATTCATGCTCACTAAAAATTTTAGGATTCTACTTGATTTATCATTGAAAAAAGGTTTGAGTATCTTTGGTTAGTGATAATTTTAGAGTGCTCAATACTACCTCATGGGTTGTCATAAAATGTTTGGGGTTCTACTTCATGAAATTTTTTTGGGATACATTTTGCTTAATTTATTACATTTCCTAAGTATTTAATAGATTAAATTGATTTTTTTAGCTAATCTTGCTAATGATGAAATGTTTAGCCCAAATCTTGTACTACTAGGTTACTTATCCTATTTGAGTTTGTCTATTAACATATGTGTTCCCAAATGACAAATGATGACATGGTTTTTGCAGGTCACATTGGTAGTATGGGATGTGTCCCTTGGTTTGTGCCCAAGCTTCTTCAGATAAGCATGAGGTTCAATCAACCATGTGATTAAAGTTCTTGTGCATAGGTCATTAGCAAGATCACCCCCCATGATAATAGAAATAATAGTAGTATGAATTTAATGTCACATGAATAGCATGTAAGTTATATTTGTTTTCTAGTGCCTTCTAAGTTAGTCCAAATGGTTATACAAGATCAGTGAAGTTTGATCCAATTAATTACTTGTTTTATTCTTAATGCTCTGTTTTACGGGAAAAGAGAATCGATTTTATCTATGTAGAAATCCCTTCTACATATGTACTCACCATGTAATTAAAAAAAAAAAAAAAAGAAGTGAAGAGAGGAAAGAAGGGTTTTTGGATAAATATGGTAAGCAACCTTTGTGATTTATTGATATTCCTTGTCATAGTCTTATATGTATCGATTGATGAAATCGTTGTAGCTTGAACAAACCATTTCATAATAAAAAACAGAGTTCTATTAATGGTATTTTCATGATTTTATTCTTTTGATTGTACGAAAATAGCTTGTTTCTCAGTTGGGAAGGGAAACCTGGAATGTGAAGTTAGTATAATGTATTTGTATTTCAAGGTTACTTGGGAGCGGGAGCGGGAGCGGGAGCACCATTTTCAAAAGCTCCTGGTCCGAGAGCGTTTCGGGGAGCGTTATCTTTATATATATATATATATATATATATATATATATATACATACATACATACATACATACATATATATATGTGAAGTTAATATGTATTTCAAGGTTACTTGGGAGTGGGAGCAGGATAACCATTTTCAAAAGCTCCTGGTCCCAGAGCATTTTGGGGAGCGTTTTATATATATATATATATATATATATATATATATATATATATTGATGCATATATATCAACAAAAGCATGTATAATGATGAATTAGATATAAGAAACATAAAAACATAGATTGAACCATATAACATCAATCATCTAGAAGTTATAATCTTCATCAACTATGCCCACAAGTTAGAAACATACAACATATAGACTCTTGAGTCTAATGATTCATCAATCTTAAAATTTCAAGCTTTCAAAATTCAATATTTAACATTTATCATCATTGATTCATTGATTTAAAAATTCAATATATAACATTTATCATCATTGATATATATCATTTATCATCATTGATTCATTGATTTCAAAATTCAATATATAACATTTATCATCATTAAATATATCATTTATCATCATTGATATATTGATCACCATAGTTGTACTTGTAAGCTAAGTGTAATCAATAATAATTACAACAAAGAATATTTAACATGAAATGAAATGAAAGAACTTTCAACTTTCATGAAGCATCATATTCATAATTCATAATGACTTATAAACTTATAAATCCCAACTTCAAAGTTTCACCTTTCAAATTCAAACTTAAAACTTAAATTGTCATATATTGTTTACAAAAATTATCATAATAAATATGAAAGAGTCAAGTTTCAACTGTTCAACAGTTATAAAAAGTTAAAAATTACTAGAAAATAGAAAAGACTAGTAAACTGTAAATCTATTTTATCTATTGGCTGGCCCCTTGCCACGCCCATGAGAAATGTCTAATTTGTGAGAACCATGAGGCAATGGTGGTCTTCTAGTAGTCTCCTAAGTACCACGACCATAACTAGAAGGTGGAGGGCCATGTGAGGATGTAGAACACTGTTATCGATGAAATAGGTAACCGCACTGTTACCTACTTTTTTTTGGTAGCATAAAAAGCACCTGATTTTGAAAAGTGGTGATGCAAAATCACCCCCTTTTTTTTTGTGCACATTTTTGACACTAATATTTTTATTTATGAAGTATGAATATTTGTTTTAAAATGTTAGTGATTTTCATGCTAATTTTGAAACGTATTGATGCAGCATCAATTTTTTTTTTTAGAGCGGTGATTTTCATGCTAATTTTGAAACGTATTGATGCAACATCAACCTTATTTTTTTAGAGTGGTGATTTTCATGTTGGTAACAAAACACAAAACTTAGATAAAAATATATATATATAAAAACAATAAAAATGTAAAAAAAAACAAAATTAACTCGTAAAAAAAAATAAAAAATAAATCGAAAATTATATCAAAAGAAATGACAAAATTTGAAAAAAAACACATAATTAAAAGAAAAAAAGCAAAAATTAACCAAAAAAATAAAAAATAAAAAAACATCAAAAACATTTTTTTCTAAGTTATTAAAAAAAACCATATAATTAGGAAAAAAAAATTTTAAAATAGAAAATTTTAAAATAATTTAAATTACAAAATTAAAATTTAGATTAAAAAAATAAAATACAAAAAAGAAAAAAATTAAATTAAAAAAATAATAATAATAAGAAAAATACATATATATATTTTAAAATTAACAAAAAAAACAAAATTTAAAATTGAAAAAGAAAATTAAAATAAAAAAAACTATCATTAAAAAACAAAAGAAATGAAAAAAACCACGTGCAAATAATTAAAAAACAAATGTCCATAAATTTACTGTTTTTTTTAAATGAAACAATTTATAAATTTAAAAATGGAAAACTAAATAAACTAAAAGATTTAAAAAATAAATAAATTTTAAATTTTAAAAAATAATTAATCTAAAATATTAAATTTAAAAACAAAATTAAAAAAAAAAAACAAAAAAAATTAAAACAAATATAATTTAAAATAAAAAATTTGAATTTAAAAAAAAAAAAAAAATTAATTTTTTTGAGTTAAAAAAAAAAAATTAAAAAAAAAATATATATATATTAAAAATTAAAAAAAAATTAAAAAAAAAGAATTTTTTGATTGTGGTGGCGCTGCCAATCAGCCTCCCACCCAGGGGGCGGCGGAGGCCAGCCTCTTGGCAGGCGAGGAGGCTGCATGCCACCCCCCGCCCACCCAACGGCCGGCCTCCACTACCACATGGGCAGGAGGGCGATTCCGGGAATCACCCTCCCGCGGCGGGAGGCCGATTTTGGGAATCGCCCTCTCGCGGTGGGAGGCCGATTCCGAGAATCACCCTCCCGCGAATCGCCCTCCTGGGGCGGGAGACCGATTCCGGGAATTGCCCTCCTGCGGCGGGAGGCCGATTCACTGGAGGGCGATTCCAGGAATCGCCCTCACGCCCAGCGGCCATCCTCCGCTGCCGCCTGGGCGGGAGGCTGATTGGCGACGCCACCACGACCAAACAATTTTTATTTTTATTTTTAATATCTTTTTTTTAATTTGATTTTTTTTTTTTTATATTCAAAAAATTTAAAATTATTTATTTATTTATTTTTGGAATCTAAACTTCTATGATCCATCATATAAATTAGTAAAAAATCTTTGGGTAATAATCACATGCAATGGGACGTGGTCGACGCATTTCAAACCAGCTAGTGTGGTTCATCATCAGGACTATGTGAGAGATCAGATCCAGACATTTTTTTATATTTAAAATTTAATTTGTTTTTATTTTTTTTGTTTTTTTTTTAATTTTTTTAATTATTTTATTTTATTTTATTCATTTTTTTTATTTTAATTTTTTTTTCTAAATTTCGTTAATAATTTTTATTAAATTTTGTATTTTTTTTAATTTAATTGATTTTTATTTTTTATTTTTTTTCTTATTTATTATTATTATTATTATTAAATTTTATGTTTAGTTTTTTCATTTAATTTTTTAAACTTTAATAAATTTTGTATTTTTTTTTTAATTTATTTGAATTTAATATATATTTTTTTTATTTTTTATTTTATTTTTATTATTATTTTTTTAATTACATAAAATTTTTATATTTTTTTTATTTCAATTAAAATTGTGTATTTAAAATTAGATTTTTTTATTTTTATTTTAATTAAACTTAATATTTTCAAATTAATTTGTTTTTTGTTTTATTTTTTATTTAATATAATTTATTTAATTTATTCTTTTCAATTTTTCATTTTTAATTGATTTTTAAAGTTTTTTAACTTTTTATTTTAATAATGTTTTTTGTTTTTTTTCTTTATATTTAAAATTTATTTTTTATTTCAAAATTTATTTGTTTATTCATTTATTTATTAAAATTTAATACTTTTCTTTTTTAAATTTAATTTGTTATTTCTCCGGATGCGGTTGCTTTCAGCACTTGATGGGACGTACGTCCCCCAACGCCTCCCGAGGATGTCCGTTGGAGCTGGCCACATGGCCTCCCACACTCGTCTTAATGGTGGCATTCATTTCGCCACCCCACGCAGCCTTAACTGCTCTCTCTCGAACCATCTCCGCAGCAAGCTTTCCTTTTGATTTACTTCGGCTCTTGAAATGGCTTGTGCTAATCCTCATGGCATTTGCCCTGTCTGCTGTGCGACTTCGCTTCTCTGTGCCTCTTGTCCAACCGACTACGCAAAGCCTAGTGCTAGAACTCAGACTGGCCGGAGGTGCGAGCTCTTGTGTTGCTTGGAAACAGTTCCGAAATTTCACCATTCGCATAGCCTGCTCTGTTGCTCAAACTCTCTGCGAAATTCTCCTGGCCCTCTGCAACCACTCCTTCTCTGCCCGCTTCATCCACCTCTCTTCCCCGCCATGCCTCGACTGCACCATCGTATGCAATGCCGCCGAGGCTCCAGTCGTGGTCGGGCTTCTCGGTCTCAGATTTCTCCCTCCGTTGATTCGTCTTCAGAAGAGCTCTCCTGTGATCACTTTCTGGACTTCAGGAACAGCAGGGCACGCCTCGCAGCCCTGGCTCCACCCCTCCCTCTGCGTGTCCTCCGCCTCCCTATGCAATTTCCCCTGCACCCCATCTCCACACCTCTGCTTATCCCTCCGCTCCCCATCCGACTTCCCCTTCCTTCCTTCGCCAGACTTCCCAGCATGCGGAGTTTACTTTTGAATGAAAATTTGATAAACCGGTCCTCCGATCCCATGTTACTGTCACGGTTAGTGAGGAAACGGCTAGTTTGGAGTCTCCTCCACCTGCGCCTCCCGGTCCTTCAACTGCTCCTCATGGTCCCACTGAGCCCAGCACCGCGGAAGCTGATTCAGCCAAGGAAGCCTTGGCCCAGTTACACTCTGCCCCTAGTGTATCTATGCAGGTCCAGCGCGTGGAAGATATGAGCAAAGGAAAAGAGCTGACTTCAGCTGCTGATGACGGATGTAACGATGAGCTCGGGTGCAGAATCATTGAAGAACCGCCATCCCCAATCAATGAACAGTAGTCAGAGGCATCCCTTGAGGTTTTTGTCCTTCAAGCACAATATCTCTAAGTTATTTTCAACTTACATGCTTCTTCATCCTCCGCTTGTAGCGAGGCATGCTATAGGTTTTTGTTTTTTTGTTGAACAATTTGAATGTACAGTCGGTTTCCTCGATGTGGGCGGCAGTCTAAACTCTCAATCTGAAATGGACTGGTTTCCCCATGGTGGGCAGTCCAAATTATGGTTTTCTTGGCAATCAGGCCCTGTGCTCAGGCTTCCTCAGCTAAGACAAAGGCAGTTTTGTACCATTATATTATAAATTAATAGATTTAGAGTTACTGGGAAAAAAAATAATTTAATTTGTTATTTTAATATTAACATATATTTTTTAAATTTAATAAAATCTAATATATATATTTTTAATTTAAGTTCATATATATATATATTATTTTTTATAATTTAAATTTAATTTATTTTTTAAAATTTAAATTTAATTTATTTTTTAAAATTTATTTGTTTTTTTAATATATATTTTTTTAAATTTAATATTTTTATTGTATTTTATTTTTCATTTTTTTACTTTTAATTTAAACAATGTATTTTTTTTTTAATTTTTATTTTAAAGTTTTAAATTTATTAAAATTTAATATATTTCTATAAATTTTATTTTATTTATTTATTTATTTATTTTTTAAAATTTAATAAACATTTTCTTTTTCTTTTTTATAATTTCTTTCTTTTTTTTAACTTGTTTTTTTTTTTAATTTAATATTTTTATTTTGTTTTTATTTTCATTTTTTTTATTTCTACATATTTTGAAATTTTAATCTTTAAATTTTTTTTATTTTTTTTCTTAAATTTTAGGTTTTTTTTAATGTTTGAATTAAAATTTTTATTTTTTTATTCCTATATATTTTTAAATTTTCAGCTTTAAAATGTTTTTATTTTTTAAATTTATTTTTTTATTAAATTTTAGGTTTTTTTTAAATGTTTGAATTTTAAAAATCAAAAAATCTTATTTCTATTTTTAAAAATGTCAAAAATATGACACAATTTTTTTTTTGTTATTTCAGCATCAAGTGGTTTTGTTTTGAGGGTGTTTTTTCATTCCTTTTTTCAAGAAACAATTTTGATTTTAGCATAATTTTATAAAATGTTGAAATTTGACCTTAAAAAAAAACCAAGTGCATTCTGGAATACACTTTTTTTGTTTTTGGGGTGTTTTTCATGTTTTTTTAGTCTTTTTGGGCTAGAGCTCCCGTTTTGAGGTCAGGTTACCTATTTCATCGGTAACAGTGTTGTAGGTGGAGGCTGAATCTGCAAAGAAACAATAGTTGGAACTCAAACACTGGAACTGCCACTCGCACAGCTACTGGATGGTGGGACTAGCCCTGGGTGTGGCAACGGCATGTCTGCTATTGCTCTATCCTCATCTCTTAAAATTTCTTCTTCCAATTCTTCCAAATGTATAGTGTCGTCCTCCAAATTATCGTCCTCTGGGTTGTTGTCCCAAACTTTATATGGTTGATCCTCATAAGCCTGATCACAATAATGATTCAACAACCTCAAGTTGTAGTGCACATAAACCAAGATTTTTGCTAGGTTTTCATTCAGCCTGTTTCTTCTCACATTATGGATGAAGCTATAGGTGCTCCAACACCTCCTTGTAGAAGAAGTATTTACAACTTGTGAGAGAACATTTTTTTCCAACTTTGGAAAAAGTCTCATGCCACCATATGCTTCCCACCATGTGAGAGCTTCAAATCTATCTCTATCTTCCATTGCATGGAAAGAACCAAAGTTACCAGTGCAACTGAAGTATCTGCCTAATTCAAGGCGTAATTTAGCACACTCCTCCCTGTCAGGGACCAACTTGTATAATGCTTTCATGTATCCCTCTTGTACCTCTAGATCTATGTGAGGCTTGTTCCTAACCCCACCTCTAGGTGCAGGTTGGCCCAACCAAGATGGAGAGTAGTATTTTGGCATAAGGATATATGCCAAGGCATGTAGTGGAACATTAAGTTTATTCCACCGTGCACACACAAAGTTGTGAATCATTGAATACAAGTTGGGATAATTTTCCTTAATAACATATTTTATTTGCCCCAACATGCTATCATCTGCTCATACACCTCCCCAATCACTGGTTTATCTATATCTAAAAAATGAATCATGTGATAAATGGGCTTGGTGAAATACAAAATTTCCCTCACATGTGCCCAAAACAAAGGATCAAGATCAATCTCCTCAACCTGTTCAAAACCTTTCCTGTCAACTATTGTTGTTGCCTTGTCCTTTAATACCTACCAGTGTGGCCTTGATACCATGGATACCAATGACTCTCTTACCTTCAAAAGGCACCTGAAGGTGAGGTAATAGCTAGAAAATCTAGTCTTTGCTATCTTCAACAAATCCAATCTTGAGTGAGTACAGAAAATCCCATGGGTATTGCTATGATTTGTAATAATTTTTAACATTTTTTTACCTCTCTTGTACAAATCACCAGGCCATCTGTATTGAGGTTGTTTGTTTTTAATTATATCATGCATCAAAAGGTTCACTGTGTGAACCAAACACCCATACCAAAATATATTAGGGTATTTATCCTCAATAATTTCTCATGTTGCCTTACAATTAGCAGCACTATCAGTGATGACTTGGAAGACATTGTATGGCCCAATACATTCAATTATTTAAAATAATGGTTATGCAATGTTAATGTTGGTCATGAACTTATCTGAATAATGATATGCTGAAAGGAATATTGCACCACTAACATACACAACAAGAACACTTATCAATGGCTTTCCTTTTCATTTTTCGATCCATCAGATACAATGGAAACCCCATGCCCATTCCAAGAACTTGTCATTCTACTCAAAGAATGAGTCATTTTTTCTTTTTCATGATCAAGTCCGATGGTTATGGCCTTGTCATACCCAGGGCTTTTGTATCCTTTGGGGGCATCATTAATGGCAGAAACCATTTCACACTAATAAGGTGAGCGAAGAACATTGAATAGTACCCCACATGCATAGAGAAATAGGAAATTTTTTGAATCCATATCACTCCTAGACCCTTCATCAAGGAAATAGGATATGGTTCTACACCTTAAAGAGATGTTTGCTCCAGGTGTGCCTCCATATCAACTTCCATGGGTGGAAGTTGATGGAATTATTTGTCCATGATGTGATGGACCTGATGATGCATAAGATTCAATGAAACCCCTAGATCTTTTAGATTTGTGTTGGGCATATTCCTCTTCCTTTTTGTATTTCTCTCTATATGTTGCTAACGCACTTACACGAATTTTGATTCCTATATTTTTATCTCCATCCCATGGCATTTTCCCACAAAGGTGCCTTCTGGCATGGGTGTATGAACCTGTGTATTCTTTATTGCAATAGGGACAAATAAATTTAGCAATTCCACCCTCTTTCCCTACTTCCTGCCTATGAACATATTTCCACAATGGTGTTTTTTCATGTTAAGTTGGTGTCTTGGTGTTCTCATGTTCTCCACTCTCCCCTTCCTCCTTAGGATACTCCTCTTCATGATTTTCATCAAATCCACTATAAACCACTTCTTCATCCTCCTCTTCTGGAATGGGCCTCTTTCTTATACTCTCCAACACCATAATAACAAAGAAAGGAACCAACATGAAGAAAACCCCAAGCCATATAGCCATGATGTTTCAAGTTTCAAGTTTCAAGTGTTTAGCTTGCAAAAAAATGAAGGAATAGGAAAAAATGCAATGTAGAAAAAAAAATTTCAATTTTTCACTTTTCAACACATTAAAATGCAACATAGAGAAAAAAATTCAAGTTTTCATTTTTGAACAACTTAAAAATGCAACATAGAAAAAAAAACTCTATTAGAGAGTCTTGACTCCTACCTCTTTGTCCTTCAATCCTCCTTGCTCTCTCCAAGCTCCAAGCCCCTAGCTCTCTCCTCTCTTCTCTCCTCTTGATCTCCTTGCTCTCTCCTCTCCTCTTGCTCTCTCCTCTCCTCTTGCTCTCCTTTCTCTCTCCTTTCTCTCTCCTCTCCTCTGGAACAAACAATAGACAAATGAGGAGAGGGAGGGATTTTTATTACCCACCCCCTCTCCCTCCCTCTTTCCCTCCCAAAAACTCCTCGTCCTTTTTTCTGTGCACTGGGAGTTTTTTTTTGCAGGGGACCATTCAGGAGTGAATGCTCCTTGAGAGCTCCCTCCATTTAAAAAACACTATTGAATCATTTTTTAATGGAGGGAACACTTGGGGAGAGTTCGCTCCCGAGCGCTCCCTGAAACTCTCCCTAGAAACCAGGGAGTATTTTTTCAGCATCGGGAGCGTGTTCCCAAAACGCTCCCAAATAGATCACATTTGGGGAGCGGGGTTGAGGGGGGTACACTTCCCAAAAAATCTACTGTATTTTAATTATTTTAGTTGCAATTTCAATTTAGGATTTCTACTATAATATTTTGATTGTCGCTATAGCACTTCGTTTGATATTGAGGTTGTGTGTTCAAACAACATAAAACACTTGTTTGTTCCTTTTTTTGGGTACATAGATTTAATCATTTAATTAAAGTCTTTAGATAGTTGGATGTGTTATCCATCTCATTTCCTTTTGAGCTACTATGATTTAATGCAAGTTGGAATTATTACAATCATCCTTTGAGATTTGAATCAATAATTTCACAAGTATAGAAGGTTAAATCAGGGTGAAGGAATGTACTAAAATACTTTTGTGAGCTTAGGTCCAAAGAGACTAGCATTGATTCCATTGTGGTTTTTAATACTCCGCCTAAATAATACTTTGCTTCATATCAAAATACTATCTTTAATTTGATTTCAAATATTATCTAGAATCATTTAACACTTAAATCTAACCTCATTTCTAATAGAAATAAAAAGTAAACCATTAAGTGAAATGTTGCATCCTCAACCCCATAAGGAGATTTAAAACAAAGGACAAGTTATTCTTTTGAATTGGTGTGTTCATTAGCATATAAGTTTCCTTCATGAACACATAATTAAAAATTCACTAAATGAAATTGATAACAAGACTATATTGTAGTCATATTCAAGTATAAGTTAAGTAATTTGTCACACAATATGAAAATCCATTAAATCCTAGTTGTAGTTAGCATTAGTTCTGCAAATGAGTGAGTATGTCTAATATTTATTCCTTGAAGTAGTGGTTTGATATTTTATTATATCATAGAATTATTTATTTTCTTTACAATTAAATAGGGTATCTTAGACTTCATTATTTTTCCTACATATATTCTGTTTATCGTTCATAAGTTTACTAACCAGATCGACATGTAGATATTTTATTGAGTAATAATTAAATAACCCAACATTTTGGCACCATTTATAGGGAGTTGTTAAATGGTAAATGGTAGAAGAGTAGTTTTTCTTCTTAATTTTTCTTTGTTTGATTTCTAATTACTTTTCATATTGGTGGAGGAAAGATGGTAAGATAAAAAGGCACCATCATTTCAAAAAATTTGAAAAGGGTACTAGCCTAACACATTCACTTTAATGAGTCCTTCCAAACCTTATCGCTCATGTGGTTGACTAATAGTTAGGCCTACAAAAATAAAAGGTAGGTTTATTAAGTCAACAATTGAAATTTAAGTTGATTTTTTTTGTAGTAATAGGATTGCCCCAACTAATCTAGTTGAAAGATATGCAGGTAGAGTTAAAAAAAGGAAAATTTCTTACGTAAAAAATGACCTCTGAGTTTACTACGCCAAAATCTAAAAATATCATGGATAAAATAATGGAAGAGAAAAGAGAATCCCTGAAAAATGGAGTTGAAGATAATCAGATTGAAGAGCCAACTTTGAGTGCCAATCTAGTATTAAAATAAGACGTCTCAACAAAAAACATTAAATATATCTTCAGATAACCAAAAAATATGGTTATATTATATATCGATCTACAAATATATAATTAATACTAGAGATACACATTGGATATAATTTTCTCATCCATCAAAATTTGGTTGATGAGCCAACACTCTCACTGAGACCAACGAAATTCAACTTGATAATATGGTGCAGGAAGAAAGTGTTACACGTTATTTTTCACTATGACACGTTATTTGATTATCCATATAGGTCTATCACTACCTATATTGTGCTCCCTTAGAAGTAAAAAAACCCTAATGTTCCTAAACCAAGTCTTGGAATTGGATAAAAGCTCTTTAAAACCCTTAAAAGTCTACCTCTGCAATTTTTGTAGCCCTTTCTTGCGGGTCCACGAATACTTGGTCTATAAAATGCTGCAGACCCCCGTAAAAAGTCAAATAAAAGAAAAAGTAAATTCTAGAAGCATAGCTAGTCGAATATTCTCCCAACTGGAAGCTTCTAGAGGTGTGATCAGTTCGAGCTTTATCCCTCCAGTCATGGAGCTTATCCCTTGGTCCATGGAGCTCAAATCCCTTCATGAGATGAATCCATACCTCTCTTCATGGAACTGCAAATACCTCCATTTCCCTATAAATTGAGCTCAAGTTTTAGGCTGAAGGGTAGATTGTAGATTATAGATGCTAAGCCAAAATATTGTAGATTCTACATACATAGTAGACTGTAATTGCTGAAGAAATTCCCAAGAGTGCATACTCTCTACACTTCTTGTTGTTGGCATGAGAATGATAACACCCTTATGTCCATAACTCCATACTAGTATTCCAAAAGGAAGGCTTGTCAAATTGAAGGAGGAATGATTGTTCAGGACCTCGGGAGAAATATGTACGACATCAAGGCATTAGGTTGTAAGATTACACTTTTTACACAAGATAATACATATGGATCTCTTTTTCTCATTGATTTGTTCTTGTTCTTATTGAATAACATCAATACTTAGACTCCTTGATCACTAAGTTGGATTAGCTTTCCTTGATTATTATATGTTGCAGGTGCTTTGATTCTTTTGTCTTGTCTTTGATCGCAGGTTCTACTTCCTTGAGAAGCCTCTTTGGAGCAACTAGATAAAAGACTGCATTTATCGTTGGATTTCAAGGTAGGGGCATGTCCTCTCTCTTTTATTAGAATAATTCTAAATTGCAATTAGTCTATAGAAAAAGGTTTCCAAATGGATGTTTGTTTCTAGTTATTCATTGAACACTAGGGAGATCTCTCTTTTCCGCAAGAGGGATTAATCTGCATAACTAAATGGTGACTCCACTAGGGATCTAGAAATTAGTTTTCTTATTCATTTTTAGTTTGAATTTTAATATTTTGAATTCTCTGAGTCAGGTTGGGTAGATAACTTTTAAGAATCCCTCAAAAAGAAAGTTGATTATTTATTTTTTCAAAATTTTTCCTTGCCTCCACAGTTTTCAGCAAGACATAGTGTTGCAACCTCCGTAGGTTTTGATTCAAAAAAGTGCGGTACCGCTCTGTTCTCCATTATAAACTGCGGACCCCTGGAAAATTTTTGAAAAAAATAAATTTCTCTTTTTTAGAGCCAGATAACCTGATTCTTCAAGTTTTCCCTGATCCATTTATAGTCTCATCATTCTCCGTTATGTTGATTAGGTGTTCGAGTTTATTTTTTGATAAATTCTTAATTTGATTTCTTTTGGTCATTACTTCGAGGTTTGTCCTAGTCTCTTAAAAATTTGCATATTTTTAATTGCCTTTGAGTTTTTTTTATACTTTTGACCTTTGGAATTCTCACCCAATTTTCTTTACTTACACTTGATTGGTTCTTTCGATTACATTGGAATCATCTTGTGTCTGATAATTCTCTTGCATAAATCACATTTTCATAATTAGAATTTTCATTTTTAGAATATCAACGAAAAATTTGCATAGATTACATTTGCATAGTTTTCAAGTGAATTGTGCATAGATTACAGCTGCATAGTTTACATTCTGGAAAAATCAATCGTAGATTTATATTAGTTTCTTTGATCTGAATTTACATGTTTTTATGCTTGTTTTAAAAATATAAAAATAAAAATTGGAATTGAGTAGCATTAGTATTTCTTGATAAAATTAGTGCATTAGAGAATTTGTTATCTTTTCTCTTATTTACCAATTTTTTGCATTGTTTGAAGTGAATGGAAACTCTCTCCTTACTTTAGTTAGGATTCATGGAATTGAAAATATTACATTATCATATTCGATTGTATTCAGTTTTGGGTCAGGTCATAACACCATTGGTTTCATATCCATTTACCCTTTGAGTAATAACAACCCAAATAACATAGCGCTTAATAAAATTCATCTAGAATTTTTTTACATTTTCTAGGGCTCTTTCCACCAATCTAGTTCATGATTAGAGCTTTGGAATAGGGAGTAGTTAAATTTCCAAAGAAACTAAAAAAAACAATAGTATCTTGCAGTAAGGAAAAATTCCAATTGTTACAATTGTGCTCTCGGAAGCTCTTCTTAAAAGAGTCAAGCACGAGATCATGTCGGGCGCAGTGAGGTAATCATACCTATCTCATTCAAAAAGATAGAAGATGTGCACATAATACAAATGGTAAACCTTGGATTAACCATTGTCGATGAACCTGGGGTCACTTGTTGGCAAACCTTATATTTACCATGTCAAGGCGCTTTCAAGGGGATTAAGCTTGATACTCTGCCCTTGCGTGTATATCGGATTATAAACTATTCCCCTAGGTGCATTTGTCTCAGTTGGTGACCTTAGTGGCCATAATCTTTAGGATTTTTCCCAAGGTGAAGGTGGAGGGAAGGCCCCATTGTACCTGGAGCAGACGTTGTCTAGACTCACTTGGACTTTCTAGAGGGTACTCTTCACTTCGAGATGGCATCTAGTGAAGTTACTTGCACCAGACTGTTTCATTAAAGCAGGTTGTCATGGTAACTGTTGCTACCGCTAGTTTTTCACATTGATCTCTACGACATTGGATTTCATCACCAACTAGTGATTTCGCTGTGAAAACATATTTTTTATGTGTGGTTTGACTCCTAGATTTGATAGTGTGTGTTCATTTGTTTTTTTTTAGTTTTTAGAGACCTTAAGTGTGGATTGTGAATTTGAGTTGTTAATATTTCTGAATTGTTAATAAAATTCATTGAAGCTGAATCTAATGGAAATTGTTCTGGAATTTACCAACCAAGGAACCCCTCTTGACGAGAATCCTAGTACTTTTCCTTGCTTTGGAAATGTTGGTCCTCCTTATATGGCTAGATTGTCATTACCTGGATTTACCTGGTATGGTTATTTTCAATTTCGTTGGCCTCGAATACACAAATTGTTCCACCTTAACCAGATGCTTCAACTCAACAGAGTTCACCATCTCAACATCACCAACCTCATGTTGACCCTTTACCTTCTTCGCCCAACATGTCATCTTCCATTTATTCTTCTTCACTTCGTAAAATCCTTGATGCTGGTAACCAGGTGGCTAAGAAGAATAACAAAGGGAAGAAGAAGAAGAAGCAAGATAAGAAAGAAGTCAACCAACCAACCATGGTTGTAAGTGTTGGTAGTATTGAGGAAACCTGCAACATGCATCGCAAGCCCAAATACCCTTGCAAGATTTGTAAGGGTGACCACTTCCTTATCAATTGTCCTAGTATTCCTAAGGTGTTGGAAGTATGGTCAGAAAAATATTATCAACTTACTATTGATCCATCAACCAGTGATATTTAAGTTCTTGGGAAAAAGGGTAAATTTAGGTTTCCTTGTAGATTATGCAAAGGGAGTCATCAAAATCACATTTTCCCTCACATGGATGAAGCCTCAAAATTGTTGGAAAACCTTACTGTTCCACAGAAAAAACTTCCAACTGGTTATCGTAGACTTTCTCCCAACCCACCGTCAACTGACGGAGTGATTGATCTAATTCCAAGTACATTCAATCCCATTCTTCCACTGGAGAGTGAAACTTATATCACTCAAGTTGATGATCCATTAGTTGATCAAGTGGTCGGCACAATTTCACATTTGGTCGATCCCACTCTCCCTGTAGAGAGTGAAATTGATACCTCTCAGGTTCTTCTTGTTACATCAGATTATTCTATGCCACAGGGCATTACACCTATTTCTTCAGAACCCCCTCCAAGTACTGAGCTATTTTCCTTTGATTGGAATAGACTGACAGAACCTCATTTTCCTTCTTCCATCCCTTCGTTGTGAAGGTTTTTGGTAAGAATGTGTGTCACGCAAATGTAGACGAAGGTGCTTCTGTTATTATATTATCCTCAACTGCTTCGCAAGCTTTAGGTTCCCCTCAGCTTCTGCATATTACACAGAGTCTTTCAGCTTTTAACAGAACCATTAGTGAACCTTTAGGGATCCTTCCTAAGTTTCCTATTACCTTGGAAGGTAAAAATATCTGTATTTATCTTATGGTAGGCTGAGGCCCCTTGGATTTCAATTTGTTCCTTGGGTGAGACTATGTCTATGAAATGAAAGTTGTTGTATCGACACTCTTTTGCGTGATGTCTTTCCCTCATAATGGAAACATTGTGACTATTGACCATATTTTGTTCGTTAGTATTGATTCGACTACGAATAATCTGACACCCCTAAATTTTCCCTATATGGAAGTGGTATCTACCCAGCCACGGGTTAATTATGTGGCAACCAATCCCATGTTTTCAGTTTTCGATGCAAGTGAGCCTCTCATTATTTTCTTGAATTCTTTTGACTTAGATCTATTAATTAACATGATGAACCCTATGGGATTATTTTAACGCGATGTTCTTATCCCTATTGAATCCCTTGACATGGTTTCCTTTTAGATAATTGTTCTTCCTTCTGATGAAGACATCTTGGAAGCCATGATCGAGGCGTGTCCCTTGACATGTGTTTCTTCCAGTTGAAAACCATGATCAAGGCTACTTTGAGGATGGTTCTTTTCTTGTGTCAACCTTATTAAAAAATTGAATAGGTCCCCATGAGGATATTTCTTTTACAGTGTCAACCTCGTTTAAAAATGAAATAGGTTCTCACTAGGATGGTTCTTTTCCTGCGTCAACCTCATTAAAAAATGAAACAGAAACTTATAAGGATAGTTCCTGTTATTGTGTCAACCTCGTTAAAAAATGAATCAGTTCATCATGAGGAGAGTTCCTTTTACTGTGTCAAACTCATTAAAAAATGAAACATGTCTTATGAGGAGAGTTCCATTACTGTGTCAAACTCGTTAAAAAATGAATCAGGTTAAGAGGAGAGTTCCTTTTATTGTGTCAACCTCAATAAAAAATGAATCAGTTGGTCTTGAGGACATTTCCTTTTATTATGTCAACCTCATTAAAAAATGAAACATGTCTACGAGGATAGTGCCTTTTACTGTTTCAACCTCATTAAAAATTGAAACATGTATTTGAGCATAGTTCCTTTTCTTGTGTTAAGCTCGTTAAAAAATGAAACAAGGTTCCATGAGCATAGTTCTTTTCCTGTGTCAAGCTCATTAAAAAATGAAACAAATCTTTGCCTAACTGAGTCGAGTCTCTGATTAGATCTCGTAAGTGTCAAGTCGAGTCTTTCATCTAATCTCGTAATTGAACCTTCACTCCATCCAGATATTAGTAACCAATAGTCTACTTAGTTGAATGAAATAAAGCTTGGGGGCCATGTGCTCTAGCAAGTTACGCTTGGGGGGTATTGAAACCATTCTCAAGCACAGTTTCCTACTTTTCAAGCTTGTGTAAAAATGAAACCATTCTTAAGCAAAATTTTCTCTAATTCAAGCTTGTTTAAAAATGAAACCACTCTCAAGCATGATTTTTCCTTCGTTTCAAGCTTGGGTAAAAATGAAACAAACCCATCTCAAGCATATTTTTCCTTTGTTTCAAGATTGTGTAAAAATGAAACCATTCTCAAGCACAATTTCCTCTGTTTCAAGCTTGTGTAAAAATGAAACCACTTTCAAACACAACTTTCTTTCTGTTTCAAGCTTGTATAAAAATGAAACCTATATTGAGTCTATTTTGGTTATTATTTTCAAGACTCATTAAACTCATGAAAATCACGATATTATTTTGCTATCTTTCATTGTCGTAAAACACATGAAATCGCCGAGTTCTTTCCATCTTTTCCTACTCGTAAATTAAATTCAAAGTCGACTATATTCAGTATACTTTTATCACTTTTTCGGGCTCTGTAAAATTACGAAAAAATGAAACCCTAGAGTCCTCAACTGTGTGTATACATATCCCCCAACTGTGTAAACATTCCATCTGTATAATTGGTCCCTCATTCGTTGTAAGGATTGTAATTCAAAATTGTAGGGGCACATCAGTAGATAAATTAAATGCCTCTCAACTCAGAGAAAAAAATAGGAAAAGAAAAGACATCAGTATTAATCTATTATGCGCCTCATAATCATTTGATTGAATAGTGCACTTGGACACGCCATAAGACACATGGCATCCCTCAGTGAAAACTACTTCCACTGTTTGAGTGTGGTCCTCAAAAATCTTTTTTGGCAAATAGTAAAGGGTTATGCTGCTTTTGGACTGATAAAAAAAGTAATGATATCATTCATTATGCTGATAACATTCGCAGATTCTCAGGGAATTTAAGCCCAAAGCAGAGCAGCAGCATCACTGTCATTCTCCTCCTCATCATGATAGAATGAGAGATTCTCAAGCTATCTCCTCCACATCATCAGAATGAGCGATTTTGAGGCTTGTGAAAGCAAATTTTCATCCTTCACCAGTTGGGCTACAACTCCGGCTTCCATGTTGAAAACACCATCATTATAGTAAAATACTAAAGATTGAAAATGTACCCACCGCATAGTGTCTGATTGACATTATCCTATACAAATTAGCAAACTGTGCAATGGGTTGAGATGTGTTCAAAAGCATTTGGTAAACTTTAATTCATTCTTCATTTTGGTAGAAGGCCTTGCTCTTCATCACCATCCTCTTTGTTATGATGATTGCCACAGCTCATCTACAACAGGTCTTTGACAGAAGGTGTTGGTAGAAGGCCTTGTGTTTCATCATCATCCTCTTTGTTATGGTGATTGCCACAGCCCATCTGCAACTGGCCACTGATCTTCCCCCCTGTTAGCTTCATGGCCTTCATTGCCTCATACTGCCAATCAGTCCTCAAAACAAAAAATAGGATTGAAAATGCACAAGAAAACTGAGCCACCAACAGACCATACCATAAACCCCTGAAGTTGATCTTCAACCAAAAGGCCAGGGCCAGAGCCACAGGAGTGCCTAAAAATTAAAATGACCCAAGATTATTTCTAGCCCCGATAGCAGGTCTAGAACTACCCCTTAGGACACCGCAACCTGTTGTTTGGGGACAATTTCCTAATTCGCATAGACCTATGATAGGCATAGCTGCAACAGTTAAGGCTAAAACAGTCTCATCATTTGTGAAGAGCTTCCCCCATTTGTCTCTTACGAAGCTAGTCCATGTTACACTGATCAGAGCTATCACTAATGCACAACCAAGGGCTACAAGGGTAGCAAGCTTGGCCTTGACAGGCTTACAGGCACTGAGCTCGTTACCAACACGAGTCGAAACAGAGGAGCTAAGTGCTATAGGGACAATGTACATCAGGCTTGTTGTTTGGGTGAGAATTGCTGCAGTTGCCACTGAAACCTCTGGATTGGGGAGATAACCAGCGAACAAAGTCAAGATCTCATACCATTACCATTCAAGGCATATTGCAAAGCAACTTGGAAGGGCTAGGCTTAGGAGAGGCCACCATTCTCTAAAAGAATCAGCAGACCAACCAGTCCAACTCCTCTTGTATACTTTGGAGAAGTAGAGGTACCCAACCAAGAGGAACACCATGTTGATATTCGTTAGAACTGCAGCAATTGCAACCCCTGGCACACCAAATTTAAAAACAAAGACTAGGATGATATTTAGAGGTATATGCAGAACTACTGCTAGAGCAGAGCATCACATCATAGGCGTGGTAATGCCTTGTGATCGAAAGTAGACACGAAGAGGCTGCAGGAGACTGTTTGTAATAAGATCGGGGAGCGAAAATAGGCAGTATGTGCTTGCAACTGCTGTGATGGCAGCATCTTGGCCCATCCACAGCATGATGTTTTCCGAATTGAGCCATAAGATGCCTATGGGCACACAAGCTGTAAAAAGAATCAGTATGGCCCTTTGCAGAGAAAGGCCTATGAGATCCCAATTCTTAAAACCAAATGCTTGGCTGAAAATAGGATCCATTCCTGAAGCCAAACCAAAGAGAACTGAGTAGCTCGTGATGCTGGTAAAACCTATTGAACGCGCACCTCCTGCCAATTCTAGACTTCCCAATCTTCCCAAGCATAGAACTGACACCATCGCAGGTACATAAACCACACAGTTCATGGCTGTAACAGGGATTACAATCCTGCAAGCTCCTTCAACTCCTTCACAATCTGCAAAACAACGACCCATTGTCAACACCTTCCTCAAAAAAAATGCTGAATACATTCTGCTTTGAAAAGAAGATTGTAATGACTAAAACTGAGCTCAATCTAGAAATTCAACCAGCTTTTTGGTAGAAAAATAAACTCAAACTATGAACAATTTCCAGAGTTTTCTGAATGAGAATAAAACCCATGCCCTCGGAATAGTCTATTATGCAATTAATCCCTTAAAATCTATATAGGTATGTCCAACTAGTCCTACAAATGAACTCAAAACACTCAGAAATTCACGATACTCCTAGACAGAAAACAAACCAAAAAATAAAAATCTAACATAACAGAATTTCAGCAACAATACCCAGATCAAAAGAAAGGTAAAATTGATAAAATAATAGAAAAATTAGAAACCCATTGCAAGAAGCTTGTGTAGATTCCTGCATAAAATCACTAGCCTAATGCATCAGATTCTCCTTTGAAATTTATGTATTATTAGAGGTAAAATAAAATACATATGCCCCATAACCATGCATTTTCACTATAAACTATTACAATTTTTATCATAAAATGCATATTGTCATATATATAATATATATATTCAATATATATAGACACACACGAGTATCGATATTTTAAGCCACAATAAATACAGTACATAAACATATGTATATAATTTCAGATAAAATTACCTGCAAAACAGAGGGAAATTTGTGCATATGTATATGTTGCACAAATTCATTTTAAATTAGTTATATTGGCCTTTGGGGAAACCAAATTTTATGCACCATATTCATAACACTATTTGACAACGTTTCTCTTTTCTTCATTCCAGCTCTATCCTTGCAGACTTCATCATGTTCTCCAATATTTTCCTTAACATGCATAAAGGCCATAATCCCTCATGTAGGTCACTCTGCCTCACAGAGTATTTCTGTTCTTTCCCCCTTTGACCCACAGCTAGAACATTTTCTTTTGGTTTTTCTATAGTTTCTATCCCTGCAATGTGCTTTTAAACATCATTGTTTGTTGCTGTTTTGGTTCTCTGTATCTTGTAAGCTGAATAAGTAGTGGTACATTAAAAGGCAGATGGATAGTGGGAGATGAGGAGGCTACAGTCAGGAGGACACATCACAGGCTTTAGCTTCTGAGTATATGTTTCTGTTGACAACAAAATTCAACCAAACACGAATGAGGGTTGCTGCCATTGCAATTTGCAGGAAAGAGCCAAGAAGAATAAGAACAAAGTATAAAATCCTTGCTGCCAATGCTAGGGTGCAAGATGACTTGGATCTCTGAAACTCTCATTTAATAAATAAATTATTAGATTTCCTTCTGAAATCCGATGCAAAATTGTTCTTTTGTTGTTATTTTTTGACCACTGTTACTTATGGTTGTGGCCTAATATAGTTCTGTTGTCCCCTCCATCTCCAGAACTCTCCCATCTCTTTCAAATGGATTTTTAGGAAAACCCTTAACCCATTGATACATGTTCACTCTAATCCACGTTCCTTTTCCATGTGTAATCATAAATATCAATACTATTAATAAGAGGAGAGATATCAAATTCTTCTGGCGTATCCAAAAGATGGGCATTATTTCCTGTTATCAAAATTCAACAGTGACCAAACAAATTCATTTTAAATTAGTTATATTGGCCTTTGGGGAAACCAAATTTTATGCACCATATTCATAACACTATTTGACAACGTTTCTCTTTTCTTCATTCCATCTCTATCCTTGCAGACTTCATCATGTTCTCCAATATTTTCCTTAACATGCATAAAGGCCATAATCCCTCACGTAGGTCACTCCTCATAAAGTATTTCTGTTCTTTCCCCCTTTGACCCACAGCTAGAAGATTTTCTTTTGGTTTTTCTGTAGTTTCTATCCCTGCAATGTGCTTTAAAACATCATTGTTTGTTGCTGTTTTGGTTATCTGTATCTTGTAAGCTGAATAAGTAGTGGTACATTAAAAGGCAGATGGATAGTGGGAGATGAGGAGGCTATAGTCAGGAGGACACATCACAGGCTTTAGCTTCTGAGTATATGTTTCCATTGCGAACAAAATTCAACCAAACATGAATGAGGGTTGCTGCCATTGCAATTTGCAGGAGAGAGCCAAGAAGAATAAGAAAGATGGTATTCACAACTTGGAGTATTTAACTGTTGAACAACTTGTAAACATCTGCACTAAACCTATGGAATCACCTACTTTTCTTCAGTTACAATTAATGCTTGGGGTAAATTGTTAAAGTTTATGATAGGGCTCAAATATTATACAAATTATATATAGAATATTTTTTTATTTTTAATATTTATATGAAATATAGATGGATTTTATGTGTGAAATTATATGTTATTATTTAAAATTCAATATTTAATATTATAATTGGATTTGAGAATATCTATATCTATATATATACTTATTTTTGGTAATTTGAGTTATAGACTTAGTTGGTAGTTTAGGGATTTTATATATGGTATATAATAGTAGGTAATTGATCATGATTATATGGGGATATAAATTTTTTAGCAATTTGAAAGTAAGTTTTTAGAATAAATTTATACAGTTAGAATTAAAAATACAAATTAACATGACAACATATAACCTTTTCATTGTTTTAATTTGTGATTCAAATTCATAAACATGTGTAACATCTTGTAATATCCTTATCTTTACCTCCAAGATATTTCCTTGTGAACATCAATGTGTTGCTATTGCAATGAAAATGAATTGGATGAACCCATAACAATGTAAATAAGATTTTAAGAAAATTCTGTACATTGAATTGGATGAATAAGATTGGATGAATAACAATGAATTGGATGAATAAGATTTTAAGAAAATTCTATACATTTTTTTGTAAATCTAGATTATAGTTATCAAACTTCAATATTTTGGGTGCTTTAGATGTTTTTGATGGTGCTGAATCTATTTCCACTATCAAATTTTAGTCTAAAAAACCCACAAAATAACCCAGAAATTCCAGTAAAAAGAATATGAAAAATTGCCGCAGAAATCTTTGAAAATCTGGATTATAGTTGTCAAATTTCAGGATTGTGGGTGCTGTTTTTGATGGTGCTGAATCCATTTCCGCCATCTAAAAAAACTATTCAAACACTCCAACTATCTGATTTTTTGAAATTTTTTTATCCGATTCAAACAAAAATTGAGGGTCCAGCTACTGTGTGGCCTTGGAAGACAACTCCATTTAAATTTAGTTAATCAAATTACCAAAATATTCTAAAATTTATAATATTATTATCTAATTTTAAAAGGAAATACATAAGCATTCAAACTCTATATACATTCGTTATCCATAACATCTATCTAATAATATTTCCAAAAACATTTCAAAATATATAATCAAATTAACTAAATTAAGCAATACACAATTTATTTTACCCTCTCTCAATATTTCAAATTCAATAAGCCGATTCCATTTCAATCAATATTCGATAAAAAGTAAAACTGGTTCAGGTGCATAACTAAATACATCCTTGGAATGGTAGGTCAAGCTGCGATTCTAAGGACAGTTTTTTTTCTTAAATACATAGTTGGATTGGTAGGTGGAGGTATGACTGTAAAGGCATGGTTTTGTTTTTATTTAATACTGGTTACGATCCAATGAACCAATTCGATTTCAATTAATACTGGTTACGATCCAATGATGTATATCAAGGCTACCAGGGTACAATTTTCTTTCTTTCTTTTTTTTTGGAAAATCTGGTTTTTTCTAATAAAAAATATAAATTATAAAAGTGTTTAAATTGTTTTTTTTACAGTAGAGTATTAACCAAAAAAAAAAAAAAAAAAAACATACCAATTAACTCAATATATTTAATATATTAATTTTATTATTAAAATAAAGAGTAAGAAATAGTTTTTTATACTAAAGCTATTTTTTTTGGAAAATCATTTTTTCAGAGGAATCTAGTCTTTTTTTAATAAAAAAGTACAATTATAACTCAATATATTTAATATATTAATTTTATTATTAAAATAAAGGGTAAGAAATAGTTTTCTATACCAAAGCTATTTTTTTTTTGGAAAATCATTTTTTCATAAGAATCTAGTCTTTTTTTAATAAAAAAGTACAATTATAAAAGTGTTTAAATTGTTTTTTATGGTAAAATATTAACATAAAAAATTCATACAAACAAACTCAATATATTTAATATATTAATTTTATTATTTAACATATTTTTTTATAAACCAAAAATAAAAATATAATATTTTTAAAATTTTGAGATAATCATAGACTTAAAAAAACTTGAAAATTAAAAAATAAACATTATAATAATAATTTACCCACT
Organism: Pinus albicaulis; assembly: GCA_034641835.2. NCBI lineage: Eukaryota > Viridiplantae > Streptophyta > Pinopsida > Pinales > Pinaceae > Pinus > Pinus albicaulis. Next base: position 255,042,480 of record CM076581.1, read on the forward strand.
ACTGAATACACTGTAATAATAATTCACAAACAAACATTATTAAATAAGCATTATAATAATTATTTACAAATCTAATTTAAATCGACTTAAATTACTTTATTATATTACAATTTTTCATGATTAAAAGAAAAAAACAATAGCCAAAAAAAGTTTTATTTTAAATTAATAGGTGTGTGTTTAATATGTGGTGAAATAAATGATTTTTAATTAAATGTGTTAATTTTTTATTTGAAATAAACTTTTTAATTACTTTTCATATTATAAGATGATGTTTTAGACAAAGAATATTTGTTTGAAATCAAAATCTGTCCACCACTTATATAAAAATCAAAATTCCTCAAACTCAATTCCAATATAAACTATATCTACAGTTTAATAAAATTTAAATTTTAGATAGATATATTTTATATATACATTATTTAAATAATAAGTGGAAAAAAATTCAATTTTAAAATTTTATTGTAAAATTTATATAGTTGATGTTTATTAAACTATTTAATATTTATATTCTAAATAAATGGGTGTGTGTTTAATATGTGGTGAAATAAATGATTTTTAATTAAAACTCTTAATTTTTTAATTGAAATAAATTTTTTAATTATTTTTTATATTATTAGCAAGATGATGTATTAGACAAAAATACTCTCTTGAAATCAACCAATTTATATAAAAATCAAAATTCCTTAAACCCAATTTCAATATAATGATGATGGTTAACCTCCACTAAAACCAAACCATATCTACAGTTTACTAGAATTTAATTTTTTTTAAAATAAATTTTATATATACCATATTTAGATAATAAAATAAAAAAATCAATTTAAAATTTTGATTGTAAATTTTATATACTTGATTTTTTTTTCAAAGCATATCCATGCAAATTATCTTCTATTCAACGTTTTAAAATCATTAATAATTAACATATTTTATATTCATTCAGCATTCCATCTTCTCACCTATTACATCTTTGCTTCCCTATTTGTAGATTATCCCATATTTAATGACTAACATGTTGGTGATTGATATATTTTATATTTATTTAACTTGGATCGTTCAAAGAAATAGTAAGCCGGTATAAATAAAATAAAGAATAAAGAAATACAGAACTGCATGTTTTAAGCATTGAAGTTTGCACAAGTATTTGAGTTTAGTGGCAGGAAGTTTGTTTAAAAATTTTGAAGATAAATTGTTAAAGTTTATGATAGGGCTCAAATATTATACAAATTATATATAGAATATTGTTAATATATAGAAATAATATAGATTTATTTTTAATATTTATATGAAATATAGATGGATTTTATGTGTGAAATTATATGTTATTATTTAAAATTCAATATTTAATGTTATAATTGGATTTGAGAATATCTATATCTATATATACTTATTTTTGGTAATTTGAGTTATAGACTTCGTAGTTTAGGGATTTTACATATGGTATATAATAGTAGGTAATTGATCATGATTATATGGGGATATAAATTTTTTAGCAATTTGAAAGTAAGTTTTTAGAATAAATTTATACAGTTAGAATTAAAAATACAAATTAACATGACAATATATAACCTTTTCATTGTTTTAATTTGTGATTCAAATTCATAAACATGTGTAACATCGTGTAATATCCTTATCTTTACCTCCAAGATATTTCCTTGTGAACATCAATGTGTTGCTATTGCAATGAAAATGAATTGGATGAACCCATAATAATGTATATCTAACTCAAATGCTTGGTTAATGAATATGCCAACACAATTGACTAGGAACATATGAACACTCATACATGCTATGATACCACCAGTGGGAAAAATACAAGATATTATGAGAGTTGTCTTCTTGTGAAAGTGAGGTAAATGTGTGACTATACAAGAGAAAACTACATTGATTATCAAAAAATATAGAAGAAGGTATATACCCATGAAGGAAAAAGGGTGTAAGACATTCATGGAAATAGGAGTTCATTCATTCACAGATAGAGAGAGACAATAATAGGAAATAAAGATACATGATTTCCTGAGAAGTGAAATTTGTGAGTAGAATTCTACCTATCCCTACTCAAATTATGGATGAAGCATTTTGGGGGATTAAACTGTGTTTTGGGTGGCCAAATACACCCAAAACAAAGTGCCAATCATGGCTTGTAATGATGCTGGAGTATTTTTGGTTCTCTAAAAATGCCTTTTTCCTCTCAAGCATTTGCAAAACGAAATTTGGTCTCTAGTTGGGTAGAGTGAGATATGATTGATATATACTAGTTAAGAAAAAAAAGAAAGAGGCGGATAAATCCCTGAGAGGCTATAGAGTAGCGAAGGTATTCTCTTATCTGCTCTGCTAAAAAAGTTGAGAAGAATCTAGAGATCATAGAGGCCCATACTTAGTTAGGAAAGTATATCCTTTACTCTATCTTATGTGTGAAAAATATTATCCTTCTTCTAGCTCAAATACCAATGGGTTATCAATTTTCCATTTATGGTATCATGGCCTAGCTAGTTGGTAGCCAATTGTCGGAAGTTAATATGAAACTGAGCCAATGGTTGGGTGGAAAATGCTAGTTCCGAGATGAATTTCCAGCTTGAGAAATTTCAGATTCATGTGATTATTTTTCATTTGCTTCTTGAATTTGTTGGTAAAATTAGAGATGAAATTTGTTTAAATATGAATTTGACATATACACATATTTTTCAAAATATATAAAGTTAAGTTTGAGTTTCATAAAGCTTAGTGATAATGTATACTTATCCAACTTTACAAGATATATGAAAATAAATTGGTGTTTCAAGTGGAGAAATTAAATTACATAATTCTCTTTTTTTTTTTTTTTCTAAGTTAAACTGATCTATTAACAAAGGGATAATTTTACAACGGGACCGAAGTCCGAGTCTACTGCCTTAGAGGCAAAATTTACAGAAAGAGACTGAGATACATGCCATAGCCCACGCAGGGGAACATTGAGAAGCATTTCAGAGTTCACTTTGAACCAAAAAAGCATATAAAAAAAAAAAAAACTCCAAAAAAGTTCCATGACCAGTAACATCAAGATAGGCCCAATAATTTGGGCGACAGACACAGAAGAAAAAACATGTAACAAACCCATTAATTGCCTGGAGGCCCCTCCACAATCCTGCACCAACCAAAGGCTTGCAGGTCTTGGGTGAGCGCTTCTTCAGAGGCTGAGGGGCTTGGTGCATCTGGGGCTCTAGCTTCAGCCGGAGCAGACCTTGCAAGTATGGTCGGAGGCGGCATCGAGGCTTGATCATTCGCCATGTTGAAATTCGAGAACAGTCCAAAGTCTGCAGGAGGAGCCATAGTCTGCGTGCTGGGCTCCCCAGGCTAGTGTTCCTCGAGAAAGACCACAGATAGAATGGTAGTAATCCGAGGGCGCGTGAGGGAGCTGTTAAATATGAAACGCGCTGAGCCTAAATTGGGGACAGAGGATGTCGGAGGATGCGATGCGAGGGAGCTCTAGTTCTGATTGATACCATGAATGCGTCCCCTGCCACTCCACATCCGAGGGTAATGGCCAGTGCTTGGGCCACTGGACGTGGAAGGCAATATCGAGGATGGGCTGGCGCGAGCACTGGAGAGGCGCCCTCTGGAGCCACCCCTTCGGCTCCGCATGCGATGTCGTAGCCATGGCATCGTGAAAAATAACAGTGACTCTGCTCAGAACAGAATTCCAACGAACAGATCCTCTCCCACTAAAGAAGAAACCGACCAACACCTCCAAAGCAGACCTGGAGAAGAGCATCTGTCGGGTTACATATAGCCCATCGCGTTAGGTACCAGTCTCTGGTGTGCACTGCGCCCACTTGCCTCAAATCCATACCTCTCACGCTTAGAAGATCAAGCTTCATTACTGCTCCTTTGATGTAAGTCGAGCCGGAGCACTTTAAGGCCGGAGCCATCGCAGAAGAGATCAAGTGAAGACTGAAGTGTTCAGAGCTCATGTCCTCGGTAGGAGTAGTGTGTAAATGCTACAAGATTTCGCGCGGAGGGCCTAATAACTTCACGTTCAGGACAAGCAGGTGTCGGCATGGCGTGCCAAACCTCCGTCCCATCTCATCAATACTCCTTCTGTCCACCCGCATCCGGGAGAGCAGCGTCCTTATGGATAAGTGAAATGCATTCCAGTTTTTGTGCATGATTCTGTATTATATTAAGATCACCAGAGATGAGAGCAAGTTCATTATCCACTCCTATATTGGCTAGAAGGTCGACTACCTTGTTGCCTTCTCTTTTGACATTTTGGAAGATGATGGCTCGATTGGTATGAAGCCAATGCTCAATTGCTTCCAGTCTGGCTTCGAGTCTCCAACTGTTGGAAATTTTGTGTGCTCGGGTGCCATTAAGGAGTTGATTTGCTATGGAAACGAGAATTTGAGAGTCGCCTCCAACTACTAGAGGATGGAAGCCATATTGCTGGGAAATGATAAGGCCTTGCCAAAGACCCTCCAGTTCAGTAGAATTATTCGTGTCCCATCCAATATTGCCGTAGAATAAAAGCAAATTCTCTCCCTGATGATTTCTGAATATTCCTCCGAAACCCGCCGAACCAGGGTTGCCCTTAGAGGCGCCATCAAAATTGAGTTTGAATGTGTTCTGGAGGGGAGGTCTCCACTAAAGCTTGCTATCTGACTGGCATTGGGAGGGTCTGCTATTGGGCATTCGTTGAGTAAGTTGAATGTTCCAATTTTCCCATATGGATTTCCCCACTGCCTAAGTAGGAAAGTCTTCTGGAGTCCAAGGATGAAGATCCAGTGTTTCTTTGAGATTGTGACAGAAGTTGCGCTAGATGATGTCCAACGGGGCACTTTGATCTTTAAATATGTGTCTATTCCTTTCTTTCCAGATTGTCCAGAGGAGAAAACCTGGGATAAGTCTCCATAGATGGTTGAGAAGTTCGCTTTGATAAGGATGTTGATGCCAGAGACGGATGTAATTGATGATGTCGTCAGGTCCTCTGCAATTTCTTCGGCATCGAAAACTGGCTTTCTCCCATAGCTGGATGGTGAGAGGGCAGGAATTCATGAGATGTTGGAGCGTTTCCTCTTGAGAGCAACAGTTGGGACACCTGGATGGTCCATGGAAATTTCGTTTTCGAATGTTATCCCAAGTAAGAATTTTCTGATGCCCCAGAAGCCAAAGGAAGAAAGAAACTTTGGGCCAGGTGCCCGGTGTCCATATTTTGCTCCAGATAGGATCCAGAGGCCGCTGATTATTGTAGACTATTTTGGATGCCTCTCTAGTGGTGAACGAACCTCTTGGGGTGTAGCCCCATCTTAAGATATCCCTGCCTTCAGAAATTCTTATATGCCGTTTCTGAAGCTCGCTTTCTAAGGCTTCCTTGTCTTGGTTGTCTGAATTTCTGACCAATATGTCGATCTGTTTCCATTTCCTGTAACCTTGGTTTGACTCCTGTGCCCATTGGTGCTGTACTGTTTCCTGTTGTTGCTCATCCAATTCTGGGCTAGGAGGCTGACTGTATATACTATTGAGTTTAGGAAGTTGTTGCCAGGCATCCGTCTAGAACCTTGCTGAGCTGCCATTCCGAATTTCCCAGAAGCTATGTTTTTGAATGAGGTGGTAATGCTGTTTGGCTGCATTCCATATTAGTGATCCTTTTTCCACTGGAGTGAATCTGATGAGCTCTTCCACCAGTCTACTGTTAGCATACTTAGCTGTCCAGATAGTAGCCCAAGGTTTATTAGGACAAGAGACCCACTGCCACCAGATTTTGGCACCTATGGTTTCATTGCTGTGCTGGGGGTCTCTTAATCCGATGCCTCCATTGTCCTTTGGCTGGCAGACTGTCGCCTAATTTTCTAGTGCCCATTTGCGATGAGTACCTAATTTTCCCCACAGGAAATTGCGTTGAAGAGCCCTTATTCTTTTCAAGACCCATTTAGGCGCTGCCAAGATGGAAAATAGATAGAGAGGCATCGCCTGAAGAACTGCTTTAATAAGCACAGATCTGCTTGCTATATTTAAGGATCTGTAGGTCCAGAGGTTGAGACGGGACTCCAATTTCTCCAGAAGCAAACGCCAAGATGTGTGCTTGATTGTAGAGTCAATGAGAGGAGCTCCCAGGTATTTGGAAGGAAGGGAGGCTATGGAAAAACCTAGGATGCGTGCGATGGCTTGCTGAGTGACAGGAGGGGTATGGAAGAAGAAGATCTGTGACTTGACCATGTTTAAACTTAAGCTAGAGGCTTCCGAGAAGTCAAAGAGAATAGAATTATAGGCAGAGGCTTCCTGAACAGAAGGATACCCAAATAGCATATTATCATTGACAAATTGCTGATGAGTGATGGGGGGAGAATTGTGGACAGAGAGGCCCTTGAGAAGCCTGGGAGAGAGAGCATGCTTGATATGACGACCCAACCCTTCCGCCATGAGTACAAAGAGGAAAGGGGAGAGCGGATCTCCTTGACAAATATCTCTGGAAGGACAGAAAGGTCGAGAGGGGATTCCATTAATGAGAATCGAAAAGCTCCAATCCATCTGATCCACATAGGGGAAAAGCCAAAGGCTGAAAGCATTTTTTCCATATAGGTCCAGCTTAGTTTATCAAACGCCTTAGAAAGGTCAAGCTTGAGGAGCATACCTGCCTGTTTGGATTGCTTGAGAGAGTGAATGACCTCATGAGTGAGAATGATACCGTCCAGAATCTGCCTTCCCTCTACATATCCAGATTGTTCCTGAGAAATAAGAAGGGACAGAAGTGGCTTCAGCCTGTTTGCAATGACCTTGGATATCACCTTGTAAATTACATTACAAAGAGCTATGGGTCGAAACTTATCCGGGGTTCGGATGTTCTCTTCCTTGGGGATTAGGGCTATGAAAGTAGAGTTCAAGGCTGGCAATAGCCAATTAAGTGTGCGAGATTCCTCTACCACCTGCCACACCTCTTCCTTGATGAGATCCCAGAAGGTATGGAAGAAAGTAGTGGTGAAGCCATCCGGTCCAGGTGCTTTGCCTTCCTTTAGCTGATGCATTGTTTGATCCACCTCTTGAAGCAGGACAGGTCTGAGAAGAAGTTGGTTGTGTTCTTTCGTGATGAGCTTCGGGAAATTTTTAGTGATCTTGTCGATTTCTGGCCTTCTATCAATTGGGGGTTCTTGATGGACCTCTTTGAAATGATTGATGAACTCCTGCTCAATCTCTGCATGAATTTCCAATCGCTCTCCTTCTCTGTTCTGCATGAAAGAGATGGTGTTGTGCATTCTTCTCTGAATCGTGGTTCTATGGAAGAATTTAGTGTTCTTTTCACCTTCTTTCAGCCATCTAATTCAGGACTTTTGCTTCCATAATATTTCTTCTTGAGCTGTGCGCTCCTCAAGTTGACTGTGGATGAGCTTTTCTCTTTCCAAGGTTTCTTCGGCCTTCCTCAATGATATTTTATTGGAGTGATTTCATTTCTTTGTCGAGAGCTTGCTGTGCCTGGAAGATGTTTCCGAAGGTCTCTTGGTTCCATATTTTGATGTGAGCTTTCAATAATTTAAGTTTCTGTTGAAACCGATACATATGTGAACCCTCTGGTGATGGGAAATTAGTCCAGAAAGATTTGATGAGGTCGTTGAAAGCAGGGTGGGAGAGCCAGAAGCCTTCAAAGAGAAAAGGACGCCAGGTAGAATTTCCTGGCCTGTGCCATTGGAGTGTGATCGGCCAGTGATCTGATCCCGCAAGGGGGAGGATAGAAGCCGTGAGATCTCCACCCAGATGAATCGCATTGTCAGATATGAGGAACCTGTCTAATTTGGAGGCAATTTTCTGTCTTCCTGCTCCGCGATTGCTCCAAGTGTGCATTCCATTGCAGAACGGCAGATCGATAAGCGAGTTGTTATGGATGAAGTCTTTGAAGTGGCGATTATCCAGATCCAATTTGACTCGACCTCCCTGCTTTTCTTCCAGTGTGGTAATCATGTTAAAATCTCCTCCAGCTATCCATAAAGGATGGAGTCTGTTGAGATTGAGCAATTCTATAGTGTCTAGTAACGCAATTTTGCTGCCCGCCTCCTAAGGGAAGTAGACATTGGTTAAATGCCCGTGTATGTTAGTGCCGATGATATGGAAGGTGGCCTGAATGATGAGGTGAGAGGCATGAATGTCTGAGAGTGTGATGGCTTGTGCGTTCCAGGCAATAGCGAGACCGCCCGAAGCACCAGATGCATCCACTGCTACCGATTGACTACCTGGCCAAGCTCTGGGGAGGATCTGGCCAAGAGTATAGCTATTACATTTAGTTTCCTTTAGAAAGAATATTTGAGGTTGCTCTTGCTTTATCATATTTTTTATCATTCGGACTTTGCTGGGGATATTGAGCCCTCTTAAATTCCATGAAGTGAGCTTCATGATCCACTAGGGGTTGTTGGCTTGTAATACTTTTTCAGCTTAGCATATCTGCCTGAGTCCACCAGGATTTTCCCTATTGTGATAGTTCTTTGGAGATGAGTTTTCCTTCCACGCTTTTTTGAGTCTTTGTGAAAGTAACTATCATCCCATTGGCTGCCCGGTTGTATACCAAGTTGTTGTTGCTGGTATGCCCTGGAGATTATTACTTCAAGGGCATTGAGTTGGTGCTCTGGAATCTTATCATAGTCCTTTCTTTTGCATACCTGTTCTAGTTCAGAAATGTCGAGACCTCTCAAGTCAAAAATTTCCAGCTCTTCCTCCATGTGCTGAGCAAGGCTAATATCGGCTGAAATGATTGCGGATTGCAGAGGCTGACTTGGGATGCAATCGACATCCATACCATTTGGCTTCCAATCCGGGTCCTGTGATGGCACAGAGGGGGTGGCCGAGGTGTTCTTCAGGGGGGAGGAGAAGGGTCCAGGGTTTGAAGGAGGAGGGTGAGGATTAGGAGGACTTTTCTGGGGGATGGTCGAGGAATTCTGAAGAGGGTCAGCTGTGTCAGAGGCTAGAATCTCAAAGTTGTTTCTTGTGGAAGGGGCAGAGGCACCAGTTTGCAAGGGTTTTTTCCCGGAGGAGGCTTTTTTATTAGCTCGTATTCGAGAAGAGACTTTGGTGAAGCCTTCTTGATCGGAAGAATCAGAGGGGCCAGGAGGATGGGGTTGGGCATTCAGAGGGCAATCCCGGAATAGATGACCTAGAGCATGACATTTGCGACAGCGAAAAGGAACATGTTCAAAATCTAAAGGTTGTATCCATTCAAAATCATCATGGTAAAGACTTACCGAATCCGGAAGGGGCTTGTCCAGGCGCATGAAGACGCAGATGCATGCATAAGAGGTGTATCTGCGCAACTTGGTTTTGTCTGCTATTTTGACGAATTCTCCCAAGCTTTTACCTATGTCTCTCAACGAATCTTCATCCCAATATTCCAGAGGGAGCGAATACATCCGGATCCATACTGGGGCCCAGCTAAAGTCTTCCTTATCGAGGTTAAATATTTCAACCCAATCCCTTAAATACAGGCCTGTAGAGTTGAAAAAATAAGGGCCTTCATCCATTACTATATTCTTGTCTTCTAAGCAAATGAATGTTACAGTAAAAAACCCTTTCGGACCTAACTGTAGAGTTATGTGCCCCTTGGGTTTCCATTTTGTGGCGATCCATCCATGTAGGGCTTTCTCAGTTGGCCAGAATCCATTGAACTTACCAATGAGAGCATGGTCCTTCATGTACTGGATCCTTCCATTAATCCTGTGACTAGGGAGATCAACCTTGGGCCTTTCCGCGGCGATAGGTTTGCATGTCGCCGAAGTTACCTTGGGAATGTCCGATTGACCATTCTCGGCTTGCGATTTGTCAATGCTCTTGTCAGGCTGAGCAGTTGAGGCGCTTGTCATTTCTTGCATAGGAGAATCTGTATTGGTCGTGTGACTTTGTTCATGGACGTCATTTCTTGTCATGTTCTACGCTTTATGCCCATTGATCGCTGAAGAGGAAGGCATGGCGCCCCCCCCCTGTGGGTCAGCCATTGACGAGGCAACAGAGCCTGCTGGCTATCGTTGACCGAGGGGCAGCGTAAAGTAATGATGGTAGGGGTTCGATGGCAGCGCCGTTGCAGAGAGCAGGGAGAACCCTAGTTTGCAGAGCGTTCTCACTTCCATAATTCTCTTTCTTAATCATGCAAGAGGAATTGCATTAATTTTGGTGGGAAATAAGCTCTAGTAACTTAGCATGTTTACTTTTTAATACTATCTATTGATGTGCTATGAAATGCATAAATAATTGTGCACAATAAATTTTTCTAAGTATTGTGAATTACATATGAATCCTAGCTAATTTGGTACAAAAACTTGCTTAAATAATAGTGGTAAGTAACTCTTTGTAATTATGTTTATTCATGTGGGTATGAAGAAAGTTCCCTTATTCCTAGGAATTAAATTTGAAGCTTCAACTATATAAATTTTTATGTATATGAAGCAATGTCTACATAAATTTTAGGGTTAGTAAATGTTTGTAAGATTTTTTTTTTACTTAATTGAATATGGTGAATTATGGTAATAATCCATTCCAAGAGAAATTTCTTTTAATCCATTCATATATGAGAATATTTATATGCATATGGTCACTTCTATTCTTGAAATTTCCATATTTGAAGAAGAGAATTCATGGCAAGAATTTTAAATGGTGATCATACCATGGAGCTTGATATGGAGAATATTCTTCATAAATTGAATCCATATGCTATAAAAAAAAAAGTAGGCATTGACCTCATTCATGCTCACTAAAAATTTTAGGATTCTACCTGATTGATCATTGAAAAAAGGTTTGAGTATCTTTGGTTAGTGAAAATTTTAGAGTGCTCAATACTACCTCATGGGTTGTCATAAAATGTTTGGGGTTCTACTTCATGAAATTTTTTTGGGATAAATTTTTCTTAATTTATTACATTTCCTAAGTATTTAATAGATTAAATTGATTTTTTTAGGTAATCTTGCTAATGATGAAATGTTTAGCCCAAATCTTGTACTACTAGGTTACTTCTCCTATTTGAGTTTGTCTATTAACATATGCGTTCCCAAATGACAAATGATGACATGGTTTTTGCAGGTCACATTGGTAGTATGGGATGTGTCCCTTGGTTTGTGCCCAAGCTTCTTCAGATAAGCATGAGGTTCAATCAACCATGTGATTAAAGTTTCTTGTGCATAGGTCATTAGCAAGATCACCCCCCATGATAATAGAAATAATAGTAGTATGAATTTCATGTCACATGAATAGCATGTAAGTTATATTTGTTTTCTAGTGCCTTCTAAGTTAGTCCAAATGGTTATACAAGATCAGTGAAGTTTGATCCAATTAATTACTTGTTTTATTCTTAATGCTCTGTTTTACGGGAAAAGAGAATCAATTTTATCTATGTAGAAATCCCTTCTACATATGTACTCACCATGTAATAAAAAAAAAAAAAAACAAAGTGAAGAGAGGAAAGAAGGGTTTTTGGATAAATATGGTAAGAAACCTTTGTGATTTATTGATATTCTTTGTCATAGTCTTATATGTATCGATTGATGAAATCGTTGTAGCTTGAACAAACCATTTCATAATAAAAAACAGAGTTCTATTAATGGTATTTTCATGATTTTATTCTTTTGATTGTACGAAAATAGCTTGTTTCCCAGTTGGGAAGGGAAACCTAGAATGTGAAGTTAATATAATGTATTTCAAGGTTACTTGGGAGCGGGAGCACCATTTTCAAAAGCTCCTGGTCCCAGAGCGTTTCGGGGAGCGTTATATATATATATATATATATATATATATATATATATATATATATGTATGTATGTATGTATGTATGTATGTATGTATGTATGTATGTATGTATGTATGTATACACACACACACACACACACACACACACACACACACACACACATATATATATATATATGTGAAGTTAATATGTATTTCAAGGTTACTTGAGAGCGGGAGCAGGATCACCATTTTCAAAAGCTCCTGGTCCGAGAGCGTTTTGGGGAGCGTTATATATATATATATATATATATATATATATTGATGCATATATATCAAAAAAAGAATGTATAATGATGAATTAGATATAAGAAACATAAAAACATAGATTGAACCATATAACATCAATCATCTAGAAGTTATAATCTTCATCAACTATGCCCACAAGTTAGAAACATACAACATATAGACTCTTGAGTCTAATGATTCATCAATCTTAAAATTTCAAGCTTTCAAAATTCAATATATAACATTTATCATCATTGATTCATTGATTTAAAAATTCAATATATAACATTTATCATCATTGATATATATCATTTATCATCATGGATTCATTGATTTCAAAATTCAATATATAACATTTATCATCATTAAATATATCATTTATCATCATTGATATATTGATCACCATAGTTTTACTTGTAAGCTAAGTGTAATCAATAATAATTACAACAAAGAATATTTAACATGAAATGAAATGAAAGAACTTTCAACTTTCATGAAGCATCATATTCATAATTCATAATGACTTATAAACTTATAAATCCCAACTTCAAAGTTTCACCTTTCAAATTTAAACTTCAAACTTAAATTGTCTTATAATGTTTACAAAAATTATCATAATAAATATGAAAGAGTCAAGTTTCAACTGTTCAACAGTGATAAAATGTTAAAAATTACTAGAAAATAGAAAAGACTAGTAAACTGTAAATCTATTTTATCTATTGGCTGGCCCCTTGCCACGCCCACGAGTGTAACAGTCAAATACTTAGACTTACCATAAAATAAATTTTTTTTTACTTACCTTATCGATTCCTGTGTAATCATGATATTAATCTATTGGATAGGGTTGTTAATTACTCCGCTTTATGATGCGGTACTGTGATTTCATGTCAGAGTTATATAAGTGTTCCTTTGCATTGTTAGAAATAGCAGCAAGACCGAGATAATTATTTACAATATGAAACCACTTGCCGTGGAATGTACTTATGCTAAGTCGGTTCGATCAATAGTCTGGATTTTCGTGTGATTTGGCTTATGCTAATTTTGATATTTCCCGAGATTCATTTAAGTTTATTAAACCGGCCACTGGCCCACTTCTATCATTTGACAAGTGTTGCCCATCTCACCGTCGGATCCCTCAATGATCGCACGGTGGAAATCCTTTAGGGTTTTGTTGACTTGGGGTTTGCAACTGTTTTCTGGATTCATTGTTACGCTCCGGCGCGGAAGTCTGGAGAGGGTTTTCCTGCTGATACTCGTCAAGCTCTTCCGGTTATTATCACTGCACCGATCAACCCTCTCGGCCTCGCATCCGGAAATACACAGGCTTTCCCTCTCACAGGTTTGAACCAGGATTGTCTTTGGTTTCGTTCAACTCTGAGGAAACTTAATTCCATGTTTAAATTCTTCTTCTAACCCCTGGCATCATTTTCTTTTGCTTTCCGCAGCAGTGCACTGTCAACGCTGAACTTGGGTTCCGGTTTCCATGAACGGTTTTCTTCAAGTTGGCTACAGGTATGACGGATTTTAGGTTCGGTTTTCTGTGTGTGATTAGCTTAACAACTGCACGTCTGCAACGGAATGGTTATTTACCTTCGCATTGTTGAAATTCTTGTTGACAGGGTTGCGCCATTCTCTTCGGAGGAAACGCAGTCATCCACCGAACCTGGCGGCTCAAACCCTCTTCCGGCCATGGCATCACAGGTATTTATCTCCAGCGCACGGTTCCGGTGATAACCCTGAGGGTCTGGTTTTAAGAGCATGATACCTATTCTGTTTTCTTTTGTTTTTCCCAGGTTTCGAACCTGTGGCTTTGTGCCTCACCGCTGGCGTAATACTGTGTTGGTTTAGGCCGGAGGGTTCCGAGCCTGTGTTGGGATTTGATTATTGGTTACGGCGCTGCCGTTGGACCAATAGATTCCATGGTCATTTTCAATCTATTTAAATTATGGTTATGTATAATCTTGTTACAGAGCATATGTATAATTTGTTTCAATCCATCGCCGGGCTATTTTCCCCGTGCTCCTGAGTTATCTTAACTGTATGGATACAATGTCTTTCGTGGTTTTTGTGAACTGGTTCCATCCGTTTAATTACCATACATACCCTGTTTTGGCTATATGTCTAGTTTGTAGCTAGTTCTGGTTTCATATGTGATCTTGCCTCAGAAGTGTCGGTACATTTACATTTCGTTCAAAGGTGTAACTTGACTTGATATACTGCATGTTAATCTACTTTGCTCAACTTGTAACTATCGAATGAATACTACTGGTTTCCGTTACTATCTTTTGCCTCTGTTTTACTTATGTATTCTCTAGAAAAGCTTCCAAATGGTTTCAATCTCAGTAGCTAGCTGAACAAGGTATTCCGCCTTTCTGAGGAAGCTTTTTACTTATTCCAGTGTTGTTTTCTGTATTCCTGTATGCTAACATTAATGCATGTACTATCTCTTCGTTGCCTGAAATTTCTGTTTCCAGTTTTCTGCTACTGTAATCTTCATTCCCAGTACCGTCTACTCAGGATATCATAATATAAAGAACAGATCATACTATCTAGTAGGTTTTCAGATTGTTTCCATTGCTACAGTATTTGTGTTCTTTTCTTTCCTAAGCTTATTATCTGTAAAAGAATACTATGATACTAATCAGTAAAACTGGTTTTACTATCAAGCAAACTTCAGATTCTTTCTCCGCTACTGTACTGTATTCTTTTGGAAATATTACTCTAAAAATACTATAATACTATACTGCAACTCATTAAGTTCTTAACATAGTTTTTCTTCCAAAAGAATATGCACAGTAATAACTTAATTTAAAACCTAATAAATTGCTTCAGAAACTTTTACTCATCTGTGATCCAATCGTCTGATGGTGTGCTTTTCCTCCCAACCATGAACCAGGGCTATTACGTCCCTCGGTTCCCCCCTAGCTTCAAGTTCTGGCTTCCTGTTGAACGCAGAGTTCCGTAGGAGGAAATAACTAGGACATTCCGGTCCACTTTTCCAGCTCTGTCAGCAGTATATTCTGGAGGAGTACTCGGGACTATCCGGTCCAGTACTCCGACTCCAGTCACAGTCTTCTTCCTAGAGGAGATAACCCTTCCTCTATGACTGTAATACCTTCTCCACCCCAACCCCTAACCCTCCTTGGGATCCTTTACTTATTTCCCAGGGTTTTCTTGGTTAGCTGTGGAACTGCTTTTCTGTTCAACTGCCTACCGAATCTTGATTTACTTTTACCATCAGTTTATCAAGAAACCAATTCCATAATAAAAATCTTTTCCTTTTATTAAAAATCAAAATTCCTTTTATCTCAATATTCCAAATTAGAACCAAATAACAGCAGTCTTAATTAGCTTATAATTAACAAAACTTAACCATTCGTTAATGGCTAAGAGGGTGGTTACAATGAGAAATGTCTAATTTGTGAGAACCATGAGGCAATGGTGGTCTTCTAGTAGTCTCTTAAGTACCACGACCATAACTAGAAGGTGGAGGGCCATGTGAGGATGTAGAACATTGTTACCGATGAAATAGGTAACCGCACTGTTACCTACTTTTTTTTGGTAGCATAAAAAGCACCTGATTTTGAAAAGTGGTGATGCAAAATCACCCCCTTTTATTTTTGTGCACATTTTTGACACTCTAATTTTTTTATTTATGAAGTATGAATATTTGTTTTAAAATGTTAGTGATTTTTATGCTAATTTTGAAACGTATTGATGCAGCATCAATTTTTTTTTTTTTTAGAGCGGTGATTTTCATCCTAATTTTGAAACGTATTGATGCAACATCAACCTTTTTTTTTAGAGTGGTGATTTTCATGTTGGTAACAAAACACAAAACTTAGATAAAAAAAAATATAAAAACAATAAAAATGTAAAAAAAAAACAAAATTAACTCGTAAAAAAAAAAAAAAAAACCGAAAATTATATCAAAAGAAATGACAAAATTTGAAAAAAAACACATAATTAAAAGAAAAAAAGCAAAAATTAACCAAAAAAATAAAAAATAAAAAAGCATCAAAAACATTTTTTTCTAAGTTATTAAAAAAAACTATATAATTAGGAAAAAAAAAAAAAATTTAAAATAGAAAATTTGAAAATAATTTAAATTACAGAATTAAAATTTAGATTAAAAAAATAAAATACAAAAAAGAAAAAATTAAATTTAAAAAATTAAATTAAAAAAATAATAATAATAATAAGAAAAAAATATATATATATTTTAAAATTAACAAAAAAAACAAATTAAAAAAAAAAACAAAATTGAAAATTGAAAAAGAAAATTAAATAAAAAAGAATTAAAATAAAAAACCTATCATTAAAAAACAAAAAAAATGAAAAAAACCACGTGCAAATAATTAAAAAACAAATATCCATAAATTTACTGTTTTTTTTAATGAAACAATTTATAAATTTAAAAATGGAAAACTAAATAAACTAAAAGATTTAAAAAATAAATAAGTTAAATTAAAATTTAATAAATTTAATAAATAAATTTTAAATTTTAAAAAATAATTAATCGAAAATATTAAATTTAAAAACAAAATTAAAAACAAAAAAAAAACAAAAAAAATTAAAACAAATATAACTTAAAATAAAAAATTTGAATTTAAAAAAAATAAAAAATAAAAATTGAATTTAAAAAAAAAAATCAAAAAAAAATCAAATTAAATATATATATATATATATATATATATATATATATATATATATATATATATATATATATATATATATATATATTAAAATTTAAAAAAATTTAAAAAAGAACTTTTGATCGTGGTGGCGGCTTGCAATTTAGCCTCCCACCCGAGGCGGTGAAGCGACGCTTGAGAGGGCGCATGCAGCCGCCAGCACTAGCAGCCGGCCTCCACTACCACATGGGCGGGAGGCCGATTCCGGGAATCACCCTCCCGCGGCGGGAGGCCGATTTCGGGAATCTCCCTCTCACGGTGGGAGGCCGATTCCGGGAATCACCCTCCTGCGAATCGCCCTCCTGGGGTGGGAGGCCAATTCCGGGAATCACCCTCTCGCAGCTGGAGGCCGATTCCGGGAATCGCCCTCCCACGGCGGGAGGCCGATTCTGGGAATCGCCCTCCTGCGGCGGGAGGCCGATTCACTGAATCGCCCTCCCGCCTAGCGGCCATCCTCCACCGCCACCTGGGCGGGAGGCCGATTGGCGATGCCACCACGACCAAAAAATTCTTTTTTTTTTTTTAATATTTTTTTTTTTAATTTGATTTCTTTTTTTTATATTCAAAAAATTTAAAATTATTTATTTATTTATTTTTGGAATCTAAACTTCTGTGATCCATCATATAAATTAGTGAAAAATCTTTGGGTATTAATCACATGCAATGGAACGTGGTCGACGCATTTCAAACCAACCAGTGTGGTTCATCATCATGACTATGTGAGAGATCAGATCCATACATTTTTTTATATTTGAAATTTAATTTGTTTTGTTTTTTTTTTTTATTTTTTTTAATTATTTTATTTTATTTTATTCATTTTTTTATTTTAATTTTTCTTTTTCTAAATTTCGTTAATAATTTTTATTAAATTTTATATTTTTTTTTTATTTAATTGATTTTTTTTATTTTTTTTCGTATTTATTATTATTATTATTATTAAATTTTATGTTTAGTTTTTTCATTTAATTTTTTAAACTTTAATAAATTTTGTATTTTTTTAAAAATTTATTTGAATTTAATATATATTTTTTTTATTTTTTATTTTATTTTTATTATTATTTTTTTAATTACATAAAATTTTTATATTTTTTTTATTTCAATTAAAATTGTGTATTTAAAATTAGATTTTTTTATTTATTTTTTAATTAAACTTAATATTTTCAAATTAATTTGTTTTTTATTTTATTTTTTATTTAATATAATTTATTTAATTTATCTTTTTCAATTTTTCATTTTTAATTGATTTTTAAAGTTTTTTAACTTTTTATTTTAATAATGTTTTTTTTTTTTCTTTATATTTAAAATTTATTTTTTATTTCAAAATTTATTTGTTTATTCATTTATTTATTAAAATTTAATACTTTTCTTTTTTAAATTTAATTTGTTATTTCTCCGGATGCGGTTGCTTTCAGTACTTGATGGGACGTACGTCCCCCAACGCCTCCCGAGGATGTCCGTTGGGGCTGGCCACATGGCCTCCCACACTCATCTTAATGGTGGCATTCATTTCGCCACCCCACGCAGCCTTAACTGCTCTCTCTCGAACCATCTCCGCAACAAGCTTTCCTTTTGATTTACTTCGGCTCTTGAAATGGCTTGTGCTAATCCTCATGGCATTTGCCTTGTCTGCTCTGCGACTTCGCTTCTCTGTGCCTCCTATCCAGCCAACTACGCAAAGCCTAGTGCTAGAATGCAGACTGGCCGGAGGTGCGAGCTCTTGTGTTGCTTGGAAACAGTTCCAGAATTTCACCATTCGCATAGCCTGCTCTATTGCTCAAACTCTCTGCGAAATTCTTCTGGCCCTCTGCAACCACTCCTTCTCTGCCCTCTTCATCCACCTCTCTTCCCTGCCATGCCTTGACTGCGCCATCGTATTCGATGCCGCTGAGGCTCCAATCGTGGTCGGGCTTCTCGGTCACAGATTTCTCCCTCCGTTGATTCGTCTTCAGAAGAGCTCTCCAGTGATCACTTTCGGGACTTCAGGAACAGCAGGGGCACGCCTCGCAGCCCTGGCTCCACCCCTCCCTCTGCGTGTCCTCCGCCTCCCTATGCATTTTCCCCTGCACCCCATCTCCATACCTCTACTTATCCCTCCGCTCCCCATCCGACTTCCCCTTCCTTCCTTCACCAGACTTCCCAGCATGCGGAGTTTACTTTTGAATGCAAATTTGATAAACCGGTCCTCCGAGCCCATGTTACTGTCACGGTTAGTGAGGAAACGGCCAGTTTGGAGTCTCCTCCACCTGCGCCTCCCGGTCCTTCAACTGCTCCTCATGGTCCCACTGAGCCCAGCACCGCGGAAGCTGATTCAGCCAAGGAAGCCTTGGCCCAGTTACACTCTGCCCCTAGTGTATCTATGCAGGTCCAGCGCGTGGAAGATATGAGCAAAGGAAAAGAGCTGACTTCAGCTGCTGATGACGGATGTAACGATGAGCTCGGGTGCAGAATCATTGAAGAACCGCCATCCCCAATCAATGAACAGTAGTCAGAGGCATCCCTTGAGGTTTTTGTCCTTCAAGCACAATATCTCTAAGTTATTTTCAACTTACATGCTTCTTCATCCTCCGCTTGTAGCGAGGCATGCTATAGGTTTTTGTTTTTTTGTTGAACAATTTGAATGTACAGTCGGTTTCCTCGATGTGGGCGGCAGTCTAAACTCTCAATCTGAAATGGACTGGTTTCCCCATGGTGGGCAGTCCAAATTATGGTTTTCTTGGCAATCAGGCCCTGTGCTCAGGCTTCCTCAGCTAAGACAGAGGCAGTTTTGTACCATTATATTATAAATTAATAGATTTAGAGTTACTGGAAAAAAAAAAAAATTTAATTTGTTATTTTAATATTAACATTTTTTTTTTAAATTTAATAAAATCTAATATATATATTTTTAATTTAAGTTCATATATATATATATTATTTTTTATAATTTAAATTTAATTTATTTTTTAAAATTTAAATTTAATTTATTTTTTAAAATTTATTTGTTTTTTTAATATATATTTTTTTAAATTTAATATTTTTATTGTATTTTATTTTTCATTTTTTTACTTTTAATTTAAACAATGTATTTTTTTTTTAATTTTTATTTTAAAGTTTTAAATTTATTAAAATTTAATATATTTCTATAAATTTTATTTTATTTATTTATTTATTTATTTTTTAAAATTTAATAAACATTTTCTTTTTCTTTTTTATAATTTCTTTCTTTTTTTTAACTTGTTTTTTTTTTTAATTTAATATTTTTATTTTGTTTTTATTTTCATTTTTTTTATTTCTACATATTTTGAAATTTTAATCTTTAAATTTTTTTTATTTTTTTTCTTAAATTTTAGGTTTTTTTTAATGTTTGAATTAAAATTTTTATTTTTTTATTCCTATATATTTTTAAATTTTCAGCTTTAAAATGTTTTTATTTTTTAAATTTATTTTTTTAATTAAATTTTAGGTTTTTTTTTAATGTTTTAATTTTAAAAATCAAAAAATGTTATTTCTATCTTTTAAAATGTCAAAAATATGACACAATTTTTTTTTTGTTATTCCAGCATCAAGTGGTTTTGTTTTGAGGGTGTTTTTCATTCCTTTTTTCAAGAAACAATTTTGTTTTTAGCATAATTTTATAAAATGTTGAAATTTGACCTTAAAAAAAAACCAAGTGCATTCTGGAATACACTTTTTTTGTTTTTGGGGTGTTTTTCATGTTTTTTTAGTCTTTTTGGGCTAGAGTTCCCGTTTTAAGGTCAGGTTACCTATTTCATCGGTAACAGTGTTGTAGGTGGAGGCTGAATCTGCAAAGAAACAATAGTTGGAACTCAAACACTGGAACTGCCACCCGCACTGCTACTGGATGGTGGGACTAGCCCTGGGTGTGGCAACGGCATGTCTGCTATTGCTCTATCCTCATCTCTCAAAATTTCTTCTTCCAATTCTTCCAAATGTGTAGTGTCGTCCTCCAAATTATCGTCCTCTGGGTTGTTGTCCCAAACTTTATATGGTTGATCCTCATAAGCCTGATCACAATAATGACTCAACAACCTCAAGTTGTAGTGCACATAAACCAAGATTTCTGCTAGCTTTTCATTCAGCCTGTTTCTTCTCACATTATGGATGAAGTTGTAGGTGCTCCAACACCTCCTTGTAGAAGAAGTATTTACAACTTGTGAGAGAACCTTTTTTTCCAACTTTGGCAAAAGTCCCATGCCACCATATGCTTCCCACCATGTGAGAGCTTCAAATCTGTCTCTATCTTCCATTGCATGGAAAGAACCAAAGTTACCAGTGCAACTGAAGTATCTGCCTAATTCAAGGCGTAATTTAGCACACTCCTCCGTGTCAGGGACCAACTTGTCTAATGCTTTCATGTATCCCTCTTGTACCTCTAGATCTATGTGAGGCTTGTTCTTAACCCCACCTCTAGGTGCAGGTTTTCCCAACCAAGATGGAGAGTAGTATTTTGGCATAAGGATATATGCCAAGGCATGTAGTGGAACATTACGTTTATTCCACTGTGCACACACAAAGTTGTGAATCATTGAATACAAGTTGGGATAATTTTCCTTAATAACATATTTTATTTGCCCCAACATGCTATCATCTGCTCATACACCTCCCCAATCACTGGTTTATCTATATCTAAAAAATGAATCATGTCATAAATGGGCTTGGTGAAATACAAAATTTCCCTCACATGTGCCCAAAACAAAGGATCAAGATCAATCTCCTCCACCTGTTCAAAACCTTTCCTGTCAACTATTGTTGTTGCCTTGTCCTTTAATACCTACCAGTGTGGCCTTGATACCATGGATACCAATGACTCTCTTACCTTCAAAAGGCACCTGAAGGTGAGGTAATAGCTAGAAAATCTAGTCTTTGCAATCTTCAACAAATCCAATCTTGAGTGAGTACAGAAAATCCCATGGGTATTGCTATGATTTGTAATAATTTTTAACATTTTTTTACCTCTCTTGTACAAATCACCAGGCCATCTGTATTGAGGTTGTTTGTTTTTAATTATATCATGCATCAAAAGGTTCACTGTGTGAACCAAACACCCATACCAAAATATATTAGGGTATTTATCCTCAATAATTTCTCCTGCTGCCTTACAATTAGCAGCATTATCAGTGATGACTTGGAAGACATTGTATGGCCCAATACATTAAATTATTTCAAGTAATGGTTATGCAATGTTAATGTTGGTCTTGAACTTATCTGAATAACGATATGCTGAAAGGAATATTGCACCACTAACATACACAACAAGAACACTTATCAATGGCTTTCCTTTTCATTTGTCGATCCATCAGATACAATGGACACCCCATGCCCATTCCAAGAACTTGTCATTCTACTCAAAGAATGAGTCATTTTTTCTTTTTCATGATCAAGTCCGATGATTATGGCCTTGTCATACCCAGGGCTTTTGTATCCTTTGGGGGCATCATTAATTTCAGAAACCATTTCACACTAATAAGGTGAGCGAAGAACATTGAATAGTACCCCACATGCATAGAAAAATAGGAAATTTTTTGAATCCATATCACTCCTAGACCCTTCATCAAGGAAATAGGATATGGTTCTACACCTTAAAGAGATGTTTGGTCCAGGTGTGCCTCCATATCAACTTCCATGGGTGGAAGTTGATGGAATTCTTTGTCCATGATGTGATGGACCTGATGATGCATAAGATTCAATGAAACCCCTAGATCTTTTAGATTTGTGTTGGGCATATTCCTCTTCCTTTCTGTATTTCTCTCTATCTGTTGCTAACGCACTTACACAAATTTTGATTCCTATATTTTTATCTCCATCCCATGGAATTTTCCCACAAAGGTGCCTTCTGGCACGAGTGTATGAACCTGTGTATTCTTTATTGCAATAGGGACAAATAAATTTAGCGATTCCACCCTCTTTCCCTACTTCCTTCCTATGAACATATTTCCACAATGGTGTCTTTTCATGTTAAGTTGGTGTCTCGGTGTTCTCATGTTCTCCACTCTCCCCTTCCTCCTTAGGATACTCCTCTTCATGATTTTCATCAAATCCACTATAAACCACTTCTTCATCCTCCTCTTCTGGAATGGGCTTCTTTCTTATACTCTCCAACACCATAATAACAAAGAAAGGAACCAACATGAAGAAAAACCCAAGCCATATAGCCATGATGTTTCAAGTTTCAAGTTTCAAGTGTTTAGCTTGCAAAAAAATGCAGGAATGCCAAGTGGGAATAGGAAAAAATGCAACATAGAAATATTTTTTTCAATTTTTCACTTTTCAACACATTAAAATGCAACATAGAGAAAAAAATTCAAGTTTTCATTTTTGAAAAACTTAAAAATGCAACATAGAAAAAAAACTCTATTAGAGAGTCTTGACTCCTACCTCTTTGTCCTTCAATCCTCCTTTATCTCTCCAAGCTCCAAGCCCCAAGCTCTCTCCTCTTGCTCTCTTGCTCTCTCCTCTCCTCTTGCTCTCCTTTCTCTCTCCTTTCTCTCTCCTCTCCTCTGGAACAAACAATATACAAATGAGGAGAGGGAGGGATTTTTATTACCCACCCCCTCTCCCTCCCTCTTTCCCTCCCAAAAACTTCTCGTCCTTTTTTTCTGCGCGCTGGGAGTTTTTTTTTGCAGGGTACCATTCAGGAGTGAATGATCCCTGAGAGCTCCCTCCATTTAAAAAACACTATTGAATCATTTTTTAATGGAAGGAGCACTTGGGGAGAGTTCGCTCCCGAGCGCTCCCTGAAACTCTCCCTAGAAACCAGGGAGTATTTTTTCAGCATCGGGAGCGTGCTCCCAAAACGCTCCCAAATAGATCACATTTGGGGAGCGGGGTTGAGGGGGGTACACTTCTCAAAAACTCTACTGTATTTTAATTATTTTAGTTGCAATTTCAATTTAGGATTTCTACTATAATATTTTGATTGTCGCTATAGCACTTCGTTTGATATTGAGGTTGTGTGTTCAAACAACATAAAACACTTGTTTTTTCCTTTTTTTGGGTACATAGATTTAATCATTTAATTAAAGTCTTTAGATAGTTGGATGTGTTATCCTTCTCATTTCCTTTTGAGCTACTATGATTTAATGCAAGTTGGAATTATTACAATCATCCTTTGAGATTTGAATCAATAATTTCACAAGTATAGAAGGTTAAATCAGGGTGAAGGAATGTACTAAAATACTTTTGTGAGCTTAGGTACAAAGAGACTAGCAATTGATTCCATTGTGGTTTTTAATACTCCGCCTAAATAATACTTTGCTTCATATCAAAATACTATCTTTAATTTGATTTCAAATATTATCTAGAATCATTTAACACTTAAATCTAACCTCATTTCTAATAGAAATAAAAAGTAAACCATTAAGTGAAATGTTGCATCCTCAACCCCATAAGGAGATTTAAAACAAAGGACAAGTTATTCTTTTGAAATTGGTGTGTTCATTAGCATATTAGTTTCCTTCATGAACATATAATTAAAAATTCACTAAATGAAATTGATAACAAGACTATATTGTAGTCATATTCAAGTATAAGTTAAGTAATTTGTCACACAATATGAAAATCCATTAAATCCTAGTTGTAGTTAGCATTAGTTCTGCAAATGAGTGAGTATGTATAATATTTATTCCTTCAAGTAGTGGTTTGATATTTGATTATATCATAGAATTATTTATTTTCTTTACAATTAAATAGGGTATCTTAGACTTCATTATTTTTCCTACATATATTATGTTTATCGCTCATAAGTTTACTAACTAGATCGACATGTAGATATTTTATTGAGCAATAATTAAATAACCCAACATTTTGGCACCATTTATAGGGAGTTGTTAAATGGTAAATGGTAGAAGAGTAGTTTTTCTTGTTAATTTTTCTTTGTTTGATTTCTAATCACTTTTCATATTGGTGGAGGAAAGATGGTAAGATAAAAAGGCACCATCATTTCAAAAAATTTGAAAAGGGTACTAGCCTAACACATTAACTTTAATGAGTCCTTCCAAACCTTATCGCTCATGTGGTTGAATAATAGTTAGGCCTACAAAAATAAAAGGTAGGTTTATTAAGTCAACAATTGAAATTTAAGTTGATTTTTTTT
This sequence comes from Pinus albicaulis, assembly GCA_034641835.2. Lineage (NCBI taxonomy): Eukaryota > Viridiplantae > Streptophyta > Pinopsida > Pinales > Pinaceae > Pinus > Pinus albicaulis. The sequence continues at coordinate 255,067,215 of CM076581.1, forward strand.
GTAGTAATAGGATTGCCCCAACTAATCCAGTTGAAAGATATGCAGGTAGAGTTAAAAAAAGGAAAATTTCTTACGTAAAAAATGACCTCTGAGTTTACTATGCAATCTAAAACTATCATGGATAAAATAATGGAAGAGAAAAGAGAATCCCTGAAAAATGGAGTTGAAGATAATCAGATTGAAGAGCCAACTTTGAGTGCCAATCTAGTATTAAAACAAGATGTCTCAACAAAAAACATTAACTATATCTTCAGATAACCAAAAAATATGGTTATATTATATATCGATCTACAAATATATAATTAATACTAGAGATACACATTGGATATAATTTTCTCATCCATCAGAATTTGGTTGATGAGCCAACACTCTCACTGAGACCAACGAAATTCAACTTGATAATATGGTGCAGGAAGAAAGTGTTACACGTTATTTTTCACTATGACATTTGATTATCCATATAGGTCTATCACTACCTATATTGTGCTCCCTTAGAAGTAAAAAAACCCTAATTTTCCTAAACCAAGTCTTGGAATTGGAGAAAAGCTCTTTAAAACCCTTAAAAGTCTACCTCTGCAATTTTTGTATCCCTTTCTTGTGGGTCCGCGAATACTTGGTCTATAAAATGCTGCAGACCCCCGTAAAAAGTCAAATAAAAGAAAAATTAAATTATAGAAGCATAGCTAGTCGAATATTCTCCCAACTGGAAGCTTCTAGAGGTGTGATCAGTTCGAGCTTTATCCCTCCAGTCATGGAGCTTATCCCTTGGTCCATGGAGCTCAAATCCCTTCATGAGATGAATCCATACCTCTCCTCATGGAACTGAAAATACCTCCATTTCCCTATAAATTGAGCTCAAGTTTTAGGCTGAAGGGTAGATTGTAGATTATAGATGCTAAGCCAAAATATTGTAGATTCTACATACATAGTAGACTGTAATTGCTGAAGAAATTCCCAAGAGTGCATACTCTCTACACTACTTGTTGTTGGCATGAGAATGATAACACCCTTATGTCCATAACTCCATGCTAGTATTCCAAAAGGAAGGCTTGTAAAATTGAAGGAGGAACGATTTTTCAGGACCTTGGGAGAAATATGTACGACATCAAAGCATTAGGTTGTAAGATTACACTTTTTACACAAGATAATACATATGGATCTCTTTTTCTCATTGATTTGTTCTTGTTCTTATTGAATAACATCAATAATTAGACTCCTTGATCACTAAGTTGGATAAGCTTTCCTTGATTATTATACGTTGCAGGTGCTTTGATCCTTTTGTCTTGTCTTTGATCGCAGGTTCTACTTCCTTGAGAAGCCTCTTTGGAGCAACTAGATAAAAGACTGCATTGATCGTTGGATTTCAAGGTAGGGGCATGTCCTCTCTCTTTTATTATAATAATTCTGAATTGCAATTAATCTAGAGAAAAAGGTTTCCAAATGGATGTTTGTTTCTAGCTATTCATTGAACACTAGGGAGATCTCTCTTTTCCGCAAAAGGGATTAATCCGCATAACTAAATGGCGACTCCACTAGGGATCTAAAAATTAGTTTTCTTATTCATTTTTAGTTTGAATTTTAATATTTTGAATTCTCTGAGTCGGGTTGGGTAGATAACTCTTAAGAATCCATCAAAAAGAAAGTTGATTATTTATTTTTTCAAAATTTTTCCTTGCCTCCACAGTTTTCAGCAAGACATAGTGTTGCAACCTCCGTAGGTTTTGATTCAAAAAAGTGCGGCACCGCTCTGTTCTCCATTATAAACTGCGGACCCCTGGAAATTTTTTGAAAAAAATAAATTTCTCTTTTTTAGAGCCAGATAACTTGATTCTTCATGTTTTCCCTGATCCATTTATAGTCTCATCAGTCTCCGTTATGTTGATTAGGTGTTTCGAGTTTATTTTTTGATAAATTCTTAATTTGATTTCTTTTGGTCATTACTTCGAGGTTTGTCCTAGTCTCTTAAAAATTTGCATATTTTTAATTGCCTTTGAGTTTTTTTATACTTTTGACCTTTGGAATTCTCACCCAATTTTCTTTACTTACACTTGATTGGTTCTTTCGATTACATTGGAATCATCTTGTGTCTGATAATTCTGTTGCATAAATCACATTTTCATAATTAGAATTCTCATTTTTAGAATATCAACGAAAAATGTGCATAGATTACATTTGCATAGTTTTCAAGTGAATTGTGCATAGATTACAGCTGCATAGTTTACATTCTGGAAAAATCAATCGCAGATTTAGATTAGTTTCTTTGATCTGTGTTTTTATGCTTGTTTTAAAAACATAAAAATAAAAATTGGAATTGAGTAGCATTAGTATTTCTTGATAAAATTAGTGCATTAGAGAATTTGTTATCTTTTCTCTTATTTACCAATTTTTTGCATTGTTTGAAGTGAATGGAAACTCTCTCCTTACTCTAGTTAGGATTCATGGAATTGAAAATATTACATTATCATATTCTATTGTATTCAGTTTTGGGTCAGGTCATAACACCATTGGTTTCATATCCATTTACCCTTTGAGTAATAACAACCCAAATAACATAGCGCTTAATAAAATTCATCTAGAATTTTTTTACATTTTCTAGGGCTCTTTCCACCAATCTAGTTCATGATTAGAGCTTTAAAATAGGGAGTAGTTAAATTTCCAAAGAAACTAAAAAAAACAATAGTATCTTGCAGTAAGGAAAAATTCCAATTGTTACAATTGTGCTCTCAGAAGCTCTTCTTAAAAGAGTCAAGCACGAGATCATGTCGGGCGCAGTGAGGTAATCATACCTATCTCATTCAAAAAGATAGAAGATGTGCACATAATACAAATGGTAAACCTTGGATTAACCATTTTCGATGAACCTGGGGTCACTTGTTGGCAAACCTTATATTTACCATGTCAAGGCGCTTTCAAGGGGATTAAGCTTGATACTCTGCCCTTGCGCGTATATCAGATTATAGACTATTCCCCTAGGTGCATTTGTCTCAGTTGGTGACCTTAGTGGCCATAATCTTTAGGATTTTTCCTAAGGTGAAGGTGGAGGGAAGGCCCCATTGTACCTGGAGTAGACGTTGTCTAGACTCACTTGGACTTTCTAGAGGGTACTCTTCACTTCGAGATGGCATCTAGTGAAGTTACTTGCACCAGACTGTTTCATTAAAGCAGGTTGTCATGGTAACTGTTGCTACCGCTAGTTTTTCACATTGATCTCTACGACATTGGATTTCATCACCAACTAGTGATTTCGCTGTGAAAACATATTTTTTCTGTGTGGTTTGACTCCTAGATTTGATAGTGTGTGTTCATTTGTTTTTTTTTACTTTTTAGAGACCTTAAGTGTGGATTGTGAATTTGAGTTGTTAATATTTCTGAATTGTTAATAAAATTCATTGAAGCTGAATCTAATGGAAATTGTTCCGGAATTTACCAACCAAGGAACCCCTCTTGACGAGAATCCTAGTACTTTTCCTTGCTTTGGAAATGTTGGTCCTCCTTATATGGCTAGATTGTCATTACCTGGATTTACCTGGTATGGTTATTTTCAATTTCGTTTGCCTCGAATACACAAATTGTTCCACCTTAACCAGATGCTTCAACTCAACAGAGTTCACCATCTCAACATCACCAACCTCATGTTGACCCTTTACCTTCTTCGCCCAACATGTCATCTTCCATTTCTTCTTCTTCACTTCGTAAAATCCTTGATGCTGGTAACCAGGTGGCTAAGAAGAAGAACAAAGGGAAGAAGAAGAAGAAGCAAGATAAGAAAGAAGTCAACCAACCAACCATGGTTGTAAGTGTTGGTAGTATTGAGGAAACCTGCAACATGCATCGCAAGCCCAAATACCCTTGCAAGATTTGTAAGGGTGACCACTTCCTTATCAATTGTCCTGGTATTCCTAAGGTGTTGGAAGTATGGTCAGAAAAATATTATCAACTTACTATTGATCCATCAACCAGTGATATTTAAGTTCTTGGGAAAAATGGTAAATTTAGGTTTCCTTGTAGATTATGCAAAGGGAGTCATCAAAATCACATTTTCCCTCACATGGATGAAGCCTCAAAATTGTTGGAAAACCTTACTGTTCCACAGCAAAAACTTCCAACTGGTTATCATAGACTTTCTCCCAACCCACCGTCAACTGACGGAGTGATTGATCTAATTCCAAGTACATTCAGTCCCATTATTCCATTGGAGAGTGAAACTTATATCACTCAAGTTGATGATCCATTAGTTTATCAAGTGGTCGACACAATTTCACATTCGATCGATCCCACTCTCCCCGTAGAGAGTGAAATTCATACCTCTCAGGTTCTTCTTGTTACATCAGATTCTTCTATGCCACAGGGCATTATACCTATTTCTTCAGAACCGCCTCCAAGTACTGAGCTATTTTCCTTTGATTGGAATAGACTGACAGAACCTCATTTCCTTCTTCCATCCCTTCGTTGTGAAGGTTTTTGGTAAGAATGTGTGTCAGGAAAATGTAGACGAAGGTGCTTCTGTTATTATATTATCCTCAACTGCTTGGCAAGCTTTAGGTTCCCCTCAGCTTTTGCATATTACACAGAGTCTTTCAGCTTTTAACAGAACCATTAGTGAACCTTTAGGGATCCTTCCTAAGTTTCCTATTACCTTGGAAGGTAAAACTGTCTGTATTTATCTTATGGTAGGCTGAGGCCCCTTGGATTTCAATTTTTTCCTTGGGTGAGACTATGTCTATGAAATGAAAGTTGTTGTATCGACACTCTTTTGCGTGATGTCTTTCCCTCATAATGGAAACATTGTGACTATTGACCATCTTTTGTTCGTTAGTATTGATTCGACTACCAATAATCTGACACCCCTAAATTTTCCCTATATGGAAGTGGTATCTACCCAGCCACGAGTTAATTATGTGACAACCAATCCCATGTTTTCAGTTTTCGATGCAAGTGAGCCTCTCACTATTTTCTTGAATTCTTTTGACTTAGATCTATTAATTAACATGATGAACCCTATGGGATTATTTTAACGTGATGTTCTTATCCCTATTGAATCCCTTGACATGGTTTCCTTCTAGATAATTGTTCTTCCTTCTGATGAAGACATCTTGGAAGCCATGATCGAGGTGTGTCCCTTGACATGTGTTACTTCCAGTTGGAAACCATGATCAAGGCTAATTTGAGGATGGTTCTTTTCCTGTGTCAACCTCATTAAAAAATTAAATAGGTCCCCACGAGGATAGTTCTTTTACAGTGTCAACCTCATTAAAAAATGAAACAGGTTCTCATGAGGACGGTTCTTTTCCTGCGTCGACCTCATTAAAAAATGAAACAGAAAATTATAAGGATAGTTCCTGTTATTGTGTCAACCTCGTTAAAAAATGAATCAGTTCATCATGACGAGAGTTCGTTTTACTGTGTCAAACTCGTTAAAAAATGAAACATGTCTTTATGAGGAGAGTTCCATTACTGTGTCAAACTCGTTAAAAAATGAATTAGGTTAAGAGGAGAGTTCCTTTTATTGTGTCAACCTCAATAAAAAATGAATCAGTTGGTCTTGAGGACATTTCCTTTACTATGTCAACCTCATTAAAAAATGAAACATGTCTACGAGCATAGTGCCTTTTACTGTGTCAACCTCATTAAAAATTGAAACATGTATTTGAGCATAGTTCCTTTTCTTGTGTTAAGCTCATTAAAAAATGAAACAAGGTTCCATGAGCATAGTTCTTTTCCTGTGTCAAGCTCATTAAAAAATGAAACAAATCTTTGCCTAACTGAGTCGAGTCTCTGATTAGATCTCGTAAGTGTCAAGTCGAGTCTTTCATCTAATCTCGTAATTGAACCTTCACTCCATCCAGATATTAGTAACCAGTATTCTACTTAGTTGAATGAAATGAAGCTTGGGGGGCATGTGCTCTAGCAAGTTACGCTTGGGGGGTATTGAAACCATTCTCAAGCACAGTTTCCTACTTTTCAAGCTTGTGTAAAAATGAAACCATTCTGAAGCACAATTTTCTCTATTTCAAGCTTGTTTAAAAATGAAACCACTCTCAAGCATGATTTTTCCTTCGTTTCAAGCTTGGGTAAAAATGAAACAAACCCATCTCAAGCATATTTTTCCTTTGTTTCAAGATTGTGTAAAAATGAAACCATTCTCAAGCACAATTTCCTTTGTTTCAAGCTTGTGTAAAAATGAAACCACTTACAAGCACAACTTTCTTTCTGTTTCAAGCTTGTATAAAAATGAAACCTATATTGAGTCTATTTTGGTTATTATTTTCAAGACTCATTAAACTCATGAAAATCACGATATTATTTTTCTATCTTTCATTGTCGTAAAACAAATGAAATTACCGAGTTCTTTCCATCTTTTCCTACTTGTAAATTAAATTGAAAGTCGGCCATATTGAGTATACTTTTATCACTTTTTCGGGCTCTATAAATTTACGAAAAAATGAAACCCTAGAGTCCTCTTTTAACCCTTTTCAGACTCTCAAAATATGAAAATATCACCGAGTACTTGATTATTTGAACTCGTTAAAGTAAATGAAGAATCGTCCTTTCTAGTATAATTTTACCACTTTTTCGGACTGAACTGGACTACTTACAAATGTAGAAATTTATTAATAATGATAGTATTATCGGATCCTCCTGATCTAAAAAATTAATCTTATGTTAAATATATAATCCTTCCACCTAATTCTTTGTGGAAATTAAATCGCTAATTGCAAAACTCATGAAGAAAATCAATCGAACATAAACACAATTGTTTAACGGGAAAGCTTAAAGCTAAAAAACCCAACTATCATATATTATGTATATCAATGGAATCATGTAATAATCTCATACAAAGCTTAGTACATCAAGCTCTCAGTACAATAAACAATTATTACACACTGTCATGCAGAAATTTGCATATATATGCACCAATTTCTTGCCTCTTTACAACCTGCCTCCACTGTGCAATCCCTGTTGAAGAAGACCTCTGAATGAATTCAAATTGGCCTTGCATTGACTGCATAATCCTCATTGGCATCTCCAATGTGTGTCAGATGCATTGAATGCATCACTATAGTCACAACAGATAGTCCATCTCACCCTTTCACCTATCTCTCCACTGCATCTCCACTGGAACTGACATGTAAGTAGTTAACTGATGTATGTGTTCTGTTGCAAGTGAGTCTCTAGTTATGAATCAATTAAATAATTAATTCACTAAACTCTCACTAGTGTATCTTTCAGTTAGACTATATACAACTAGCTCAACTGAGTTTAACTCACTTAACTGAGTTAAACTAAATAACAACTCCCATAACCACTCTTCCAACTCTGTCACAACTTTGCCACTTCAGTTATAACTAAGTCCTCCATGCATGAGTCACCAACCACCCTAGTAATTGCATAATTCCTTCAGCCCACTGATTTGCCAAATATTTTCACTGAAATAAAGTGCTCGAAGAGAATAAGTTGATATTTATTGTCGGATTATTATTAAGGGCTAATAATAATCGACATGCACCTATTTTTAGATTAACGATCTCTAAATAGACTTTTCCTAATATTATAAAAATAGAATTTCATCTATTTTTCACATTTGATCAACCATCTACAAATAACATCCTACAACTTATAGAATATGTTCATCATGTCTAAAAATAGACATACACCTAAAAATAGCCTGCGGGCCCCACTTAGTGAAGGTGCTTACTTCTCACTAAGCTCATCATCTTGTTGAATCTCAACAACGAAAAAGGTATACGTTGAATAATCGTGGTCAATAGAGTTCTCTCCCGCATTATTTTAACCTTTTTTGGGCCTGAGAGACTAAATTTACGAAACATAACAACCATGGAGTTTACTTATGTTTTTCTTCCGACTCCCTAAAACTGAAAAATGTCGAGTCTCTCCTATACTGGACTCGTTAAAATTTAACAGTAAAATACCTGTCGATTACAAACGGATCGAACCACTCCTTACTAGGGTTCGATTTTAATACTATGATGGACTCATCCGAAGGATGAGCTTACACAAACAAGCAAATGTTATCCTCCTCAAGCTTGTCAAAAATAAAGAGGTACTTGCCGGTAATGGTGGGGGAAAAGAGAGAAAAAGAATCCAATTTTCACCCTTTTTTAGAAAGCAGCATGCTACTCTTGAACATGACACTTTGTCACACTTGTACCTAGGTTGGGAAATCCTTTGTCTAATAGTTAATAAAACCACATTGAAAGTCTTTAGCTGGTTTCTGGGTATTAGATTTAGGTCAACTACTGCCAAACCATCTGCAGTGGCGTTATGTGTTCAAGAGATAGTTCAAATAAACCATTCATTGCAAACATTTTTCTCCATTTTCGTTGACCATACTTGAGTCAGTCCTTGAAAATAAGTTTCAAAACTTAATCTAACGGTTTCGTGTCATGGCCTTTCCTGCGACGGGTAACTTTCTATCGATGATAGCTCATCATCTAGAAACTTGATCTAGAATCCTATCAGTACCTTGGGATCTGCATGCCCTAATGGCAGGTTTCTCACATTCAACAAAAGGTGGCATCATTGACATTCATTTGAACGATTCTATGAGTGTTCATCTGCAAACAATTTATTCACACTTCATAGATTGTATTGGAGTACTTTGAGACCCATTGTCATTGTTGGTGGTTTCTCTCACACTTGTTAATGGTTCACATCATTTATCGGTAATCAATTGGTTTCTACCATGTTCGACTTAAACACAATCGATCGCATGGATAGAATCGTACTAGTTCAGGAAGCGGAAATCAAGACCCTGGATCTAGTTTCCACCATCCAGGCTGCGAAGAGTTTTTATTATTCATGATATAGTATACTACTCATGACAGATGGTTGCATCCATACTGTGTCTATTTTTGATGTAATATTGAAACCATATATGTACCAAAACATTTAGTTATTTTTTATCTGAGTATGGGAATGCCTACCTCAGCGATGATATATATATATATATATATATATATATATATATATATATATATATATCTACTTGCATTGAATGTTTTTATAGGTTTTCGACCGGTGTCCCCAATCCAATCCTCGGAATGATAAAGAACTTCACTCTTTAGAACAACCTCAGACTTCGCACTTTAGGGGAAATCTATTACACATTATTTTGTCACCATGACATTTGACTGTCCATATAGGTCTATCACTACCTATATTGTGCTCCCTTAGAAGTAAAAAAACCCTAATGTTCCTAAACCAAGTCTTGGAATTGGAGAAAAGATCTTTAAAACCCTTAAAATTCTAACTTCGCACTTTTTCTAGCATTTTCTTGCGGGTGTGTGGATACTTGGTCTAGAAAATGTGGAAACCCCTACACGTTCTACTACTAAAACCTACAGACCCCCATAAAAATTCAAATAAAAGAAAAAGTAAATTCTAGAGGCATAGCTAGTCAAATATTCTCCCAACTGGAAGCTTATAGAGGCGCGATCAGTTCGAGATTTATCCCTTCACTCATGGAGCTTATCACTTGTTCCGTGGAGCTCAAATAACTTCATGAGACGAATCCATCCCCCTCTTCAAGGAACTGAAACTACCTCCATTTCCCTATAAATTGAGCTCAAGTTTCAGGCTCAAGGGTAGATTGTAGATTGTAGATGCTAAGCCAAAATATTGTAGATTCTACATATAAAGTAGACTGTAATTGCTGAAGAAATTCCCAAGAGTGCATACTCTCTACACTAGTTGTTGTTGGAATGAGAATGATCACACCGTTATTTCCTTAACTCGATGCTAGTATTCAGAGAGGAAGGCTTGTCAAAATGAAGGAGGAACAATTAATGTTCAGGACCCCAGGAGAAATATGTACAACATCAAGGCATCAGGTTGTAAGATTAATATTTTTCCACAAAATAATACATATGGATCTCTTTTTCTCATTGAGTTGTTCTTGTGCTTATTGAGTAACATCAATACTTAGGCTCCTTGATCACTAAGCTGGATTAGCTTTTCTTGATTATTATATGTTGCCGGTGCTTTGATACTTTTGTCTTGTCTTTGATCGTAGGTTCTACTTATTGGAGAAGCCTCTTTGGAGCGACTAGATAAAAGACTGCATCGAACGTTGGATTTCAAGGAAGGGTCATTCCCTCTCTATTTTATTATAATAATTTTGAATTGCAATTATTCTAGAGAAAAATGTTTCCAAATGGATGTTTTTTTCTAGCTATTCGTTGAATACTAGGGAGATCGCTCTTGTCCGCAAGAGGGATTAATCCACATAATAGAAAGGAGCATTAGTAAAGGAATAAATAGTTTTTGGGTTCTCCATTCTTGACTTGGAACCAAATGTGAATATGAAGAATATACTTGTGGTGGTATTTCCAAATATCTATGGTATGGCTACAAAGGATCCCATATATTTTTTATTCAAATTTGACAAAACAAATTAAAATAATTTCTTGCAACATTGAAGGATTTAGCCTCAAGATAGTTTATGGGACGTGTGAAGAATACTACTAGATCTTGGGATGGCATGAGAACAATCTTTCTTAATAAATATAAAGATTATTTCAGAACTAAGGAATCACGAAATGATAGTTTTAAGATGCAGCAATAGGAAGAGGAAGTTCTTGTGGACTATGCTGAGATATTCTTGTACACTCTCCAATAGAATAAAAAAAGTAAAATGAACAAGGATACAACCAAAACTACTTTTCTAAATGGTATACATGAAGATTACATAGAGATGCTTAATCTTATGGTGTTTAGTCAATTTAATGTTCTTAAATTGCTCACATAAATTTTCGACCGGAGTTGGTAAACTTGTGAAGTGAAAGTGCATTATATATGCTAGAAGCCTCTTTTAGCTTAGTTTATTGGTGTGATGATTGAATTTGTAGAGTTTTTTTTTTCCAAATAAAAAATCTGCAACTTTCTATTATTTGATAATGAAAAGTTACATTTTGTAGATGCAATTAAGCATTCAAGATGCCCAAAGGGCCCGTGTTCTCAAGCACACATCATAGCAAGGCTACCCATGAGATTACATATTGCCAGCAGGGTTGGGATTTTCACGCTTTCTTTTTCTCTTTTGGACAACATTCCAAGTCCTTGAATGCAGGGAGGAAGGAACCAAGGCTAGCTCATTTTTCCTTATGGAATTTTCTTTGTTGGAATCTGAAATTTCAGACACATGTGATCTTTTGTTTTCACATGAGCTTACACCAGATCAACCTTTAGTTAGTGTAGGATCCACCAAGGTGTTTTTTGTCTAAGCCATCGTGTTAAGTTCAAAATAATCTTGTAATTCATGTTATGGTACCCCCTAATCAGTTGCATTTTTTTTGCTCTTGTTCTGGATGGGTATGTCCCCTTCTTCTTCTGTCTCTTGCTCTGGTCCACCTGAGGGAAATCACCATCATTTGGTTGCTTTCCCTGTCTTCTTATTTTTTTATTTTCTCTTTTTCTGTCTAGACACATGTTTTTTAAATGGCCAATTTTCCTACATATATTGCACCTAAATGCAGAGCTTTCATAATCAAGGTGTTGTGTCCATTTCTGCTAGTTATGAATTAGTTGTATACTTTCTGGTATCCCCTTGATGAGAACCACCTCCACACAGATTTTTGTGAAAGTGAATATTCTCTCCTCCAATTGTTGGATATTGGTTTTGACATATCACCCTATAGTGTTCCCAATGCCTTCTAATACATTTTCATTCTAGAAATGAAGCGAGAGATTATACAACTAGACCCAGACTGACATTCTGGTTATCTTCATCATGTTTATGTCAAAACTAGGGAACCATGGTGTGATGAAGAGTTTGGTCGAACCCCAAAACCATGGTCTTGCCCCGAGAATGATGTCTCTGGCTTCCGATGAAGGGAAATTGACTATAAAGAACCCCTTGGAACAGATATGGATATCACAATCCATAGTCCAGTTGGTAATTATCCATAGAAAAATCTCCATTGGTTTGGGCCAAAAGAAGTTAAATATGTAAATTATTTCCTGCGATTCAAATGTGGAGTGATGTTCATCGATATATGGTGCATCAATGTTCAATTCTTGCATGCAGTTCAGCTGCTCCACAATGTATGGTTTGGGAGTATTCTCAGCTGGTTTGGGTGGTGTTGCTGCTTTGTTTTTCCCCTGTAATATGCTCCTGTAAGAGGGACCATTCGGAGTGTTGGTTCCCCTCATGGGTCTATGTGATCTATTATATTCGTATCTACCAGAGGTATTTTCTCCTATCGAACCTCATTTGAGTCTTAAATTCAATACAATGGAGGATTTATTTTGAATGTGATAGTCTTTTAACTAAGCTTCTTCCTTCAACAGCTTCCCTGAAAATATAAGACTTTGTTTTGAGGCCAGTGTTATCACTCTTAAATTTCCCTGGGTTGTTATGTTTGTTGTTAAAGAAATAACAAAGGTAACTATCAACCACTTTTAAGATTAGGAGCTAACCTTCCTAATGCTAAGAGAGGGCTCTCTCTTAATGATTTAATTTTGTTGTTTTAATTTATTTTAGGCTATTTATGTATGCTTAATTTGGTTTTATTTTGATTTGGTGGTGCAATTACTGATTTAGATGGATAGATGACTGTATTTTTCCATTGGGCTATGGAGTCAATGTATCAAGCAATCAGGACAGAATCAAGTCTAAAGGCAGTGTTCACAGGGTAAGGTAGCTTAGCAAAATCAAATCTTTTAGGGTGAATGGTGCAGTTGTTTTCAATCGGGATCAAGGAGAATTTAAGGATTCCTTAAACCAGATAATTAATGAAGGTGAAAGGGGTCAATCGAGATGGGAGACAAATTAAGGATTCTCAGATTCGGATATCATAACAAAACATGAAAATGAATAACAGTTCAAGACATAGTGTATTTAAACAAGTTCTGGAATAAAATTCCTGTTATAACATTTGGATTCAGAAAACATACAAGTTTATGGAATACCTAAGAAAATAGCAATGAACAATTGAAAGTACTTCATTGAAGTGGCTCAACACATGAATACTGTAATGCAATGCCTTTATTTCTTGTCCTATATGTTGACTTGAAAATGGTACTATAAACCCTCATGTATTTGGATCAATTACAACTATAGAAATGTTCAGGAATCCACACTCAATACATTGAATTATGAAGTATTTATACAAAAACTAATACAAAATATCCTAAAAATAATTTAGGAATTATTGAAGGGAAATAAAAAATCTTCATGCAAGAAGATAGAGACACCTATGTAACTAATGCAATCTGTCCCTACTTATTTGGTTTTGTTGTTTTCTTTTTGATTTTTTGCTGCTTTATCTCTCTGAGTGTTGCTTTCTCGCTAGATGCATTTTTTCTGTTGAGTGTCCTTTAAGTTGCCTTATCATCTGATTTCATCTCTTAACTCTGTTGATGTTTAAATTCTTCCTTTCATCTGTATTTACTTTAACTTGACTTCTCTGTAACTCTTTAACTTCGACTGCTATGTTTTCACCTTTACTTGTCTCTATTACTCTTTAACCTTGACTTCTCTGTTTTCAATTTAATTTTTACTATCATAGTAAATCATATAACTTTTCTCAAGCCTCTTCATCTGGTAATTAATTTTTACCATTCTCCTATAAATTTCATCAGCTTATGTGTATTTTGCAAAAGTAGGCTTTTTTATAAAGAGATGATTTACCTCATGCTGGAGGTAAAATAGATTTTCAAATTTCTGATAAAGTACTTTGCTTGTATGAATTCATTTCATGGAGGAATTGTTGGACTCTTCTTTGGCCAGTTCTCTGATTTTCTTGTCATAATATTCATGCTTCATTAATATATCATTGAACACTAAAGGATTAGGCAGACCTTTCTCCCTCAAAACATCAAATTTGACCATGAATATGGTTATTGCTAACTCCATAGTCTGACACTTATCTTCAAGTTGTGTCATCAATTTTCTCTTGTAAATTACCTTTCTTACCTCTAAGATTGTTTCTGTTCTGTCACTTATGCCAATTCCTTCTAATACTTGTTTGTTCTTGGGATTAAGAAACTTTATTATTTCAGTGGCCTCTTCTGGTTTCTTCCCAAGTTCCTCTTTGAATTTCTGAATAACGTCACTAGCATGTTTTATCAAATATTTCTTCTGAAATATTACTTGGATGGAAGGCCAAATATCATTAACAGAGTTAGTGATATTGGCCCACATTTGTTGTTTTGCTTGGGCAAGTTGCTCTTTTAGTGTTAATTCCTTTTCTAAATTCTGTATCGTGTCAGTTAATCTATTTGACTTATGTGTTTCATATTTATACATGATTTGAGGCAAATTCTTTTCGTCTTCTATACTTTTTACCTGATCTTTAAGTCTATTGATTTCAGTAGTCATTATTGACATGTACTGCATGGCTTTAATCAATTTACACGCCTCATCATTGGGATGAGTTGCTATTGATGAATATGTTGTTGGTGTAGTACCTGGTTTAACTTCTGTTGTTACTGGAATTGTTGTAGGTAATGGAGTTGATGAAGTAGATGGAACCGTTGTTGTAACTGTAGGAATGTCATTGACAAGTATTTCTTCCATGCTGGCCTTCTTTTCCTGCACCAATTTATCCATTTCATTCTCCATCTCTTTCAGTTGAGCTGTCAACTGAATGATGAGATTCATCATTTCATCTTTCTGACCTTCATTCTCCAAAAATTCTTTAGTTTTTGGATGTTAAGTGGGAGGTAATTTCAGCTACTTTTTCAATGCAACAATTTTTGCATTCTTATTTTTTATGCGCTCTTCAGCTGCTTTGATGTTCTTTGGATCATATCGTACCTCCATAACCAATTATTCAAGTGATTTAATTCTATTATCCTTAGATTTTGAAGATGCCTTATCTAGGTTTAATTGTGCTCTGATGTTTTCTAGAGAATTTTGCAGTTTTTGGACACTCATAGCTTTGTTGGTCATAGTGGAGTAAATCATTTTTCCAGCTTTCTTATGGAACTAAATTTGATCTATTGGATGTAGATCTTTGGCTTGAACTTCAAATGTTGTTTTCTTGTAGTTTGCTGATGACTTTTGAGCCTACACTGTTGGCTACAAAAAGGTCATTTTCATCTTCCTGGTTTTATAATCAAAGGTTGAAAGCAACCTGTTTTGGTCACTAGGGGTTTTTTTCCAGTATTGGGCATAGGTAACAACTTTCAATGCCTCATTCCTCAATTTGATTTCTTTATATTTTTCCATTATATCTTGTTCTTTGTCCACTTGTTTATTTGACGAATACACCTCTACCATGTGTTGCTTCTAAATGATTTCTGTATTAGAGGTTGATGGTTGATGAGATTCCTCTGAAACTGCTAGAGGTGCATTATCTTTGACCACTTTGTTTGTATCAATGATTTGAATTGTCTCAAATATTTCTTCTTGTTTAGCTACTAGATTCAGCTTGGGCTTCTTCTTGTACATTATTTTGAACTTGGTTTCAGTAGTGGTCTCAGCAGAATATGAACCTTATTCTATTGGCCTTTTTGAGTTCTTGTCTTGTGGGGCTGGAGTATGAAAAATGGAACTAGTATCACCTTCTCCTCTACCTCTTGAAAATTATTTTCCAACCACTCTGACTGGTCAGAGTACTTTTCAATTTATGGTTTAGATTCATGGACAAAAGAACTCAATTTAAATTTTACTCTTAACTTTATGGTAACTCCCAATGGATCATACTGCCATTTGAAACCATTGCTAAATTTGAAGTCTTGTAAACACTTCTCTGCTTGTTGACCAACATTCCTATTATTGCAAATGAAAGGACCAAGCTGGTTCTTAATTTTAAACTGAGTTTTCTTCTTTATTGACAGAAAATTAACCTCATCTGAATTTAGGACCTGGATGATATATTCTAATGTAAATAACCTCATTATGAGGTATTTAGGCATATTTTATGGAGTGATTTGACATCCATATACCCTAATTTTAGTGTGGTTTTGGTATAAATACCAGTCTCTTGTTCTACTATGTTCAGATAATTGCAAAAATTTCTTTATTTCTTCACTAACCCTAGGCTAACTTCTACTGCTTAGTAGGTTGACAATTGGATGAACAAATGAATCAATGATGTCCTTGTAGGTGAATTATGAGGAATCCTTTATGATTAAGAAAGTCTAGAAGACTATAGATTGGGGGTTACCCTCTATGTCCAGTTTTCGAAGGCTAACTGTGAACCTTTCAGACTGGAAATACAGGAACATATGAAACAAAACATATGAATACTTAAACACTCCTTCCTCTAGTAATTTAACTAATTTCTCATGGATGGTCTCTGACAGATATTGAGAAAATTTAAATGTGGAAGCTGGAGGTTGTCCTGGGCAGAAAATGGATAGAAAACCTAAGATTGAAGCATCTATATACTCATCTGTGAAGTACCCTAGAATGCAAGACAAAATTGTGACAATCTGTCTAGTTCTCTCTGAAAAAATTGAAGCTGAGTAAGGAGGGTTATTCTTTGGGATTTCTACTGATACAGGAAGAAAGGTTTGGAAGATTTGAAACCTCTTGGGAAAGGATAGCTTTAAATATATTTCAATGAGGATTTCAATAGAAAATGGGGCTTCATTCAGTTTGGGTTGGATCTGTAACATTTGGTTTATTGATTATGTAGTGATTGTGAAAATAATATATTTGTGAGGGGATACTAGGGTTATTTCTTTGTGCATGTAATTCATTTGACAGAGTCTGATGATTTCAGGGAATTGGAAGTTCTAACAGAAGATGTATTTAGGAAAATCTTATTCCCAAAGGTAGATATCATCAGCCTAGTCTATGGATTTATCATGGCTATAGCAGTGGTTGTCCAAGAGGCTGAAATCAGTGACTGTATCACTGATTTTGATGTCTTTTTCATCAAGGGGGGTATGTTAAACATCAATTATAGGAGGTTGTAGAGGGTTAACAATTATAATGCCCTGGGAAGCCATATATTTTTTTATTTTATCAATTTATTACTTTTTTTGTGCTGAAGTAATGGCTCGGACGCTTAGGAATACCTATGAAAACAGAGTTTTGGTATGCAGAAGTGGTTTTAGTCACAGCAGATGATTTCTTGGCCTTAAAAAGATTTAAATTGAGTCTTCACAGGTTCTGGTAGCAAATAAGCTTGAATTCTGGTCTAATTTGGCCTCAAAATAGGGCAACACTGGTTGCTTTAACTTGAAAATATGTCGGCAAGGCTTTTTCTTCACAATTTTGAGCAGAAATGGTTAACTAAAGGTAAAGAGCAGGCTTTAACGCTTTTTTGATTGGATGCAATAAATCATAAAGCGCGGGGTCAAATTCCAACAAGGTGGTATCATCACAATGGTTGAAAACAAGATAAGTGGTTTATCGCACTTGAAAAGGTGGGTTGGTGGTTTTGAGCTGGGGAGTGTGATAAGATGTACTGTTGATGCATGGAAAGGGAGCGAGGGTGTGAAACCACTCATTTCCAACCCCCCAATGGTTTTAAACTTCGGGTAATCGGGGGTGCAAAAAATATCATTGGCCATTAGATCAAATTAATGGAGATCTGATGGATGGACGAATAAGAGGGATTTGATAGGTGGGACTAGGAATGAGTCATGTGAAGGAGTTTAAACATATGTGGGTCAAGTTAAATAGTGTGGTAGGATATGTAATCAGTTGGGATTAATATGCAAGGTTGGGTTAATTAAAATTGAGCCTGGGATATATATAAACCATATGTTTAAGCTAATATAAAATGGTTAATATGATATGGGATCGGGGATTTTAATATAGGGGTTTTAATGAAATAAAATATAGTTTATGAAATAAAATGGGGTTGGGAAAATATATATGAGGGAGTTAATATATATTAATAATATGAGAATAAAAGGATATCGAGGAATGTTTTTCAATGGGGCCCGATACATTTAAACCTTTTTAAAACTATGCAAAGTGGGTTTTTACATGTTTTAATTGAAAAGGGGGTTAGTAATGTTGGGTGTGGAGCCTGATTATCTTGTTTACTTTGTATCACATCATTGGACCCCTATACCTTCAAAGGGGTGGCAATGCCACCCATAATTAATCGCTGTCGTGGGGGGTCCAGGGGGGCCGGGAGCTCTTTTCGGAGCCCCCCCCCCCCCCCCCCCTGGTGGGGGTTTTCGGGGGCAGCGCCTTCGAAGCTAAAAACAGATGTAAAATTTCCCTGTAAAAATATAGTAATTTCTAGTCAATCTGGGCCATTCATTAGGCAAATGATCTGACAGTAGAAGTTATGTTTAGATTAGGGTTTTTTGCCCTAGATGGAAACCCCCTTGTATATATGAGGGTATTTTATTGCGGCTGTGTATTGTATGTGTATTCTTGGAGCGAGAAACAGAGAGGGAGATTGTGAGAGAGAACAGAGGATATTACAGCGGATCTGCTGTAGGTTTTGTCTCTTCATTTTGCTGGATAATAGAAAGGAAGGACTGGCTGTTCGGGGTGGACGTAGCCCAAACTGGGTGACCCACGTATATTTGTGTCTCTCTGGTTTTATGTGTTTTGTGTGCTTGTATTTTCCGCATATTTTATGTGTTGCATTGCTCTGTAATATTTAATTTTCTAACAAATGGTATCAGATTCGAAGGTATATTTGGCTGATAAACTCGTAGGAAAGAAGGGTTCCTGGTTCGAGTGGAAGCAATTGCTGATGATGGTAAATTTAGGGTCAAGAAATTTAATGGCCAAAACTTCCCACTGTGGAAGATGCAGATGGAAGATTCTCTGTATGAAAAATATCTGTACCTACCATTGAGCAGAAGAAAAAAAAAAATCGGCGGCCATGACAGACGCGGAATGGAACATTCTCGATAGAAAGGCACTCGGAACAGTACGGTTGTGCCTTGCGGCATCAATCACCTTCAATATTTCGAAGGAAACAACAACAAAGGGTTTGATGCAAACGTTGGCGAAACTATATGAAAAACCCTCGGCCTCAAACAAGGTATTTCTTATGAAACGACTATTTAATATGAAGATGTCGGAAGGTGGATCTGTTGTGGACCATTTAAATGAATTTAATACAGTTACCAGTCAGTTAAGTTCTGTAGGGGTAAACTTTGATGATGAAGTTAGAGCTTTGTTATTCTTGTGCTCATTGCTAGAGAGTTGGAATGGTTTAGTAATGGGCATTAGTAACTCTGTCTCTGGATCTAGTACTTTAAAGTTTGATGATGTTTTTGGTGCTATCCTTAGCAAGGAAATGCGATGGAAAAGCTTCGGTGAGACATCAAGAAATGCTTTGAGTGCAGAGTCTAGGAGAAGAAGAGTGGAAAGAGGAAAGAGCTCGGTATATCATAGTAAATCAAGGAAAGGCAGATCCAAGTCCAGATCGGGGATAGTGTGCTGGAATTACAGAAAGAAAGGACACCTAAAGGAAGACTGTAGATCTCAGAAGGGAAAAGAAGGAGAGACACAGCAATAAAACAATCATGAAGCAAATGTGACAGGTGATGTGTTACAAGATGCTTTGATTCTTTCTTTCGAAAATGTTACTGATTCTTGGGTTGTAGATTCAGGGGCTTCATTCCATGCCACACTTGATAAGAAATATTTTCATGACTATGTTCAAGGAGATTTTGGACAAGTTCGTTTGGGTGATGATAAACCCTGTAAAATTGTTGGAATGGGGAAAGTTCTTGTAAAACAACAGAATGGAAACCAATGGCTACTAAAGGAGGTAAGGCATGTTCCAGATCTGAAGAAAAATCTGATTTCAACAGGGCAGTTAGGCGGTGAAGGTTGTGTGACAACTTTCACAGATAAAATTTGGAAGGTCACCAAAGGAGCCCTGGTAATAGCAAAAGGCGAAAAGGTTGGTACATTGTATTTATGCAATGGTATTTCTAACTCTGTTAATGCTTTAACCTCCAAAGGAGCAGATGCAGCATTATGGCATCATAGGCTCGGACACATGAGTGAGAAGGGGATGAAGATTCTTCACTCAAGAAATTTGTTGCCAGGTTTGAAGAATGTTGATTTGGATTTCTGTGAAAATTGCATTTATGGAAAACAAAAGAGTCAGATTTCTCAGAGTTGGGAAAGAAAAGAAGAGCGAAAAATTGGAGCTTGTGCATACAGATGTATGGGGACCTGCTCAGGTATCATCTCTCGGTGGCTCTCGTTATTATGTTACTTTTATTGATGATGCAACTAGAAAAACATGGATTTATTGTATTCAGAATAAATCCGATGTATTTGATACTTTCAAGAAATGGAAAGCTTTAGTTGAGATTGAGACAGGAAAGAAGTTGAAGTGTCTCAGATCAGACAATGGAGGTGAATATTGCAGCAAATAGTTTGACAGGTACTGTTCAGAGCATGGAATTCATAGAGAGAAGACAGTTCCAAGAACACCACAAGAAAATGGTGTGTCAGAAAGGATGAACAGAACAATCATGGAGCGTGCAAGGTGCATGAGATTGCATGCAGGATTGCCTTTACAATTTTGGGCAGATGTTGTAGATACTGCTGTTTATCTAATAAACAGAGTGCCTTCAAGTTCCTTGGATGGTGGTATTCTAGAGGAAGCATGGACAGGTAAAAAGGTAAAATACTATTTTTTAAAGCCTTTTGGTTGTGAGGCCTTTGTCCATATTAATAAAGAAAATAGAACAAAGCTTGAGGCAAAATCAAAGAAATTTACCTTTATTGGAAATGGTGCTAATGATTTTGGTTATCACTTATATGATTATGAAAATAACAAAATCATTAGGAGTAGAGACGTAATATTCAATGAAAAGGTCTTGTATAAGAATCAACTGCAGGAAAAGAAACAAGAAAAAGAAAGCAAGGAATACACGGTTCTTGATGAGATAACTGAAAAAGTAAAGGTGCCTGAAAATAATAATAATCAACAACCATAGCAGCAGCAACCACCACAACAGCAACAGGCACCTCAAACACCTGAAAGTGGTGTTAGAAGATCTACCAGGATAAGTAGACCCCTTGAACGATACTCTCCTTCATTATATTATTTATTGTTGACTGATTCTGGTGAACCCGAATGTTATGAAGAAGCAATGCAAGTTGAAAGCAGGAAGAAGTGGGAGCTAGCCATGGAAGAAGAGATGGACTCCTTAATGCATAACCAGACTTGGGACTTAGTCAGGTTGCCTGCAGGTAAAACTGCATTGCAGAATAAATGGGTTTACAGGATGAAGGAAGAAGATGGAGGAAAACAGAGGTACAAAGCTAGACTTGTGGTGAAGGGGTTTGCACAGAAGAAAGGTATTGATTTTGATGAAATGTTTTCTCTTGTTGTTAAAATGAATTCAATCATAACTATGTTAAGTCTTGTAGCAGTGGAAGATTTACATATTGAACAGTTAGATATAAAGACAACATTTCTCCATGGATATTTGGAGGAACAAATATACATGCAGCAACCAGAAGGATATGACGTAAAAGGGAAAGAAAAATTGGTGTGCAGGTTAAAGAAGAGCTTATATGGCTTAAAACAGGCTCCAAGGCAGTGCTATCTAAAATTTGACAATTTTATGTCTGAACAAGGTTATACTAGATGTCACTCTGATCATTGTGTTTATCTAAAAAGGCAAAATTATGGCAGCTATATTATATTGTTATTGTATGTAGGTGACATGCTTGTTGCAGGGTCTAACATGCAGGAAATAAATGTGCTCAAAAGAAAATTGGCAAATTCATTTGCAATGAAGGATTTTGGAGCTGCAAAACAAATCCTTGGTATGAGGGTAACTAGAGACAGGAAAAATCGCAAATTAACACTGTCTCAGAATGAGTACATAGAAAAGGTGTTGAAAGTATTTAATATGCACAATGCAAAACCAGTTAGTACACCTTTTGCTAGCCATTTCAAACTTAGTAAGGAGATGTGCCCAAAGACCCAAGAAGACATGGACTATATGTCTAAAGTTCCATATGCATCAGCAGTTGGAAGCTTAATGTATGCAATGGTCTGCACAAGGCCTGATATTGCACATGCAGTGGGAGTTGTAAGAAGGTACATGAATAATCCAGGAAAATAACATTGGATGGCAGTAAAATGGATTCTCAAATATTTGAGAGGTACCACAAATCAAGCATTATGCTTTGGTGGTTCAAACATTGCTCTACAGGGATATGTTGATGCAGATATGGCAGGTGACAGAGATAACAGGAGGAGCACTACAGGATATGTATTTACTGTAGGTGGAACAGCTGTCAGTTGGGTTTCAGAAATCCAAAGTGTTGTTGCACTTTCAACAACAGAAGCAGAGTATGTTGCTGCTACAGAGGCTAGTAAAGAAATGATTTGGTTACAAAGGTTTATGGATGAATTGGGTAAGAAGCATGATATGGGCACGTTATACAGTGATAGCCAAAGTGCCATTCATATTGAAAAGAACTCAGCATTTCATTCCAGGACTAAACACATACATCTCAAGTACCATTTCATACGGTCAGTATTGGAAGATGGAGAGTTGAAGTTGGAAAAGATACACACTAGCCAAAATCCTGCAGATATGCTAACAAAAGTTGTAACCAGGGAGAAAATGAGAATGTGCTCAGTTTCAATTGGTCTTCAAGGATGACGATGAAGATGAGGAATAGCCAGGTCCAAAGAGGAGTCATTGTCTAGCAAAATGAAGCAGCGGTGGAGTTGCTACAATCAGTCTCCAAGTGGGAGATTGTTGGGCGTGGAGCCTGATTATCTTGTTTATTTTGTATCATAGCATTGGACCCCTATACCTTAAAAGGGGCGGCAACGCCTCCCGTAATTAATCGCTTCCGTGGGGGGTCCAGGGGGGGGCGACAACGCTTTTTGGAGCCCCCCCCCTGGCGAGGGTTTTCGAGGGCAGTGCCCCCAAAGCTAAAAACAGATGTAAAATTGCCTTGTAAAAGTGTAGTAATTTCTAGTCAATCTGGGTCGTTCATTAGGCAAATGATATGATGGTAGAAGTTATGTTTAGATTAGGGTTTTTTTCCCTAGAAGGAAACCCCCTTGTATATATGAGGGTATTGTATTGCGGCTGTGTATTTTATGTGTATTCTCACAGCGAGAAACAGAGAGGGAGACTGTGAGAGAGAACAAATGATATTACAGCGGAACTGCTGTGGGTTTTGTCTCTTCATTTTGCTGGATAATAGAAAGGCAGGACTGGCTGTTCGGGGTGGACGTAGCCCAAAATGGGTGAACCACATATATATGTGTCTCTCTAGTTTTATGTGTTTTGTATGCTTGTATTTTCCGCATATTTTATGTGTTGCATTGCTCTGTAATATTTAATTTTCTAACAAGTAAAGGGGGAGTTACTTTTTCAAAGAAAAATGTGACTTTTAACTAGGGAAAGGCTTTTTAGGAAGGGAAAAGGGGTGAAATAAGGGGAAAAGGTTAAAATGGAGGGGAAGGGATATTTTCAAAAGGAAAGGGACATTTTACAAGGGAAAATGCCTTCTAATAATGGCAAATAGGGTTTTAAGCAAGGGGAAGGGAATTTTGGGGGATATTAGTGATATGAAATGACCAATTGATGCTTTCCATGACTTGTAAAAGTGCTTCTACCTACCCTTTATTTACCCTAACATTTTTTCTTCATTTATTGGGTGTATTTGAGCTTGCTGGCCCTTTTATTTTTCTTTTGATAAGAAAACTAATATGCTTCTAACCTTATAAATTAAAATGGCTCAGATTAAATTGATGAGCTCATTTTTATTCTCTACCTAACTACTGATTTACCAAGATTAAATTGTTTGGCTAGATATTTATTCTCTAACTATATTTACATGAAATTTAAGAGCATGAATGAATCAAGATTAAAATATTTGATCCTCATGGATTGTGGCATTTTGGACAAGCTGCACACAATTTTTATTTGCAAAAATTAATATAATAGTAGTGGCATTTGAATGTGCAACACTTTCATGATATAATTTTATCTCTTTTTGCTGGGGTTCATATTTTATATTCTTTTTTGGATCTTTTTTCTTTTATTCATTTCATTTTTTTTTAGGACTTACCCTCTTTTCATTTTTTAATATGGGAAAACATTTGCAGAAAGAAAAGTATGTACAATATTACAAGACTAAACATAGTCAATTCAAAATTATGATCCCTATTATTATAAGACCCTAACAGTGGCTCCCCTTGGGGATGAGAATTTCTTTGTGAAATGTCAAGAAATTTTAGATCAGTAGCCTTGGAGCTTTGACTTTGCTTCCCTTGAAACTATTTTCTGTGATCTCCTTTATTCACTCATATGATGCTATACCTTCCAAATATTAGGGCCTTCTCTTCAGGCTTCAACTTCAAAAGATAGCCATCCAATCCAATCTAAAATTTGCAATGATATTTACAATGAGAAAAGTAAACAAAGTAAACTAATGGTTAATATGGAGAAAATTACTGCTTCAACATTCTACCATTGACTAGTCCACCTAGTATATTTTTTCCATCTAACTCCTTTAAGAAAAATGCAATATTACCTATGTAACCATAAATGATGTATGTTCCTTTCCAAAGAAAATCAAATTTACCATGTTTTCCTTTTTTTTCTCTTCTGGAATCCCATTTGAGTACTTTATTACCTATGTAAAAATGATATTCTTTTGTTTTCTTATCAAACATATTTTTGATTTTATCTTGGATCATTTGTAATTTGACATAAACTTCTTCCCTGGTTTGCTGCAAATGTATTGTCTGATTTATCCTCCTTTGGATATCATTTGGTTCAACCTGCAGTTCTTGGATTATTTGCATCACTGGAACTCCTAAAGACGATGGAAAAACAACATCCATCCCATATACTAGTTGATAGGGAGAGGTACCAATAGACTTCTTTATGGTTAGTCTGTTTGCCCATAAGGCATTTACCAACTTTTTGTTCTAGGTCTTCTTGTTATCTTCTAACAGTTTCTTGATGATATGAAACATGCTTTTGTTTGAGGATTCTTCAATTCCATTACCTTGAGGGTAATAGGCAGTGGAATGGCCAAGGTTGATATGGTATTTGTTACAAAATTCTATCATTTTCTTGGATTTGAAGGTAAGCACATTATCAGTAATGAGCTTTTGTGGGCATCCAAATATAGAAAGGATTTTATTTTCAAGGAATGATATAATGACAGAGTTTGTGCCTTGTCTAGAAGGGATGGATTCTATCCACTTGGTAAAGTAATTAGTGGTTTCCAAAATCCATTTATGCTGGGAAGAGGAGGGTGGGTGAATTTCACCAATGATGTCTAAACCCCATTGTTGAAATGGTATTTCAGTTGAGATAGGTTTGAGGGGTAATGGTAGGAGTTTCCTTTTCCCTTCAAATGTATGGCATTTGTGACAAGAGGTCACATACTTTCTTACATCTGCAAAAAGAGTGGGCGAGTAAAAACCTACCCTCAAAATTTTATCAGCAGTTGTCTTCCAGTATAGGTGTCCTCCACAGTCGCCTGCATGAAATTATTGTATAACTTTATTAGCTTCATCTTTCAATAAACAGTTTAATAGAATTCCACCATGATCTTTCCAAAATAAAGCATTATCTATGATACAAAATTTCATTTCTTTTAATTTTAAAAATCTACCTTTAGTTCTAGATAAAGCAGGAGGAGCTTGTAAATTAAGTAAAACAAATATAATATTTGTTGGGTGTGGAGCCTGATTATCTTGTTTATTTTGTATCACAACGTTGGACCCCTGTACCTTGCTTGGGGGGTCTGGGGGGGCGGGCTGCCCCTGAAGCTAAAAACAGATGTAAAATTTCCTTGTAAAAGTATAGTAATTTCTAGTCAATCTGGGTTGTTCATTAGGCAGATGATCTGACGATAGAAGTTATGTTTAGTTTAGGGTTTTTTTCCCTAGAAAGAAAACCCCTCACTTGTATGAGGGTATTTGTATTGTGGCTGTGTATTGTATGTGTATTCTGAGAGCGAGAAACAGATAGAGAGACTGTGAGAGAGAATAGAGGATAGTACAACGAATATGTTGTAGGTTGTGTCTCTTCATTTTGCTGGATAATAGAAAGGAAGGATTGGTTGTTCATGGTGGATGTAGCCCAAACTGGGTGAACCATGTATATCTGTGTCTCTTTGGATTTATGTGTTTTGTGTGCTTGTGTTTTCCGCATATTTTATGTGTTTCATTGCTATATAATATCTAATTTTCTAACAACTGTTATCAAAGCCGAAGGTCTATTTGGCTGATAAACTTGCAGGAAATAAGGGTTCCAGGTTCGGGTGGGAGCAATGGCAGAAGATGGTAAATTTAGGGTCAAGAAATTTAATGGCCAAAACCTCCTGTTGTGGAAGATGCAGATTGAATATTATCTGTATCAGAAATATTTGTACCTACCATTGAGCGGAAAAACAAAGAAGCCGACGGCTATGACAGATGCAGAATGAGAGATTCTTGATAGAAAGGCACTCGGAACAGTACGGTTGTGCCTCGCAGCATCGGTAGCCTTCAATATTTCGAAGGAAACAAAAACAAAGGGTTTGATTAAGGCATTGGCGAAATTATATGAAAAATCCTCGGCCTCAAACAAGGTATTTCTTATGAAACATTTATTTAATATGAAGATTTCAGAAGATGGATTTGTTGTAGACAATTTAAATGATTTTAATACAATTACAAGTCAGTTAAGTTCTGTAGGGGTAAACTTTGATGATGAGGTTAGGGCTCTTTATTTCTGTGCTCATTGCCAAAAAGTTGGAATGGTTTAGTTATGGCCATTAGTAGCTCTGTCTCTGGATCTAGTACTTTAAAGTTTTATGATCTTGTTGGTGCTATCCTTAGCGAGGAAATGCGATGGAAAAGCTCCTGTGAGACATTGGGTAATGCTTTGAGTAAAGAGTCTAGGGGAAGAAAAATTGAAAGAGGAAAGAGCTCAGGATATCACAGTAAATCAAGGAAAGGTAGATCCAAGTCCAGATTAGGGATAGTGTACTGGAAATACGGAAATAAGTGACACCTAAAGAAATACTGTAGATCTCAAAAGGGAAAAGAAGGAGACACATAGCAAGAAAACAATCATGAAGAAAATGTGATAGGTGATGTGTTACAAGAAGCTTTGATTCTTTATTTCGAAAATGTTAATGATTTGTGGGTAGTACATTTAGAGCCCTCATTCCGTGCCACAACTGATAAGAAATATTTTCATGACTATGTTCAAGGAGATTTTGGACAAGTCTATTTGGGTGATTATAAACCCTGTAAAATTGTTGGAATGGGTAAGGTTCTTGTAAAACAGTAGAATGGAAACCAATGGCTATTAAAGAAGGTAAGGCATGTTCTAGATCTGAAGAAAAATATGATTTCAACAGGGAAGTTAGGTGGTGAAGGTTGTGTGACAACTTTCACAGATAAAACTTGGAAGGTCACCAAAGGAGCCCTGGTAATAGCAAAAAGTGAAAAAGTTGGTACATTGTATTTATGCAATGGCATTTATAACTCTGTTAATACTTTAACTTCCAAAGGAGCAGATGCAGCATTATGGCATCATAGGCTCAGACACATGAGTGACAAGGGAATGAAGATTCTTCACTCAAGGAATTTGTTGTCAAGTTTGAAGAGTGTTGATTTGGATTTCTATGAGAATTGTATTTATGGAAAATATAAGACAATCAAACTTCTCAAATTTGGGAAAGAAAAGAAGAGCGAAAAATTAGAGCTTGTGCATACAGATGTATGGGGACCTGCTCAGGTATCATCTCTCGGTGGCTCTCATTATTATGTTACTTTTATTGACGATGCAACTAAAAAAACTTGCATTTAATGTATTCAGAATAAATCTAATGTATTTGATACTTTTAAGAAATGGAAAGCTTTGGTTGAGATTGATATAGGAAAGAAGTTGAAGTGTATCAGATCAGATAATGGAGGTGAATATTGAAGAAAAGAGTTTGATAGGTACTATTCAGAGCATGGAATTTGTAGAGAGAAGATAGATCCAAGAACACCACAAGAAAATGGGGTGTCATAAAGGATGAACAAAACAATCATGGAGTGTGCAAGGTGCACGAGATTTCATGCAGGATTTCCTTTACAATTTTGGGCAGATGCCGTAGATATCGATGTTTATCTAATAAAAAAAGGGTCTTCAAGTTCCTTGGATGGAGGTATTTCATAGGAAGCATGGATAGGTGAAAAGGTAAACTACTATTTTTTAAATCCTTTTGGTTGTGATGCCTTTGTCCATATTAATAAAGAAAATAGAACAAAGCTTGAGGCAAAATCAAAGAAATGTACCTTTATTGGATATGGTGTTAATGATTTTGGTTGTCGCTTATATGATTATGAAAATCACAAAATTATTAGGAGCAGAGATGTAATATTCAATGAAATGGTATTGTATAAGAATCAATGCAGGAAAAGAAACAAGAAAAAGAAAAAAAAGAATACACAGTTCTTGATGAGATCACAGAAAAAGTAAAGGTGTCTGAAAATAATAATAATCAACAGCCACAACAATAGCAACCGCCATAATAGTAACAGACACCTCAAACACCTGAAAGTGGTGTCAGAAGATCTACCAGGATAAGTAGACCCCTGAACGATACTCTCCTTCATTATATTATTTATTGTTGATTGTTTCTGGTGAACCTGAATGTTATGAAGAAGCAATGTAGGTTGAAACTAGGAAGAAGTGGGAGCTAGCCATGAAAGAAGAGATGGAATCCTTAATGCATAACCAGAATTGGGAGTTAGTCATGTTTCCTGCAAGTAAAACTACATTGCAAAATAAATGGGTTTAGAGGCTGAAGGAAGAAGATGGAGGAAAACAAAGGTACAAAGCTAGACTTGTGGTGAAGGGGTTTACGCAAAAGAAAGGTATTGATTTTGATGAAATATTTTGTCCTGTTGTTAAGATGACTTCAATCAGAACTATTTTAAGTCTTGTAGCAGCGGAAGATTTACTTCTTGAACAATTAGATGTAAAGATAACATTTCTCCATGGATATTTGGAGGAAGAGATCTATATGCAGCAACAAGAAGGATATGAGGTCAAAGGGAAGGAAATATTAGTGTGTAGGCTAAAGAAGAGCTTTTATGGCTTAAAACAGGCTCCAAGGTAGTGGTATCTAGAATTTGACAAGTTTATGTCTAAACAAGGTTATACTAGATGTCACTCTGATCGTTGTGTTTATCTGAAAAGGAAAAATGATGGCATCCATATTATATTGTTATTGTATGTAGATGACATGCTTGTTGCGGGGTATAACATGCAGGAAATAAATGTGCTCAAAATAAAATTAGCAAATTCATTTGCAATGAAGGATTTGGGATCTACAAAACAAATCCTTGGTATGAGAATAACTAGAGATAGGAAAAATCGCAAATTAACACTGTATCAGAATGAGTACATACAAAAGGTGTTGAAAAGATTTAATATGCAAAATGCAAAACCAGTTAGTACACCTTTTGCTAGCCATTTCAAACTTAGTAAGGAGATGTGCCCCAAGACCCAATAATAAATGGATTGTATGTCTAAATTTCCATATGCATCAGCAGTTGGAAGCTTAATGTATGCAATGGTCTGCACAAGGCCTTATATTGCACATCCAATGGGAGTTGTAAGTAGGTATATTAACAATCCAAGAAAAGAACATTGGATGGCAGTAAAATGGATTCTCAGATATTTGAGAGGTACCAAAAATCAAGCATTATGCTTTGCTGGTTCAAACATTACTCTACAGGGATATGTTGATACAGATATGGTTGGTGACAGAGATAACAGGAGGAGCACTACAAGATATGTATTTACTGTAGGTGGAACTACGGTCAGTTGGGTTACAAAAATCCAAAGTGTTGTTGCACTTTCAACAACAGAAGCAGAGTATGTTGCTGCTATAGAGGCTAGTAAAGAAATGATTTGGTTACAAAGTTTTATAGATGCACGTTATATAGTGATAGCCAAAGTTCCATTCATCTTGCAAAGAACTCAGCATTTCATTCCAGGAAAAAGCACATACAACACAAGTACCATGTCATACGATCAGTGTTGGAAGATGGACAGTTGAAGCTAGAAAAGATACACACTAGCCAGAATCCTGCAGATATGCTAACAAAAGTTGTAACCAGGGAGAAACTGAGAATATGCTCAGTTTCAATTGGTCTTCAAGGATGAAGATGAAGATGAGAAACAACCAGGTCCAAAGTGGAGTCATTTTCCAGCAAATGAAGTAGCGATGGAGTTGCTACAATCAGTCTCAAAGTGGGAGATTGTTGGGTGTGGAGCCTGATTATCTTGTTTATTTTGTATCACAGCGTTGGACCCATGTACCTTAATGGGGCAATAGAATTTACAATTAAACATTGTCCGTGTCCAAGGCCGCGATCATGCCCCCCCCTCATGGGGTTTCGGGGGCAGCGCCCCCAAAACTAAAAATAGATGTAAAATTGCCTTGTAAAAGTATAGTAATTTCTAGTCAATCTAGGTCGTTCATTAGGCGGATGATCTGACGGTAGAAGTTATGTTTAGTTTATGGTTTTTTTCCATAGAAGGAAACCCCTCACTTGTATGAGGGTAATTGTATTGCGGATGTGTATTATATGTGTATTCTCAGAGTGAGAAACAGATAGAGAGACTGTGAGAGAGAACAAAGGATAGTACAACAGATCTGTTGTAGTTTGTATCTCTTCATTTTTCTGAATAATAGAAAGGAAGGGTTGTATCCTAAACTGGGTGAACCACGTATATTTGTGTCTCTCTGGTTTTATGTGCTTTGTGCGCTTGTGTTTTCCGCATATTTTATGTGTTGCATTGATCTATAATATATAATTTTCTAACAATATCTTCATACCATGGTGAATCTAAAAAAGATTCACTAATATGTGGAGTCACCATCTCTTCTTGATCATCTATTGCTACAATGAAATTTATATGTAAGGCTCGATAGTTCGATTCGGCCATGAGTTTGGCTAAACCTTGGCCTTTAATCAATTTAGTAGGATTTATTTCAATATCATATTCCAATATAGTGGTAATCCATTTTCCTCTCTTTCCATCGGGCCCATTCTGAGTCACAATGTCCTTTACCACAGAGTTTGGAATATATGCAATTATGTGGGAGTATAAAATATACACTGAAATATTTAATAGCTTTCATTAAAGAAAGTGTTTGTTTTTCCATAATTTTGTACTTTACTGTTGAATCTCTTAAGGATTTGATGAAAAAAGCAATGGGATTTTCATAACCCTCATCATTATTTTGCAACAAAACTGTTGCAATGGTATGTTCTGAAGAAAAATAAAAAATTATAAAATCTTTTTTGAAATTGGGACTTATGAGGACAGGTGTTTTAGTGGGTGCTTCTTTAATTGATTCAAAATAATGTTTAGCCTCTACTGTCCACTTAATTGTTGAATCTTTCTTTAACATGTTATTTAATTCTCTGATTAGCTCTGCTAAATCAGAAATGAATCTTGTGAGAAAATTTATTTTACCTATGAATGTGTTGGAACAGGGTCTCCTAAACCTGTGAATTTTGTCCATTTTTTGTATATTTTTTGTAACATTTAGTCTAATGCAGGGGTTTTGGGGCGGGTCAAAGACCCTAATGCATGTAACAGGTCAAGGGTAGACCAAGAGTTTGTAAACCACGGTTTGCGGACCATTAGATGTGTAGGCTAAATCGATATAAATAGATGAACCTTTTTTAGTCTTAAGTAGAAAAGATTGGAGATTGATGCGAAGCATGGATTGTTAGATCTATAGTTGGGTTGTTTGGGTAAGGACTCCTGTTAGCTATGTGCATGGAGATCCTCAGTCCTGCTATGTGCGGACCCTGTTGACTGTGTGCGCAGGTAGTATTTTGGGATTGTAAGAGGATTTTGGTATTAATATATATGCGAATTACTGTTGGATATCTGATGTTATATGGATCTCTTTTTTATGGTTCATTCGAACTTGGTTTATATGATTAAGTTGTGAAGTATCTGTTCGATAACTACAAAAGTATCTATATTTATGTTATTTGAATTTATGATTTGTTAATTGTTGCGATTATGGTTGCAGTGCTGATAGATTGATATTATGCACATGGATGCAAAGATAATCACTAGATCTGTGCCTGATAATAGCCCTGTTATATAAGCCTGTGAATATATCAGTTAGATGCGAGCTTAATAGGCTGGAAACGTAGACCTGCTTGACTTACCTTCTCTCTCTCAGGGTGCGAAAACCTGGTTCCAACACCCTCCCATACTGCTTCGGGTGAGACTTTGGCTTGCGCAAGCAGGTCAATGCCGAAAGGGCTAGTAGTATAGGGGTTTTTTGGCAAACCTTAACCTCCAAACTTGGGTCAGGATCCCTTGAGCCAACAAATTATTCCATTGCCGGCACCAGGAGAATTTTGAGAGAGAGATCGGGTAATGCCAAGACCATATTGGAAGCTTGAAAAGAAAGAAATCAACAAGTGGTTTGAGAAGCAAGTTCAGGAATTCGCAGTAAAAAAAAATCACAGTGTGAAGTTGAATGCATAGAAGGGGAAGAATAAGTACATTTTCATAGAGATCTAAGAAATTTTCTTTATGACATTTGTGATCGAGCTATAAGAGTGGCTCGCAAGGCTTGTATATTTTCAGAAGTGTTGGAAAGACGAGCGGATCATGCAGTGGACCCCAGAGCTGATCCAACAGTTAGAGAAGACTGATAACACCATCACTCGCATGGTAGATCCTTGGGTGGACAATTTGATAGGAGGATTTGTGACAGAATTTGGAATCGACCAATTTGTGTCCTACTCAGAGGTAGAGTGGAGGTTCTTCAAGGGTTTCTGGGGTAAGTTTATGAAAAAATTTCCATTAATGATTAAGATCGTATTGTGTGAAAAGGGCATTGTGTGTACTCATACGGAGTGAATGAGATCCGATCAAAGTGAGGGTACAATGCGCAGTGGTAAATACTAGAGAAATAATCAAGAAGGAGATCAATTTGTCTACAGTACAGTAAGAAATTCTATCGTGTGTAGCCCTCCATCTACGCCATATTCGAACCCTCATAGGGGTAAGAACTCACTGCCATCGCCACCAGAAGATGATATGGCCTCACACATGAAGCTACCCACCTTTAAGGACGTAGGAGATGAAGACAAGGATCAGTTCTGGTTTATTACAGGATCGGTATGGACTGCACAGAACATAGCTAGTGATGCAGTGAAAAGGGCACAACTATCCCTTGTCTTTGAAGGAAGATCCTTGGACTGGTATATGGGATACATCGACCAGCATGTGAATGCAACCATTGAAGATATTAAGAATGCCTTGAAACAACAGTTCAAGAAGCCCAAGTCCTACTCTCAGATATTGAACAACCTAAAGGATTTCAAGCAAGGACCATTCGAGTCAGTATGGGAAGCTGACCAACAGCTAAAAAAGGTAATTATGGAAGGAGGATTTATGTATGATGATAGACAACACACTGAGTGGTTCATTGCTATGTTGTTGCCCCACTTGCACGTGTCGATGGGTCATCAAGCCATTGAATCATAGGAGAAGGCCTTGGAGATTTCTATGAAGCTGTAGGCTACACCAAGAGATGATACCCAGTTAGGAGTACAACAAATACAAGGCTATCTAGAAGTAAGGTACATGGAGATCTAGAACTTTGGAAGGAGCGAGGAAATAGGGCTAGCCCTGAAAGATGGTTCATACGATGTAGGGTGAATGGCCACACCAAGGATAACAGTCCTTTGCTAGCAGACTACATGCAGATCGGGGGACCCAGCCCGTTGCGTCCTAGGGAAGCTGTAGGACCAAGTGGGTTGGTGCTGTAGTGTGATGATTGTCACGTTGCTGGGCTACATGATACCAACCACTGCCCCCACCTTGCCGCATATGTCCCAGAAATAAAGCAACAATGGTGCAGGTTTTGGAGATCTGTAGGCCATGATGAACAGAACTATTGGACATATGATCTGATGATAGATCAAGGAAACCTATATAGGGTACAGTCAGATCTGTCCTCGCTGAGATCCCCCTCGGGCATAGGTGGCTCCCAAACTAGGGTCATGGGAGGGGGTTGAGGTGGAAGCACAGGTAGGGGTATAGGACAACCGATCTACTATAACTGCGGGGCGATAGGCCACTTTGCAAGGGACTGCATGAATCCAACAAGTCTATCTCGTAGATACTACAGACAGCTGGACCATGTGATCGAAGACTGCTCGATTTTGGTTGCCAAGATGCAAGAAAAGCAGCAGACACCTACGTAGAATGTGCAAAGGGTTAAGTCAGAACCTCGAGACAAGGGGCCAAGAGTTATTGTGATAACACACAGCAGCATGGCCATCGGAGGACTTGCGGAGAAGGTTGAGGTAGAGCCTCTTATCCATAAAGTAGCCACTAGACAAGAAGGTTTGGACTTACAAAAGGAGAATGAAACCTTTGTCACATCTCATCAAGACTTCAATAAGGTTGTGGCATCTAACCCGCAAGCTTCCGTAAACCTCAAGGAAAAATGAGGAAGTTAAACCATTCCTGTAGGTGTGTCTGAAGCTGCTGCACAAGAAAAGGGCCATAGAAAGCCTCCAAGATTTAATTGGCAGCTGCACAGAAAGAAAAACCCCAGCCATGGAATTTAAGGATGTACACAAACTATATATGAATAAGAGACGCACTAGTAGGGAGATTAGGTTGACTGTGCAAATTGGTGATTATGAGATGGATCAGGTTGTTCTAGACCTAGGATCAGATTCGAACGTACTACCTAAAAAAACTTGGCAACGAATGGGAGAACCTAAGTTGGAATGGTCCACTATCCAGCTGCACATGGCCAATCAACGGAAGATAATCTCGTTGGGAATAATATCAAAGATCATGGTAGATATCGTAGGAGTTAAGGTCTGGGCTTACTCTGAAGTCATTCATATTGTCAGAGATGCGGACCCCTATCTTGCACTCCTAGGATTGGACTGGGCCATCGATATGGGAGGTATTATTAGTTTAAAGAATATAAGCATGGTGTTTTAAAGTGAAGGAAAACGAATGATCATACCACTAGACCCTATAGAAGGAGAAAGGTACACAGAGCTAGTACATGAGGTAGAGGAGGTGGACCACATCTCTAATTTAATTGTGAGGGATGAAGATTTGATCAATCCTATAGCCGATGGTGTGCTTCGCTAGGAAGAAGACAATGAATTCTCCTCAGTCTCTGACGGAGAAATTTAAAACTGTTAAAACCAGCTACATGATGTCTCCGTGCTGCACTGCCTGCGAATCATGAGGTATTTCCACTACATATCCTCATAGGTAAGAGAACTACCCTACTTTGATGGTTTCGGTAGTATAAAAGAGCTTTTGCAAAAATTTGAAGCTGAGGTTCCCAGAGAATGAAGGTTATGGGCACTTAATCTAACCATACACGCAAAACCTGCAAGATTGTGGGACACTAAGGAGGCATTCCAGGACTGGGAGGAATATCAAGACATGATGATCCTATGATTTGAGCCTCTGGTTGAGGTGCGCATCAAGACATTCCTTGGCCTAGGGGATCTGCATGAACATTTGTTCACTTGGATGGAGAAGTGGTACGACAGAACCACAGAGGAATGGGTTCACTTGTTTATTCAATGTTGGGGCCAATTCCCACTACATGGTACTTGGATGCGGAGCTACAGCAGCACACCTGCCATTGGGAAATCTTGAAGGATGAATTCAAAGGGACATTCAGATTAACAGGGGGCTCAGAGGTGCTTGATGAAGCTCTGCAGGATATAGACACCTTTGTATTTGGTGAATCCATCCCCTATGTAGCATTAGGGGCACCAACGTGGGAAGTGCAGCTACAGGATATTGTCAATTGTCGCAACATAACTATAAAAGAGTGCGATGAGGATATGCGTAATGTATATATCCTAGAGTTAGAGGGAGAGCGTGCGGGACCTGCACTATAGGCTGTGGATGTGATGAAGCCTCTGAAACTACGGGAAGTCAACATTAGCATGGGAGAGTAGCCTAAGTTGGCTAAAATTGGGGACTACTGAGATGATGACACTGTAAGAAAAATTGAAGAATTTCTCATATAATATCAAGACTTATTCCCAACTAAGTTTTCAGAGCTCAAGGGGATCACAGGAGACCTAGGGGTTATGCGCATGACGCTAAAACCGGATGCGCGTCCTATAAAGCAGCGACCTTATCCGCTGAAACCTAAGTATAAGCAGAAGGTTAAGAAAGAAATCGATAAAATGCTCGCCACAGATATTATTAAGCTGGTAGAGCAGTTGAATTGGGTAAGTCCGATGGTGGTTTAGGAAAAGAAGACGAAGGGGGAAATCTGAATCTGTGTGGACTTACACAAGTTGAATGACGCCTACATACATGATCCCTTTTTGAAACCATTCTCAGATGAGATCCTGGACAACGTAGGAGGCCAGGAAGCGTACTCATTCACTAATGGGTACTCAGGATACCATCATATCAGAACCACACCAGAAGATCACAACAAAACCATGTTATCCACTGAGTGGGGATCATTCCAGTATATAGTTATGTCGTTTGGTCTCAATAATTCCCCTGCTATCTTCTCACGTGTGATTGTCACAGTGCTCAAAGAATTCATCCACAAATTTCTGGAGGTGGACTTTGATGACTGTGTTAGACTCCTATACCAATAGGTGTCATTTTTCATGATTGTCTTGATTGAACTATGGAATATGTTCAAACCTTTTTTCGATGTTAAATTATTCTTGAAAATCAAAACGGAAAATTAAAAATATGATATGTTCTATGAACTAGTGGTAAAATATATTAAAATAATGGCGTTTTAAAAATAATCTTCATCAAAATATATTGTTGAAGGTGTTCAAGCATTATTTTTATTTTCATATTGCATACAATTAAAATAATAATTTTATACACCATGAAGAGCTAATTTGTTGAATTAATCATCCATTTTAATTGCAACAAGAATAGACAAAATGATTCCAATTAAACAATGATTCCGCAAAAAAGATACTAGAGATATGAGTTAACAACAAAGTCCAACAATGATCCATTTCGACAAATAATAAGAAATGATATATCGTCACAAAAGAAGATCGATAAGGGTTTGCAAGTATAAATGCACCCTAATAAAGAAGAGAAAATGGTAGTAGTAGATAGGGTAGGTAGATGGTGTTACAAAGTTTTATCTGATGAATGATGCTGCTACATGTTTTTGATCCTTTACTTTCATCACAAATACTAAAGCAGGAAATACACTGGAAAATCACAGCAAGCAAAGTCAAACTCATTAACTTCCCTCATCACTTTCCCCTCAAAAGTTTTACTAATTTCCCCCAAAAGTACTAAGGTAATTGGAGATCAAAGGGGCTCAAGGCATTTCCTTGACTTCTGGAGGGACCGGACCCTCGGCCTAATGATCAAAAAGACCTAAGCACTTGAAATAATTCATCATTGTTATCTTCCATCTTTAACTTTTTCCTAAGTAAAATCCTATTTTACTTAGGAAACTGATGCAAAATTCCTAATTCATCATTGTTATCTTCCATCTTTAACTTTTTCCTAAGTAAAATCCTATTTTACTTAGGAAACTGATGCAAAATTCCATAAAAATTCCTCAAAATAATTTGTTATTCTAAGTTTAAGTGTTGAAGATAAAACGTTGCAATTTACTTCACAAGTTATCACTTTCTTAGATGTACAAAAATGTTTTGATTTTCCTTGTCCTTTTCCATATTAACATTTAACTCTATTTACTAAATCCCTAGTGAAATACCCTTTCCTAAGTATATAACTCCCTTTTTTATAAATATCCCAAAAACCCATTTATTATAATGTTTACCAAAGTATTATATCCCCGCACATTGAAAATAAAAACCCCGCTTTATAAACCCTTTGGTTAAATATACCCTTATAATATAAATCCCGCCCCTATGGTGAATTAATTGTATTAATTCATTCATCATATAATAAAAAATATATATAAAAAAACTTTAGACATACAATATGTATGTTTAATACCAAAACATATCAATAAAACTTTGCGAAAGTCTTGCGCCACCGTGGTCTGTCCACATGGCATTCCACCTCGCCAACTCCGCCGCAACCCCTTTCTTTTGCATACGGGATTAATTAAGTCGCCTGGACTAATTAATAACTGTTTCCGCCAGTTAAAAAGCCCCCGGAGCGATTAAAAACATTTAAAAGTGTTTAAAAGTACGACGGGGCCCACATGAAACCTCCGCCCATCTTCCCATCGCCCCAGCCGTTGGATCAGCCTCCCGCAGATCAACGGCCAGCGTTGATCCCGCTGCCCATCCCGTGTAAGTTTTTTAACCCGCGGGGGATGGGTGGTTTTGAATAGTCAAACCATCCACGTGGCAGGAAACCTGTGGAATCGCTGCCCCTCCGTTAAAAACCGTCCTTGACCAAAAGCGGTGCGGGAATACCACTTACCGCTTACCGCTTACTGCCGGCTCACGTCACCCTGTACGTCGATGACGTCATCACCTCGAAAAAATAAAAATACTTTTAACTTGCGAATAAAGCCATTTTTTCGTGTTTTTTCAGTTATTTTCATTATCCTGAAAGCGACAGAGCTCCCGCTGCAATTTTCAAATTTCCACTGCAATTGACCAATTCACTCCAAGATTCCACTGCACTTGTGTTCGAGTACACTCCCACCATCGCCTGATACCTATTAAAAGCCAATTTTCGTCCAAAAACAGGTATTTATCCTATTACGCCCTGAACTTCAAATGAAACTCTGTTTTCCTTGTTTTTCGCTGAAATCAGTGTTTAAATCTTAGTCCTAAGATCATTCCCTGAGTTTTAAACTGTGAATTGTTCCCCCCGAACATGCAAATTGACCTGTTTCTCCCGTGAATTCACTCAATTCCTCACCATTAGCCAAATTTCCATTTTGAATCCACAAGAACCAAAATGGAAGCTCCTGTGGCTTTAAACGTTGCCCCATTGAACGCTCCTCATAGAGACCTAGATTTCATTAACAAATTGTTTGATTTTAGCAGGTTACCATCAGAATATGGATTTGGACCAACAATTTCAATACTAGTTGACAAAATTGTTTACTCCAAATTCTCAGATTTTAATATCTTCATTCAACAAACAGTTTGTATACAAAGTCAGAGAGGGATTAGAATGATGAAATGTTCCCAGTGAATGGTAAAAGTGAAATGAGAAATTACAGGGATAGGAAAAGCATAACAGTTGAAGAGTATCAGTGGTTAAAGTGTATCAGGTAAAAGTCAGAGTGCAAGTGGAAATGAAGTTACAGAGCAGTCAAAGGTAAAACAGTAAAAGTAATTACAGAGGCAGTAAAATGGTAAAAAGAGATGAGAATAAATTTCACCAATAGTGAATTTTGTCTAAAAGTGAAAGTAAAACAGTCAAAAGAGCAAAAAAGTAAAAAGATGAAAAACACAACAAAAAGGAACATTTTTGCAGAAATTGCATGTTTTAGTCATTGTTTTGCAAACACTATTGTGATCAATATAAAATTAATTTTTCAAAACTGAAGGAGGTTTATTTTCTTAAGAGTACCATATACAAAAACCTCTCTCACTTTTCTAACAGCTATTATGGTTTTGGAAATATTAAACAAAGTTGGAAAGCACTTTTTGCAGAAAATTACAGTCAAGTCATCATTTTTCAGAGAATATTGTGGCCAATTAGAAATACATTTTACAAAACTGAAGGAGGTTTATGTTCCTAAGGGACCCATATACAAAAACCTATCTCACTTTTTGCACAGTGATTTCAGAATGAGAGATACATGCACATCTTTAGAGGCTATTTTTCAGACTCTGTAAAACTCTGTTTTACACATATTGTTTACAGAGAATATTATGTACAGCTGGAGAGGAATTTTGGGAAAATGAAAGAGGTTTATCTCACCAACATATTAATCCACAATAACCTCTTTCACTTTTTACATATCTATTATGGATTGAGAAATACGAAGATATCATTGGACCCTAAGTTTGCAGAATTGTTGGAGCAGATTGCACAAAGAAAGGAAGCGGTTAGTGACTTGGATGCCTCATCATCAACTAAGAGTTGGATCAGATTCGAATTCTCCTCTTTGTCATCACCTATCCATCAAAAATAGTGCCAAATAGTTTGAGTGTCCTTTACTTTAGTTCTATTTATGTAACATAGTTAGAGAGATTTGTGAACCAATTTTGATATTTTTTTCAAGATATTTTAGTTTAGAATTTGTATAAATACTCCACTCTTGGAAGCATTTGGGTGTGGATTCTATTACTCTGCTGTAACACTAAGATTTTCGGAATAAAAACTTTTGGAGAGATTTACTTGTGGCTTACTGGATGACGATTTGAAGCACTGGACTTGTTGCAGGATTCATGTGTTGGACTACAGTTCAATAAGTGTTTCTACTCTTTGTCTGAAATTTTATATTAGTTTATAATACCATCATATCCATTTCTGAATAATTTACATAAAGGATTGAAACATAATTTGCTTAATTGTACTCTGTTTTCAAATGTGATTGTTCCTAAATGTTTTCTTCTAAATTAGCTATAAGCATGAATTCTTAAATGCTCCTGCTTCGCTAATTTAAGCACTGTTGATTGCTATAATAAAGAATCCTTTATTGATCTTTGTTTGTAGTCAATTCACTTCCTTCCTTTGAACATGGTGAAATATTCTTAGTTGCCTTTCATCCCTTCAAGATCATCCCACCCACTTTAAATTTTAAGGATTGTTCTCTGTCTAGCTATCTTGCCCTGTAATACCATCTTGTGCATAGAATAGAAATCCAGTCAATCCATCCTTTGACTCCATAGCCCAATGGACTGAAAGCTCTTAGCCTTGCCCTTAGTTTGTGGATTCCACCATTTTCCCAAAACAAACTTTGAATCTATAACTAGCCTAAAACCTTAAAAGAACAAAGATAAATCATAAAGAGAGAGCCCTCTCTGGATGCAGATTGGCTAGATTCTGCATCTAAAAGGTTGGTTTTTGGTTACCTCGGGTATACTTTCCTCTTACACAACTTCTAGGAAAACCTGAGTGATAACATAGTGGCGACCATACTGGGGATCTGAATCATTTTATTGATACTATTGTTTGATTTATAAGCTATGGACAGAGTCTGAAGATCAGCCAGGTAGCCTTTGAAATTGCTTTTGCATTGCAATTGCAAAAGTAAATAAATGTTGCTTCAGTCTATCTCTGGTTTAGCTTATAAACTGAACTTTGGATTCAAAACATTCAATCAGACTCTCTAGTTCAATAAATATTTGAGAAAATTTTAATTAAAAATCTTAAATTTCTTAAAGAAATCATAGAAGTTGTTTTGAAAATTCATAAAAAAATAAAATAATCATAAAATATTCAAAATTTGGTTTCCTGGAGAACTAACTTTTTCTTTAGAATTGTTTTACAGGTTTAGATCCGATCTATGATGGTGGACAGGATCAGACACACAAAGGTTAAAATCATCGACCTGGTGACTCCAAATCAATTTCAGAATCAAGACTCCACTGGAGGAATGAACCTCAAAGGACAATATGGAAAGATCAGGCTTTCAACTTGGATCTTAATCCAAGACCTTATGTTCTTTCTCATTAAGAAATTTTTTCAATGTATATTGTATTTTATAGAAGATCTTAGATTAGTTTTTAGTTATTTTCCTTTGAAGATTGTAAGTAATAATTCTCCTAATCTCTTTGAGCAGCTTTCTTATGAATCTAATAATGATCATTATCCAATTAAGAAGCCTCAAATAATCAAGACTGATCTTACAATCCCTGTACATATCCCTGTGCCATATAAAGTTCCAGATAGATATAAGCCCCTTATTCTACCTCCTTTACTCCATGATTTTCCTGAAAAATACTACAAGTATATTCCTAGATTTGATGGAGAAAATGGTATCACGGCCCAAAAACATATTCAAGGTTTTGAAAATTATTTGGATTTATTTGAGATTGATGAAGATGATGTTAAAATCATACTTTTTGCTCTTTCTTTGCAAAATAGAATAAAGAGTTGGTTCAAAAATCTGCCTAATGCTAGCATCTCAAATTTCCAACAGTTTATCAAACTTTTCCTTGATAGATGGATAATAAAAGTTAATCATTTTGTGATCATGGAAGAATATAATCAATTAAAAAGACATTCAAATGAAACAATACAACAATTTTCTGACAGATTTAATCAAGTTTATTATTCATTGCCAGAAAATATTAGACCTCCTCATGATTCAGCTCTCTTGCATTATCCAAGTGCTTTTGATCCAGAAATAGAATTTCGATTAAGAGAAAGAGATCCAAAAACACTTGTACAGATGCAAAATATTGCAGTTGATGTGGAAGTTAATCTCCAAATCAAACAGGAAAAGTTGAAAGTAGAAGAAGAGGAAACGAAAAACATTGCAGAGGTAAAACTCAACCTTTTGGTAAGAAAACTAGATGAATTAACACAGGAGATCACTATGAAAGAAGAATTTTTTATTCAAAATCACCATGAAGAAATAGAAGAGGTTGATAGCCATGAACAAATTGCTCTTAATTCAAATTATCATAAATCATAAAATGAATTTACAAATCAATATGAGGAAGAGGAATCTGTTGTTCTAATGTGTATGTTTGATGACATTCCTTATTTTGATGATTTGCCTAAGTATGATCATTATGATGATAATTATGTTCTCCAAAGTCAAGCTAACTTTACAGAGATATCGGAAGCTAGTTTGGAGGATGAAGAAATGCAGTTTCAGCAGATTGAAGATAGTGATCAGCCAATACAGATCAGCCATGAGAGTGAGGAAGGAAGAGCAGAAAATGTGGAAATAAGTGAAGATTCTTTACCTCTTTGTTTTGCTTCATTTCAGTTCATTAGAGAAAACTATCATGCCATCAATAATCAGCAATCTTTAGGAATTGTGATTGACAATAAAGAAGATAATGAAACTATTGATCAAGATTTTTCAGTTTCACAATTGCAGTTATCAGTTCCCATTGAAATAAATGATCAAATGACACAAGAAAGTTCCATACCACTATTTTTTGAGCCATTTC
Organism: Pinus albicaulis; assembly: GCA_034641835.2. Taxonomy (NCBI): domain Eukaryota; kingdom Viridiplantae; phylum Streptophyta; class Pinopsida; order Pinales; family Pinaceae; genus Pinus; species Pinus albicaulis. Next base: position 255,110,171 of record CM076581.1, read on the forward strand.
AGCTTTTAAAGGAAATGTGGTATAACATATTTAAAGAAAAGAATGGGAAACTTGTTGAAGTTTATGAAGTCCCATGGAATTTTATATGTCATAGGTTCCATCAATTTTCCCAAGATTTTCAGGATCCAATAGCAGATATGTTGAATATTGAAGGCATTCAAAGCATTCCTCTATTAACTAATTATGATTTTCAGAATCAAGATGATAAAGGATTCAACACTCAAACATTACAATCAGTAGGAATATCATCACAAATCTTATCTGAAAGTTTACAGGGAGATAAAGATGAAAATAGAATTTCATATTCATGGTATGGAGGCCATCCAGAACAGATGTACAGTTTTGCAGATCAGTTAAACATTAGTGTATATATTTTGGAAGATCCTTTTGTACAGTTTCTAGAGTCAACAAAGGAAATCAAGTGTTTCCTTATCCTCTCATTTGTTGACAAATTTCTAATAGGTTGCAGAAGTACAGTTTTGATAATCAACAAGAAAATGCAACAAAATCTATCAAAGTACATAATGCTTGAATGGTTGCATTGGCTATTTCATTTTACCTAACTAGAAGTTGAACAGTAGATTGAGTAGGTAAATGAGTGCCAATAAGCTCAGAATTTTGAGCATTTTTTTTTTTTTTAGTTTTCAATTTACAACTAGTTTTTCATTAAGTTCGTTTGAAAATTTTTGTGTGTTGTTTTAAGTTTCAAGATTAGATTTCAGGTTGCAGAAAAATGACTATATTCAATTCAAGATTTTCAGCCACAGCTAATGCATCAGTTTTAATTGGATGGTGACTTCTTGAAGTTGAAGCCCGAAGTGAAGGCCCTAAGCTTCAAAAGTTTCACTATCATATGTACAATAAAGCTACCAGAAGAAGGAGATTACATAGTTCAGTTTGAAGACATGTTTAGGCATCTGATCTGCTGTTCTTGACTTTTCACAAGGAAAAGCCATCCCCAAGTGGAGCCAGTGTTAGACTCCTATACCAATAGGTGTCATTTTTCATGATTGTCTTGATTGAAATATGGAATATGTTCAAACCTTTTTTCTTGAGCAAAGGTGTTCCATATTCTTGAAAATTCAAAAAATCAAAAAAATTTAAAAATTGTAAAGAGGGTATACCCTAAAAGAAAAATCAAAGGGTAAAAAGAATAAAAATGGCCAAAAAGTTTATTCATATTTCAATTTCATGTTGTAGATTAGAAAATAAATATCTGACCAAACAGTTTAATCTTGGCAGATAAGTAGATAGGTAGAGTTAATAAGAAGTGCTCAACAGTTTAATCTGATCCCTTGGATGTAATAAGGGTAGAAATAGATAGATTTATCATGTAAAAAGAAAAGGTTGAAAAGGGTTTGCAAGTCTAAATGCACCCTAATAAAGAAGAGAAAATGGTAGTAGTAGATAGGGTAGGTAGATGGTGTTACAAAGTTTTATCTGATGAATGATGCTGCTACATGTTTTTGATCCTTTACTTTCATCATAAGTACTGAAGCAGGAAATACAATGGAAAATCACAGCAATCAAAGTCAAATTCATTAACCTCCCTCATCATTTTCCCCCTCAAGAGTTTTACTAATTTCCCCCAAAATTACTAAGGTATTTGGAGATCAAAAGGGCTCAAGGAATTTCCTTGACTTCTGGAGGGACCGGACCCTCGGCCTAATGATCAAAAAGACCTAAGCACTTGAGATAATTCATCATTGTTATCTTCCATCTTTAACTTTTTCCTAAGTAAAATCCTATTTTACTTAGGAAACTGATGCAAAATTCCATAAAAATTCCTCAAAATAATTTGTTATTCTAAGTTTAAGTGTTGAAGATAAAATGTTGCAATTTACTTCACAAGTTATCACTTTCTTAGATGTACAAAAATGTTTTGATTTTCCTTGTCCTTTTCCATATTAACATTTAACTCTATTATATTAAATCCCTAGTGAAATACCCTTTCCTAAGTATATAATTCCCTTTTTTATAAATATCCCAAAAACCCATTTATTATAATGTTTACCAAAGTATTATATCCCCGCACATTGAAAATAAAAACCCCGCTTTATAAGCCCTTTGGTTAAATATATCTTTATAATATAAATCCGCCCCTATGGTAAGTTAATTGCATATGATTAGTTTACCATATAATAAAATTATGTATCCAAAAAGCGTTAAACATATGGTATATATGTTTAATACCAAAGAAAAATAAATCCGAAGTTTTATGCCAACGTGGCTTGTCCACTTGGCATTTCCCTGATGATTAAAACCCCACGGCGACCCCCCATTTCCTTCATTCTTTCCGCCAGTTAAAAAGCCCCCGGAGCGATTAAAAACATTTAAAAGTGTTTAAAAGTACGACGGGGCCCACATGAAACCTCCGCCCATCTTCCCATCGCCCCAGCCGTTGGATCAGCCTCCCGCAGATCAACGGCCAGCGTTGATCCCGCTGCCCATCCCTTGTCAGCAATTTAACCAGCGGGGGATGGGTGGTTTCTGAATAGTCAACCATCCACGTGGCGATTATCCTATGGAATCGCTGCCCCTCCGATAAAAACCACCCTCGACCAAAAGCGGTGCGGGAATACCACTTACCGCTTACTGCTTACCGCCGGCTTACGTCACCCCGTACGTCGATGACGTCATCACCTCGAAAAAATAAAAAATACTTTTAACTTGCAAATAAAGCCATTTTTCGTGTTTTTTCTGCTCTTTTCGTTATTCTGAAAGCGACAGAGCTCCCGCTGCAATTTTCGAATTTTCACTGTAATTGAGCATTTCGCCCCAAAATTCTGCTGCGCCCGTGTTGAAGAACAGTCCCGCCATTGCCTGTTACCTGTTAAAGAACCAGTTTCCGTCTAAAAGCAGGTATTTATCCTATTACGCCCCGAACTTCAAACGAAACTCTGTTTTCCTTGTTTTTCACTGAAATCAGTGTTTAAATCTTAGTCCTAAGATCATTCCCTGAGTTTTACGACTAAAAATTGTTCCCCCCAAACCTGCAAATTGACCTGTTTCTCCCGTGAATTTACTCAATTCCTCACCATTAGCCAAATTTCCATTTTGAATCCACAAGAACCAAAATGGAAGCTCCTGTGGCTTTAAACGTTGCCCCATTGAACGCTCCTCATAGAGACCTGGATTTCATTAACAAATTGTTTGATTTTAGCAGGTTACCATCAGAATATAGATTTGGACCAACAATTTCAATACTAGTTGACAAAATTGTTTACTCCAAATTCTCAGATTTTAATTCAATATCTTCATTCAACAAACAGTTTGTATACAAAGTCAGAGAGGGATTAGAATGATGAAATGTTCCCAATGAATGGTAAAAGTGAAATGAAAAATTACAGGGATAGGAAAAGCATAACAGTTAAAGAGTATCAGTGGTTAAAGTGTATCAGGTAAAAGTCAGAGTGCAAGTTAAAATGAAGTTACAGAGCAGTCAAAGGTAAAACAGTAAAAGTAATTACAGAGGCAGTAAAATGGTAAAAAGAGATGAGAATAAATTTCACCAATAGTGAATTTTGTCTAAAAGTGAAAGTAAAACAGTCAAAAGAGCAAAAAAGTAAAAAGATGAAAAACACAACAAAAAGGAACATTTTTGCAGAAATTGCATGTTTTAGTCATTGTTTTGAAAACACTATTGTGATCAATATAAAATGAATTTTTCAAAACTGAAGGAGGTTTATTTTCTTAAGAGTACCATCTACAAAAACCTCTCTCACTTTTCTAACAGCTATTATGGTTTTGGAAATATTAAACAAAGTTGTAAAGCACTTTTTGCAGAAAATTACAGTCAAGTCATCATTTTGCAGAGAATATTGTGGCCAATTAGAAATAAATTTTACAAAACGAAGGAGGTTTTTGTTCCTAAGGGACCCATATACAAAAACCTATCTCACTTTTTGCACAGTGATTTCAGAATGAGAGATACATGCACATCTTTAGAGGCTATTTTTCAGACTCTGTAAAACTCTGTTTTACACATATTTTTTACAGAGAATATTATGTACAGCTGGAGAGGAATTTTGGGAAACTGAAAGAGGTTTATCTCACCAACATATTAATACACAATAACCTCTTTCACTTTTTACATATCTATTACGGATTGAGAAATACGAAGATATCATTGGACCCTAAGTTTGCAGAATTGTTGGAGCAGATTGCACAAAGAAAGGAAGCAGTTAGTGACTTGGATGCCTCATCATCAACTAAGAGTTGGATCAGATTCGAATTCTCCTCTTTGTCATCACCTATCCATCAAAAATAATGCCAAATAGTTTGAGTGTCCTTTACTTTTATTTCTATTTATGTAAATAGTTGGAGAGATTTGTGAACCAATTTTGATATTTGTTTCAAGATATTTTAGTTTAGAATTTGTATAAATACTCCACTCTTGGAAGCATTTGGGGGTGGATTCTATTACTCTGCTGTAACACTGAGATTTTCGGAATAAAAGCTTTTGGAGAAATTTACTCGTGGCTTACTGGATGACGATTTGAAGCACTGGACTTGTTGCAGGATTCATGTGTTGGACTACAGTTCAATAAGTGTTTCTACCCTTTGTCTGAAATTTTATATTAGTTTATAATACCATCATATCCATTTCTGAATAATTTACATAAAGGATTGAAACAAAATTTTCTTAATTGTACTCTGTTTTCAAATGTGATTGTTCCTAAATGTTTTCTTCTAAATTAGCTATAAGCATGAATTCTTAAATGCTCCTGCTTCGCTAATTTAAGCACTGTTGATTGCTATAATAAAGAATCCTTTATTGATCTTTGTTTGTAGTCAATTCACTTCCTTCCTTTGAACATGGTGAAGATTCTTAGTTGCCTTTCATCCCTTCAAGATCATCCCACCCACTTTAAATTTTAAGGATTGTTCTCTGTCTAGCTATCTTGCCCTGTAATACCATCTTGTGCGTAGAATAGAAATCCAGTAAAGCCATCCTTTGACTCCATAGCCCAATGGACTGAAAGCTCTTAGCCTTGCCCTTAGTTTGTGGATTCCACCATTTTCCCAAAACAAACTTTGAAACTATAACTAGCCTAAAACCTTTCAAGAACAAAGATAAATCATAAAGAGAGAGCCCTCTCTGGATGCAGATTGGCTAGATTCTGCATCTAAAAGGTTGGTTTGTGGTTACCTCGGGTACACTTTCCTCTTACACAACTTCTAGGAAAACCTGAGTGATAACAGACTGGACTATCTTCGGCTTAGTAAAGACGCGGGTTTCGAACCTGTGCATGATGTTGGATGCCTGTAGAAAGCACAAAATCTCCCTGAACATCAAGAAATGTATCTTCTATGTACCTTTCGGAATCCTACTTGGACATATAGTGTGCCGACAAGGTTTGATGGTTGACCCTGTGAAAGTTACAGTTATCATCAATCTGGCAGTAAATACAACCGAGAAATAGCTGTGTACTATCCTTGGGCATATAGGCTACTACTGAAAGTTCATTCAAGGATACGCACTGATCACAACACCTCTGGAAAAGCTGCTCAAGAAAGACGTTTCATTTTTTTGGGATGACGAGTGGCAGAAGAGCTTTGAGCTACTCAAGGAAAAGATGGTATCTACGCCTATACTTATTTTTCTTGATTGGGCAAAGGCATTCCATGTTCACATTGATGCTTCAAGAATTTCCCTGGGATTTGTCCTTACACAACCTAGGGATGGAGACATTTATCACCGAGTTGCATTTGCAAGTCGAAAACTCTCTGGTGTGGAGCGCAACTATGCCACCACGGAGAGGGAAGGATTGGCCATGGTTTATGTGTTGTAGATGTATCGGCACTATCTGGTAGGGGGTCACTTCAAAATGTTCACAGATCATTTGGCTTTGAAGTACCTGGTGAATAAGTCTATTTGGGGGGGGGGAATATGCCAATGGCTTCTGCTCTTCTAGGAGTATGACTTTGAGATCATTGTCAAGCTAGGGAAGTTGAATGTCGGGCCACATCACTTGTCTTGAATTGAGAGTGGTGGGGAATCGACCAACCTAGAGGAGGGGTTGAATTATGCCCAACTATTTTCTATTAATGTGGTTGATGCGCACTTCGCTGACATCATTCAGTTCCTAACTATAGGCATGGAACCTGTGGAGTATTCGGTGCAAAAAAAGAAAGAACTAGTAGCCCACACTATGGATTTTACCATCATCGCAAGACATCTATATAATATGGGAGCAGATGAAGTGCTGCACAAGTACGTCCTAGAGCATGAACGCCATGATATCTTGGTAGAAGCCTATGATGGGGTAGCAGGAGCTCACTACGCAGGGAAATCGACATCACAAAAAATCTTAAGAGCTAACCTATGGTGGCCTACCCTGCATATTGACTCTCGCGACTTTTGTAAAGCCTATGATACATGCTAACGGATAGGAATTCCATCGCATAAAGATGAAATTCCCCTTCAATTGCAATGGCCCTACAAGCCTTCAAAAAATGGGCCATTGATTTTGTGGGACTTATTAAGCCACCCGGAAAGAAGATAGGTGCATGCTATATCATCACTGCCACTGAATATGTAACCAGGTGGGCTGAAGCACAAGCGGTGAAATATTTCACTGCAGATACTGCTGCGCATTTCATCTTTGAGAATATTTTGACCAGATTTGGGTGTCCAAAAATCTTGATGAGCGATAGGGCTACGCACTTTGTTAATGAGACCATACAGGTCTTAATGGAGGAATTTGAGATCCATCATGCCAAGAGCACTCCATATCATCCTCAAGTGAACGGAGCCATTGAAGCATTCAATAAAGTCTTGGAGAATGCACTAACTAAGTTTTGTAACACCGATCGAAGCGATTGGGACGTGTGCATCCCGTTTGTTCTTTGGGCCTATCCAACCACCTGTAAAACGTTGATAGGGAAAACACCATTTAGGATGGTTTATGGCAAGGAGGCCATTATGCCCATGGAATATATTTTTCCTAGTCTACGCATCACAGCCTTTACAAATATAGCGGAGCCTGATATCGCGGAGGAACGTTTAGCGCAGCTCGTGGCTTTAGAGGAAGACCAATTTATTGCTAACTTCCATTAGCAGGTTTAGAAGGCACAATATAAGGCATGGCATGACCAACATATCTAAAAAAATTCCTTTGCGGAGGGTGACTTAGTGCTACTGTATGATAGCCAGTTTGCGAGATACTCGGGGAAGTTCCGACAGCACTGGCTAGGGCCCTACACAGTTAAAGAAATCACAGATGGTGGAGCTATTCGCTTAGCCACCCTGTGCGATGATATGCTACCTGGCTATGTCAATGGCAGCCTACTCAAACCATATAAGATAAAATGACTATATGGCCAGAGTAGCTGGCTAAAATGGGCTATTCCCACCAAGGAGGGTACGGACGGAAGGTGCCATAAGGCGCGCAGGTTATGATCGCCAAATTGGAAGCCCAGGGTCTGCACTGGAGGCATAGGAGTAAACTTAGACCATAGCAAGCATGCTGGAAGCGAAGGAAGTATTCTTAAAATGCAGGGATGTGCTGGGAGTGCAGGGGTGCACTGAGTGCACCATGGGTGCAAAAACTAGCCGTTGGAACATTCAAATCGGGCAAAAAGAAAAAATTACCATTGGAAGGAGCGAGCGGCCGACATTTAATGAGGCAATATCTGGAGATTTTTTACTGTTTCCCTGATGGTAAGTTTCAATTGAAGTTTACCCAACCGTTGGGCACTCGTCAAAGCTATAAAAAGGGCAGGATAGGTCAGACAATGTAATATTCCCAATTAGCTACTGCTAGTTGGAATATTATATGTTGCTCTATTTTGCAGTTTAGAAGAATAAATGGGGTAGGGAGACCCTTAAATATCATTAGTAGGAATAAAAAATTCCCAATGTGAAAGAGGATTAGTATAGGTAGGCAAAGTAAAGCCACCTTTGGTGTGAAATGCGGCAATGCATGATGACTAGATCTATGTTGACCAAATCAATAGCGTTGCGAAAAGAGGAGGAAAACCATTAGGGACAACGCGGTTTTGATGGAGGAATATTTGCATGCAAGTAACCTCATGAATGAGTGGGGTCAAGGGTGAGGAGGCTCACCAAGAATAAAAGGAAGGGATGGCAGCCATGAGAGGCATTTAGAATCCTGTCTATGTTTGGGTCTTATGACTTCTTGCATGCTTCAGCTGTTTAGCTGGGTTTTCTGCACTGTTTAGTGCAAGGGATTCTCATGCGGGAGTTCCATACTCTTTCTTAGTTTAGCTTGTTGAAGGGATCTAAGAGGAGAACTTTGGGCTACATTTCCAATATCAGACATTGGGTCAAGTAGTCACCAACTTCTACAGTGCAATCTCTTGCAGAAAATACATCATTTCTCAAGGTGTTGCTATGGTAGGGTTAAATCACTGTATTTTGGGCTATTTTCTTAGGAGAAGGAGCTCTCCCTCTCCCAAAAGGCTAGTAAGGATGATCTTTCAACCATCTTATGTATTATTCAGCCATATCAATACAGGTTTTCAGTAGACTGCATGGTTTTAGATCTAGATCTACAGATCTACCATTTTGTACTTGTGCTTTCATGAAACCCTTGCCGAGTTATCTCCATATTTTATAAAAGGGGCTAGATCTCCATTTTCTTGGCTCATTGAATAATATAATCTCTAGATATGTTATTTTCCATATTTTTCTATAGAAACCCTAATGGAATAACGTTGTCACATGCTTCAGAATTTCTATTTGGCATAAGTCATGGGGATTGGGTGTTTTTAAGCTGTATTGGGCTAGGGAGATCTATTTAACATAGATAGAATGATTTTTTTATGATCCCACTCTGTATGTAAGGGTTATAATGCATAAATTAAAGGATACAAGTCCTATTTCTCAATTCTATAACGTAAATTTTTGAAAACATAATTTTTATTGTCTATATTGCTGAAATTCCTAAGAAGGAATGTTATAGTGGTATCAAAGATCTATTCTTGGCTTAGCTTGTAGGAGAAAATATATCTATAGTTATGGAGGAGAAATGGATTCCAAAGCTTCTTCTTAAAACCATGTAGAACATTGCAAAAGACATCCAGGAGATGAAGCATAAGGAAGCCCCTAGAAGGTTTTACCATGAAGCAAGCACCAGCACATGACATTGTTTGGGACAATTAGCCACACACCCTGATTCAAAATGCTCCACTATGCCCACATTCCTATCTGAGGAAGGTGAATAATAAATCCTTGGTGATTATTTTGTGGAATGTGAATCCCAATCCCGAAGATTCAAAGAACACTTGAGCTTTCAGGATTTCTGCCAGATCAAGGATGGAAGAAGAACTTGTCATCACCAAAAGAAGGCAGGATTTATGCAGGAATCAGACCTATAGCACATTATGGGAATATTCTTCTTGCCTGCATATGATGGATCACCTAAGTGCACAACCAAGGCTTGGGTGGAGAAGATGGATACTTATTTCCAACTCAACATAGTTTCTAAAATAGAAGCTATGAAAATAGTTGTGCTGCACTTGGAAGCGGAGGCTCATGAATGGTGGTTCCATGGGTTCACTACACTTGGGCATGCTCATATCAATTCATACTCGGTTTTCACCAGGAGACTAGTAGAGAGATTTGATCCAAGGGATCCAGAAGCTCACTTTGTTGAGCTAACCAAGCTCAAACAAAAGGGAGATCTAGAAGTTTATATTGCTCAATATTTAAAGCTTTCAGTGATGGTATCCAACCTCACTATGAGCAAGAGGATATGCATGTTTATTGATGGGATAGCTGAACCATTGCATGGGTTAATGAAATATACTAAACCAACTACTGTCCAAGAAGCTGTGGAGAAGGATAGAGATTTACAACATACTTTTCCCAAGGCAAGAGAATTATTTCAGCATGAGATTTCTTCATGGCCAAAAGAGGATCAAGGGAAGACACCTCTTGATAATGATCAGAAAAAATTAAGGAAGGAAAAAATTTTCCTCACTTGTCAGGAACCATGGGTTCCAAACCATAAATTTGTTGCAGGGAAAGCACACGACATTAAGATATTTACTGATGAAGAGGATAGGGCCAACGTTGTACCACCAAAAAAATATGCATTAAAAACTTTTGCTTCAAGAGGAGGAGCTCTTGCAGTGTTAAGAGGGGTCCCTAAATATCTGACTTTGAGAGTTAGAGGTACTATTATGGGGAAAAGAGTGTCAATACTAGTAGACAGTGGAGCTACTCATAACTTCATTGACTTACAGCTAGTACAAAGGAGGGGCATCCACATGGAAGACTTGGAAGGTTTCTCAGTTTTGGTTCTGGGAGGCAGAACCATGCAGTGTGCCAAATATGTTCCAGAATTGTCTATTAGCATGGGAACCTACACTTTGACAGACCACTTCTTTGTGGTCGATATTCCTTACACCAATGTTATATTATGTGTCCAGTGGTTAATCACTCTCGAGAGAGTTACCACTGATTGGGAGACTCTAGAGATAGAATGGACAGAGAAAGAGAATGGAAGGCATCAGAAGATCAAAGGCATACACACTTACCCACCTTGGATTGTTTCAACCCATGGGATGGAAGTAGATTTACATAGAGGAGACATAGGGTGGGCAGTAGAACTGCGTTTTTCTGAAGCTGGGGGCAAGGATTCACCAGTACATCTAGATGTAAAATCTCTCTTAGACTGGTACTCTACAGTGTTTGGAGATATCCCACCAGGAAGGCCTCCTGATCTTTCTGCAGTTTTTTTACTCAGTAAGAAAAAAATTTCAATTTATTTTTCATTTTCAGCAAAAAAAAAAAAAAAAAAAACCATTTTTAGCCTAAACTCTACATTCTTTTTGTTTCTGCCCTTTCTTCTCCCTCTTTCTGTGATTTAAAAATTAGGGCTTTTCATTTTAGATTTATAGGTTTTGTTTGCTATATAGAGCCCTAAGACATCCAACCCACAGGACAACTTGCATAGTCAAATCCCAATCTATGTCGACCCTTGCATGAATTTAAAAAAAATAGAATTTTTTTTATCGATGTGCTCGGCGTAACCTAGCACTCTGGTGTTTCGTATTATCACAATGCACCACAAAAGTACCATGTGATAAAAAATTAAAAAACCTATTTTTTTTAATCAATGCTCTATATGTAAAATAGGGCACTCATGCGCTATTTTATTATGGTGCACCACAGAAGTGTTGTTTCGCAAAATATTGTTTTATTGTGTTAATCGGTGCACCATATAACATATAACACACAGCACCAGGTCTCCTAGTTGACAGAGAGCACCGTATGGTGGTCCCTTGTTTGCACGGGGCGTTTATGCTACAAAAAATAACACTGGAAGATTTTTATTATCTTCTTTGTGTAAATCGGTGTGGTGGTTAACATGTAATGTACTGGTGCTCCTTCTTGACATAGAGCACCGTATGGTCTATTACACTATTTTTGTAGTGCGTTTATAAGACCCCAACACACAGACGTTAGTGCGTACACCATATGTTGGTGCACCGGTTTCTTGAGATTTTTTTTTTTTACGTGAAAAGTTGACAATTTATTTATAAATATATTAATGAATGATATGGTATATGTTTAAGATTGATAAAGAAATGTCTGACAAGAGATCAAGTAAAAAAATATTGATAACACATCAAGAAAAACAAAAAAGGCAAGTTCTTTGTAAATTTTTTACAAAAGATATTATTTTTGAACTATATTTAAGTTTAACTAATATGTATTGTTTACTGTGTATCATGCAGAGCCACAAAATGACAAAGCTCTATAGGATTATTTCTGATCTAGGACCAGAAGAGCATAAAATCTTGATGGAAAATTTGCAAAAGGATGAATCAGGTGAATGAAAAAATAATATCGATCCAATATGAGTTTTTTTTTTAATTTTCATTAATAATATACTTAAAATTATTAGATAACATGTGTCAAACAATCTATTAATTCACATCTGTTTAATTTTCTACAGGGACCAACAACTCAGAAAATTAGTGTTGTTTTAAGAAAAGAAAAAAAATAGAACATGCAAATGAAAATGAATTTCTCCTTAGCTCATTTGGAGTGGTGTTGGAGGTTCACGAAAGGGGGAAAACTTTTACAAAAGTTTGAAGGATCTAGTGGAACGAATGTATAGACATTCTTTCCACTTACAATACAAAAATCAATCCAATGATTCCAAGAACCAAATTTTATGTAAACTACAGGAAGAGTTTACAGATAATTGGTTAATGAGACATGTCAGAATTTAAATAGCAAAAACGTACAACAACAAAAAAGAAGGAATGAAAAAGTAATATTCCTTTAAATGTTTGTCTAGAATTATTTATAAATATCACTTTTGTTATATTTAATTTTCATATATCAATATAAAAATTAAATAGTTTATTGTCATGTTACATTTTCAAGAAGATTATGAAAGTCTCAAAAGATGAACAAGCTAATATCAGAAATCTACCAGTAAGAATGTCCAAAAAAGTGTACAAGGAGATGGTCAAAGAAATGGACAAAATTGCATCGCAGGAGAAGCCATCTCAACAACAACATACTTCAAATGTAATATGTAATCATTGAATTTTTCGATCATTAGGTACAATAAATAAACAATTTAGCATTAAATATTAATTTTCAAGTACTTTTTTGTAGAAAAGAAAAGAAAATGGAACCCATTCAGCACATAAAACATGACGACAAGGAAGAAAATGATTGATATCAAGTTTGTGAGTAATTGTTACTTCCTTATAACAACTTAACTAGATTTCAATTTTGTATTTTTTATGTTGTTTTACAAAAATCATCATTGAATGTCTTCAAACAGGTGCTAACATACAAAGAAGAACCATCAGACGAATTGATTGAAATTGAGTTAAATATGGGTTGTGAGTATATGTTGGCATATCAGAAATTAGTTGTGGAATTTGTAAGCATCTATAAATCTTGTTTTACTTAGCTCCATCTATAATTAATAGAAAAAAAAATTATATTAAATATATGATTTGTTATGGGGTATAAAACTTGCAGGAAACAAAGTATGGAACTGCGCCAACAGATAAAATCTTGAAATATGGCATGGTACATGGTTTTGAAAGAATGTGTATAGTTTATGAGTCAATTGTTGCTATGGTACGTCATTTATTTTCAATTTCCATTGATGTATATTATTTAATATTGCAATTTTCATTATTCTCAGCAATGTATATACACTCATTACAGTTTATTTTTATGTTTGTAGATGGAAGGTGAAGAAGAATAAAAAAATCAACACCGTGAACAAAACATTCCTGAAAATAACCCCAAGTCATGGAAGTAGTTCTAGAAGTGATAGTAGTTCAAGCGAAGAATGATTATCACTATGTTTGGATATCAAAGCAAGGCGTTGTATTTTTTGAAATATTTGTCTCTGAAATGAGACATTTTGTTTAATGTAATGGACACAATGTCCCAATTGAAAGACAAAGGGATACCAATAACTATCTCATTTTGTATGACAAAGACTATCTTATATATATATGTGTGTGTGTGTGTGTGTGTGTGTTTTAATTTATTCTATTTTGTTCTCCATTATCACCGTGAAATGTAACACCACTCATTAAATTTATGGATGATTAAATATTATAATGAAGAGATGTGAAATTTGATGATATGATATAACAAATTAATCCAAACATCACATTCAAATGCACTAATAAAAGTTTAATTCATATGAATACTGTTATAAGATATATATATATGTGTCAACTTTTGATGAAGAATGAATTTTAAAAAATCACAATAATTATGATATGATATAACAAATTAATCAAAACATCACATTGAAATGAATTAATAAAAAATTAATTAATATGAACACTGTTACAAGATGTGTAGACTTCTAATGAATAATGAATTTTAAAAAATCACAGTAATTGCACTGTCACAGGTCGATGTTTCTAAAACATTAAAAATGAACACCAATGTGTGTTAGTTACTGTACACTAGTGTGTTTGTACTCTGCAGCACACCAATGCATTTCTACGACCTATGGGCATCGCAAAAATACCAAAACCAATTAAAAATCTCAGTGTGTTTTTGCAATACTGCGCACCAGTGCGTTTATGTGGGACTACGCATCGATGCATTTGTATGACCTATGAGCACCGCACAAATACTAGTACCAATTATAAATCTTGGTGCGTTTTTCCGATACAGAGCACCAACATGTTTCTATAATTCTACGTACTGGTGCGTTGAGATGACTTATGGGCACCGCACAAATCCCAAGACCAATTAGAACGAACACGTGTGTTGTATGACCAACACTGCTCCCAGTGCCGTTTTATACCTTGACAGCCCAGTGCATGCACCTTTGACCGCCTCGAGCCACCTTCTAGATGACAAGCACCAGTGCATTGAAACCTTAGTAGCGCACCAATGAAAAAAGTATCCATAATAACCTCCGGCCACCTAGTTTTTTTAGTTGTGCTCAATTTTCGTTAAAAGATTCGGTAAAATCTCCGTAACCATAAACGGATGTTGTAGAAAATGTTTTTTTGAAACTTTTGGCCAATTTATAACACTAAAAACCTCCTTTATAACCTCCGCTAGAGGGTCTTTTCCTTGTAGTGGGAGGAGAAGAGCATCCAAGAGGGGAACTGTTGATTACCTTCAAGTTGGGCTCAAAGGAACTAAGCCAAGCAAGGCAAAGTGGATGGAGGTTGGAAAGGTGAGGGAGTTGTACCCTCATCTACTGAATAGATAATCAAGTCTTTTGGGGTCCAAAAGCTTCCCAATGGGGAGGAGTAATCAGGAGTTCATAAATTTTTCTCAAAATTTAAAGTCACAAGATTGGGTTGAAACCAAGATAGTTACGTAGATATCTTCTTCCTGATTATGGCACCGTGAATGGTTTGAAAAATAGATGTTGTATGAGGGAGATATCGTGCTCTTATCGAAATCCCAAACAACTAAATTTTGCAACAGGTTTGATTGGGATGCCCAGTCAGCATGGTGGATTGCACAATCAGCAAAAAGAATATTATGAGGAATATTCCTTCCTCAAATCCAATTACAGGATGATAAGTGGTGCCACTTGGTTCGTTGAATGATTGTATGTTATGGTTGAAGGTCCAATAAGAGGGTGACATGTGGCTAGCCCTGAGGCCACTAGGTGTCCCCGAAATGTCATATTAAAATTTTTGGTAGAGGTCCATAGGGCTCGACCCTATGACCTCCTGCAAAGAAACCACATGATACAACTGCCCACGTTATGCATTGATTCTTAACATTACTATGTCATGGGTTAATGTTAAATTTTATTGAAAATCACTTTGTGGGTTGGGTACCACCGGTGGTTCCAACCCACCAGCGGTCCTCGTGGTGTTCACATGGAAAACGTTATATTAAACGTAACCTCCGACAGTTTTCAACCATGACATTTCTTATAACGGTTTCAACATGTCACATGGCCACAAAAACTTCACGCGTTTATAACGGTTAGCCTAAACACTACGTTCAACTCGGAGTTTTGACTAACCACCATGGTTATCGCCTCGAGTTTTGCAGACAGCGTAGTTTATAAGTCGTGGTTTGGGTTGGCATGTGGCCACCCAACCACTAATTTTAAATGCGACAGTTAGCTCTGGCAGAATTTTAGCCAGTGCCTAAAATTTGTGCGGGTTTCACTATTTTGACTTCAGTTAAGTGGAGTCCTCCACATTTAATGGAGCTTTTCTAGGTGTAACTGGGAAAATGAGTAGGAGACTCAATTTTCACCCATTTAAGGTGAATGAAGAGTCATTCTCAGTTAATTGGATAATTCTAGAGCCATTGGTGTAGAGACAACATGCATTAGAGGCTTGTAACTGCATGTATTTGCAAAATTTTGAGCATAATGAAAGATGGACATGCCATTGGGAGCTAGACTAGTAGATGTAGCCCAGGAGGGGTGATCTGCTTCATCATGCCTACTGTGTAAATGCTATGTGGTGACTTATTTGTCCATTTTACATTGTTTTCAGTGTTATTTGTGCTTATTTCATGCTTCTAATTGACTAAAATAATTTACAATTCATGGTTAAAATATTCAATCCTTAAGCAAACTAATGAGATAAGAATGCACATGTTTATAAACTGAAAATACACTTAGCATAAAAAAAATAATACAATTATTTTAGATCAATAATGGAAATTGAACGACATATAAAATAAATAATTTATACATCAAAAAATCATTTCTATATATTATAGTAGTTCTCGCTTCAGTAATCTTCAATTTGGCATTCAATTCTTTATTAATAAAGTTGTTTTACTTAGTAAAGAGTACAATAGTTTTGTCATCAAATAATAGGAGAAAACATATTCACAATATAGTTTATTTGAAAAAATAGATGTGTGTAAAATATTTTAATAAGAAACTAGATTTGTAATTATAAAATATAAAACTATAACTTAAATTTGGGAAATTACTTTGTATTTTTTTTTCTTATGTATATAAAGAAAGACTAAACCATGTTTGGAGTTAAGAAAATAAACCATAACATAAAGAACAATATCTCCTTCCAAAAAATGTTTTCATATGAAAATGACATTCAATTTCTTGTATACCAAGACTATTGTTCTTCATATACATTTTCTAACAAGTATGAAATTGGCGCTGGGATATGTAGATGGACTTGGAGTAAACTTTTGTTAATAAAAATTCTGTTTATTTACATCTATGCTAGATAGATTGTACTTGTATATATTTAAAATATCTTATTTGAGTTACATGCTCATTTCATTCTTGTTTCGGAGGATTATTAATCACCAAAGGATTTTCACCCCCAAATTCCTATTTCAATATCTATAACAAACTTTTTTATATATGTGAATAAAACATGTTGGTTTACATATATGTTTTCACCCATAATTGCTTATTTCAATATCTATAACAAAATTTTATGGTTGATAACTCTTATCATCAATATCTTTGAAACCTATATCTTATTTGAGTTACATGCCCATTTCATTGTTGTTTCCGAGGATTATTAATCACCAAAGGATTTTCACCCCTAATTTCCTATTTCAATATCTATAACAATTTTTTTATATATGTGAACAAAACATGTTGGTTTACATATATGTTTTCACCCATAATTTCCTATTTCAATATCTATAACAAAATTTTTTGGTTGATAACTCTTATCATCAATGTCTTTGAAACCTCCATGATATGCTTCCATGGAAGTGAAATTTGCCTTTCATTCCTTCACAATGGCTCCTTATATGCAATAACTTATTTCTTTTAGGCTACTCTTTCCTATGCTATTGCCTTATGGCGTTTCTTTTGCAACATATGGTGCAATTGTTAGTTTAGACACATTTTCATGAATATGGTAATCATATAAGTTCTTGATGGAGCCTTGCTAACTTAAAACATATAACACATTGGATAACATATTGTTTTTAAAATGCATTCCCTATATGAATCAAAAATTACATTTAATTGGGACTATTCAATCTCTTATGCCCTCTCACTAAAATGGTTAGTCCTATACAATATTGCTAGTGTTGAATAAAAACATTGTTGGCATGGACAATCTGAGTGGACTCAATGGTTAAGAACTTGTGATTTCCTTTTGGAGGTCACAAGTTCAAAACCGGTGGGGATAGAAAGTCATGAGTTTCTAGTATATATGGCTTACTCACTGCTACATATACCGAGAAAAAAATACATTTATGTTATGATATAAGAAGAAAGAAATACGTTTGAATGTTATGATATAGGAATACAATATTGTTGCTCCACAAGAAAGGAATACGTTTAAGAAAACATTTAAATGTTATGATATAAGAATACGTTTGAATGTTATGATATCCATTGACAGATATGCAAATGCAAATGCAAGAACCAAATCTCTACAGTGGTGGAACATGAATCTCGAATCTCTACAGCGCCAGTAACAAACACTAAATATATCAATATATAATATTATGATAGTTAATTTTTTTTAAAATAAAATATTAAGTCCAATTAAAAACTAAATCAATATAATTAAATATTTTACAAAATGAAAATAAAATCTCCCAAAATACTCAATAAAGCGAATCAATAGCAACTTCATTGATGGACATGGCCATTAAAAATACATATCATATAATTAAATATTTTACAAAATGAAAATAAAATCTCCCAAAATACTCAATAAAGCGAATCAATAGCAACTGCATTGATGGACATGGCCATTAAAAATAAATATACTAAATAGAGTTGTCTAATGATGCAACAAAATAGTTGGGAAGGCAGTTTTCTAATGAAATTAGTTGAAAAAAATAGCAAATGCATTGATTGACATGGCCATTAAAAATACATATATTAAATATAGTTGTCTACTGATGCAACAAAATAGTTGGAAAAGCAATTTTCTGATGGAATTAGTTAAAAAAAATTCTAAAAATCATGTAAAGTAGTTGGAGTGTTTCATTAGATTTTTTTATCGTAGAATTTTTTTATCATGGAAATGAATTTAGTATCATAAAAAATATCAAAAACCCTTGCTACACCCAAAATCATGAATTTTAAGAGCTATAACCTAAATTTTCAAAAAAATTAACTAAATTTTTCATAATCTTACATAAATTTCAAAGTTATTTTGTGAGTTTTTTTTTATACTACACGATTCCCAAGGGTTTGAAATTAATTCAACCTCCACCATCCAAAATAAAAGATATTGAATTCATTCCTACAACAAGAATCGAATGAATGAGTCCAAGTTTTTCCAAGTGGCTCCTCCCTCATAGGAGAGGGCAGAAACGACGGATTTACTCACCGCCTTCACCCTCCGCTTTACCTTCACTCCCTCCTCCCTTCCTAGTAAACTCTTCACCGCGCTCTCCACCTCATCTTAGCTAGCGATCCCATCGATCATATTCATCTCTACCACCACTTTTGCTTCTTTCACCAGAAAAAGAGCATTAGTCAGCTGGTCCACCTGTAGCGGCAACGCAATTAACAGAACCCCCGTCGCCATACTTTCCAGGTTCGAATTCCATCCGCAGTGGCTGATAAAGGCACCCATCGCTTCATGCGCCAAAATGGCTCCATGTAGTGCCCACTCGGTCTCGATCAGGCACTATCCCTGCACCTGCCTTTCATAGCCCTCAGGCAACAGGTCCGCTTTCCAATCCTTAGCTGATGAGGACGCCGACGGGCGCAGCACCCACAGGAAGGGCTACCTGCTTATCTCCAGACTCAAAGCCAAATTGGTCACTTGCACCGGAGAAACATATGATTCTGTTCTGAAATAAATGTAAATGACTGAACCAATCCTTTAGGCATCCAACCACGCCAAAATCTCAGCATCCAGAGGCCTCCGGGTCTGATCCATACATGGAAGATTCATGACCGGCCCAAATGCCCAGAACGGTTTATTGCCTCCCACACCCACGCTTTCCAGGTATCGGAAAATTTTCAGCTCCAGTTCTTGGAACATGTTATGGAGAACACCGTCTACGAGTCATGTGAAATCCATGTGCCTACGGACCTGAGACACCAAAAATTCCACCAAAGGCAATCTCTCAACGGCCTCTGCAACTTCTGATAGCACAAGTGGCTCCGCCCACCCCAAGAATTTGGCTTCCTTACACAGCCACATGTACACGCTGAATGAGTCGAATGTGAACAACCAGACACCGAACTTGGCTGCCACAGCAGCGGACCAACCCATGAAGAAGTCAAAGATGAAAACTAGGTGATTCGGAGGTGGCAGGCCCCTAGATTCGTAGTATTCTCTGCCATTAAGCTCCTTCATCAGACCCTACAACGGGTTGCACATTTGTTCCAGGAGATCAAATATTTTGGGTGTCATGTCGGGGGAGATTTTATTGGTGTTGTTGGCTCGAGGGGTCCTGACCTAGGTTCGGTGTGCAAGGTTTTCCAACAAACCCCTATACTACTGGCCCTTTCGGCAGTGACCTGCTTGCACAGGTCAAAGTCTCACCCGAAGTAGTATGGGTGGGTGCTGGAACCAGGTTTCCGCACCCTGAGAAAGGATGGGTACAGCAAGTAGAGCTGTGCTAGGTCCTATAATCCTCGATTACCTTATTTTGTGCAGGGTTAATTAAGTCTCTATTCGCATCCACGTGCACTAGATCTATAGTTATATGGTTGTTATAACATCAACACAGTAGTACATAAATAGAACATAACAGATCCAGGAACATAGTATACAAATCTTTCGCAGCTTAAGGACAGAAAATGCACAATATAGAAATGATCAGTAATTCACATAAAATTAATCATAGATTTAGTTCTCTAACAATCCTTCGCATTCATTCAGTCACTAATTCTTCCTTATAATTCCCTTCCCAACCCGCGCACACAGCAGCAGGGTCTGCGCACAGCTGGACTTGGATCTCCATGCACACAGCCAGTAGGAGTCCATTCCCTAAAACCAAAATAGATAACTTAAACCACAATTCAAATCAATAGCTCATCCTTTATTATCCTTTACAATATAAAATGCATCTCTATTTATAACAATATAGCCTAGACTTTCCTATGGTCCGCAACCCATGGTTTTCGGACCCCTAGTTTACCCTTTCACCCATTACAATAATTTTGGGGCTTTGACCCACCCAAAACCCCTACGCTAGACTAAATATAATAAAAAATATTCAAAATGGACTAGTTACATAGCTTGTTAGGAGACCCCATTCCAACAGTCGCTCGAGGGGTCCTGACCCAAGTTCGGTGTGCAAGGTTTTCCAACAAACCCCTATGCTACTGGCCCTTTCGGCAATGACCTGCGCACTCACCCGAAGTAGTATGGGTGGGTGCTCGAACCAGGTTTCCACACCCTGAGAAAGGATGGGTAAAGAAAGCAGAGCTATGCTAGGTCCTGTAATCCCCGATTACCTTGTTCTGCACAGGGTTAATTAAGTCTCTATTCACATCCACATGCACTAGATATATATTTATATGCTTGTTATAACATCAACAAAACAATACATAAACAGAACATAACAGATCTAGATCCAGGAACGCAGTATACAGATCTTTCGCAGCTTAAGGACAGAAAATGCACAATACAGTAATTATCAGTAATTCACATAAAAGTACTCACAGATTCAGTTCTCCAACAATCTTTCACATTCATTCAATCACCAATTCTTCCTTACAATTCCCTTCCCAACCTGTGCACACAGCAGCAGGGTCCGCACACAGCTGGACTTGGATCTCCGTGCACACAGCCAGCAGAAGTTTGTTCCCCAAAACCCAAACAGATAGCTTAAATCACAATTCGCATCAATAGCTCATCATTTCTTATCCTTTACAATACAAAATGCATCTCTATTTATAACAATCTAGCCTAGACTTTCCTATGGTCCGCAACCCATGGTTTTTGAACCCCTAGTTTACCCTTTCACCCATTACAATGCTTTCGGAGCTTTGACCCACCCCAAAATCCCTGCGCTAGACTAAATATAATAAAAAATATTCAAAATGGACCAGTTTCGCAGCTTGTTAGGAGACCTCGTTCCAACAGTCCCCCAACACAATCTTGTGATTCGTCCCAAGTCACTGCAGTGGTGTGGCTTCGATTTGCGCGCGTAAGGTAGCCAAAGTGCAGAGGAGTAGTGGGATCACTTATTTACTCTGGGCCGCAACTCGTTGCACAATGTTGACAAGTGTCGGTGAGGAAGGGCCATCTGAAGCCGCAGTAACCCTTTCTAACAACCGGTGGAGGTGCGCAATGGAGGACTGAGCATGTTCGGCAAGATGGAGTGTAGTGTCGACCCATGGTTTCAACCATTTTCAGATGACATGCTTGTTATGGGGAAGGTTCTCAATCTTGTCCAAGATGGCTACACGCTGCGAGGAGATGATGGAGGGTGAGGAGGCTCTGACTTGGTCCAGAGCAGCTTCTGCCTGCTGTAATTCTGTCTGGATATGCTGAAGTGTGGAATGGTGCCGCACTGCCGTCCATAGTTGTGTAGCTGTTTCGACCAATTGTGTGCCTTGCATCAGCTGCTTTTGAATAATATTTTTTTCTTCTGTGACCACTAAAATCCGCTGGACCTATACTTTCTGAGGTATGTCATATTGCTGTTGCGTGGCTCGGTCATGGTGGCGAACTTTGCGCAACACTCTGGTGTTTATTCCTTATAGCTCGATGTGAGATAGTTGCGCTAAATCGATTTGGATGTCGCTAGTAGTTGGATCAGGAGCGTTGACTAGGGAAATTCGAGGGAGGGAACACACATTTATTCTACTAGGTGGTACTCTGGAGTTGCAGAGAAGTCATAGCATGTCCCTGTATCTCAGCATTCCTTCTTGTCACAAAACCAGTTGGGACCTAACGGTGATGCTGCGGCATGGGACTGCGGTACTAGCAGACCCTCTTCTGCTATATCTTCTAAGTCCAGCCGGCTGGGTCCCGTGGCTATTCTTGGAGTGCGAAGGTCAGTTGCACAGTACTGGTGCTACTCTATTTGTGGCTCACAGACAACTATTTCTGCAGGAAGCCAGTATTCATTCTTTGGACTGCACTCCGCATTCCCAGGCTCTCTGGTTGGGTCCATCTTAGCAGCAACCCAGATAATGTTAATGAGTGAAAAAAACTAGTACGCAGATAGCAGGAGCATGTTGGAGGATGAATAAATAGCCTAGTGCGCAATTACCCAGCCAACCGCACACCGTCCGGAGCTACTTAATGGTGGAGTAGCCCGTTCGTGAGATTGACCATCGATCAGGTGGATCAATCTTACCATAAATGGCTGCATTGATGATCTACTGCCTATTTTGTGTACTTGTAAGATTCCTTTTTTATTAAATCGGGATGGGCTGAAGGTCATCCTTCGTGCCTGAGGTCATTTCCATGGAATGTCAGACCATGGATGACATCTGCGTGTCGTTCACATACCCTGAATGAAGGTCAACGCGAAGTGTGTCTATAATTTGGCCATCAGTATTTTTGAGCCATGTGCTTTGCCCTTGGTCAGGACGTCCCTGCACGATAGGTCTGCATCATGTGTCCTCGTGCCATTTATTACTTGAGGCATCCGCAAATTCTTCAAATTACACGTGGGTCCACGCAGGTCCATAACCCAACGCATGCCTAGGTCAGCGGTACCCCTGTAAGCCTGTCTGTGAAAGGTTTGATCACACCCTTGAGTTTTGTATGTCATCAAGTATCTGCATAGGTCGACTGACCTCGGAGTCCATTTGGCAACTGGAGTCCCTATGTGTAGGATCACCCTTCTCCAATACTTCTCCTGAGTGAAGAATACCGGTCCTTGCGTAGGTGCTCCGCGTAGTGTTAGTGATAGTGCCCCTAGCCTACGTTCCGTGGGAATATTAGGTTTAACCATCTTTTGACTATCATCTGCGTCCTCTTGGAAGGGTAGGTTCCTTTCCGTGGTAGAGATGCAATGAAAATTCCTGATGGTCTGAAGACATCAGAGCGTCGAAACCTTGTGCAATCGGTCTTGCCAATTTTCGAGCTCCTCATCAGAGTCAGAAAAAACATTCACTGTCCTTTTCCTAGCAGAGAATTCCTTCATCTGTGGGGTTAACCCAATATTCATCCTGCGCAGTTAATTTATAAATGTGATCTAATTCCTCCTCCTCATAGGCTGGCTCTGTATACCGCACTTCTTCTGCTGGATCTAGTGGTACTATGACACGTATACCTTTGCTTTCAAACACCACGTTGTGCTTCTTGAGATTGATGACACCCCCCATGTCAATTGCCCAGTATACTCCAAGGAGTGCAGGGTAGGGATCTGCATCTTCCACAATTTCTATGACTTCAAAGTCAGCTAGAACCCTTACCCCTATGATGTCAACCATGACCTTTGGTATCCTCCCTAGAGGGATGATTTTTTGTTGATTGGCCATTCACAGCTAGATGGTGGACCATTCTAATTTAGGCTCTCCCATTCGTTGCCATGTCTGTTTTGGTAATACATTCGTGTATGACCCTAGGTCCAAGATAACCTGATCCATCTTGTAGTCATCGATCTACGCAGTCAATCACATCTCTCTCCCAGTGCACTTCTTATAGATGTATAGTTTGTGTACATCATTAGTTTCAGGGATCAAGTTGGACCGAGCTGCGTAGGTATTCAGTAGTTCTTGGAAATTGCCTACAGCCTGCAGATTTCGTAGCAGCTTTAGACATTCTTTTGAAAAGGGCTCAACTCCTTCCTCTATCTAAGGTTGTGTTGGCAGCTGCGTGGGGACTGCCAGTGGTGTTTATTCTTTGAAAGGCACTCCTTCCTGGGAGGCAAGCTCCTCGTTTTCTCCCTGGGTGACCAGCCCGCTGCATGTCTTGACTTTTACACAGGGATTCGCCTTTCTTAGCTCAATTTAACTCTGTATGTTTTGCGTAGGGGTGGAATGATTTTCCTACATCTTGGCTATTAAAATTGGGCAATCGTCTACCTCATGTTCCAACTACCTACAATATTTTCATGATGTCCTGGTGGGATTTGGGCATTCTCTGGAAAAGTGCCCTATTTCCCCACAGTTATAATAGATTAGCTGCCTACGTCCTCATCCTGCGCTTCCTCCCCAACCTCCTCTGCCTCGGGCCGGTGATCCTCCAAAGTGGGCAGAAAGTCTTGGTGACATAGGGTCCGATTTTACCCTGTATAAGTTCCCACGAACCATCATTAAGTAATAAGTACGACAGTTCTGCTCATCATGTCCCGCTGATCGGTAGAATTGACACCATTTTTGCTTTAGTTCTGGGACATACGCACCTAGCCAAGGGAAATGGTTCATATCATGTAGTCCTGCTACCAGAAAATCATCACACCATAGTGCAGGTCCGCTTGAACCTGGTCGTAATAGGACGGGTTCCCTACTTTCCCCTGGGCGTACCAGACTAGGTCCTCCTGCTTTCATGTAATCCGTCAACAAAGGGCATTGATCCTTCGTATGGCCAGACATCTAGCATCGTATGCTCTAGAGATCTGTGCAACCATCATTTCCTTGCTCTTTTCGCAGGTTCTGTATCTCCATAAGCATAGCCCCAAGTTGTTCCTGGATTTGTTGTACCCCTGTGGATGTATCCTCTCGGGGGGCAGCCTCTAGTTTCATAGCGACTTCCACAGCCTTATCCTGCGACTCAAAGGTCTGATGACTCATTGGCGTGCGTATATGAGGTAACAACATAGCGATGAACCATTCTGTATGCTATCTATCATCATATTTGAATCCTCCTTACCTGATTTCTTTCTTCAGTCGCTAATCAGCCTCCCATACTGACTCAGACGCACCTTGTTTGAAGTCCTTTACTTATGCTACCAACTGGGAATAAGGTTTCGACTTTCTGAACTGGTGCTTCAAAGAATCCTTGATATCTTGAATATATGCGCTCCCATTCTGGGCAATATACCGCATATACAAGTCCAGGTCCTTGTTCTCGAAGGCCAACGACAGCTGCACCATTTTTACTGTATCACTCACCACATTATGCGCAGTCCATATAGAGTCTGCAACGAACCAAAATCGGTCCATATTCTCATCTCCTACCCCCTTGAAGGTAGGTAGTTTCAGATGTGCAACCATATCACTATCTAGGGAGGGTAGCGGTATAGGCAAATTATTACCTTTGCGCGCCCTAGGTGGTGATGTAGCTGGGGGATCTTGCGCAGCTGGTTCTTGCAGCAGATTGTAGGTGGATCTCCCTCCATCAAGGTTGGTCCAATAGTATTTACCACTACGTGTTGCACTCTCGTCTAGATCTGAGGTCATTCAGTTAGTATGACTACACATAATACTCTTTTCACAAAGTAATTTCTTAATCAGCAACAGTAACGTCCTCAAAAATTTTCCCCGAAACCCTTTGAAGAATCGTCGTTTGGCCTCAGAGTATGATACAAACTGATCAATGGAAAATTCTATCACAAATCTTCTCATCACACTATCCACCCAGTGGTCCATTGTACGCGTGATAGTATTATTAGTTTTTTCCAGCTGTTGTAGCAGCGCTGGGGTCCACTGAGTGACTCGCTCATCCTTCCAACACTTCTGGAATTTCACAAGTCTAGCCAGCCACTCCTTCCCATTGCAATTTTCTTTACTTTGAACTCCAGGATCTGTCTTTCAAACTAGTCTTCGATCACTTTTCTTTTAGGTTTCCAGTATTCTCTTGTCATTACCCGATTCCTCTCTCGGACTTCTTCCGGTCCTGGCAATGGAACCATTTGTTGGCTCGAGGGGTCCTGACTCAGGTTCAGTGTGAAAGGTTTGCCAACAAACCCCTATAGTACTGGCCCTTTCGGTAGTGACCTGCTTTCACAGGTCAAAGTCTCACCCGAAGTAGTATGGGTGGGTGCTAGAACTAGGTTTTCGCACCCTGAGAAAGGATGGGTAAAGCAAGCAGAGCTATGGTAGGTCCTATAATTCCTAATTACATTGTTCTGCGCAGGGTTAATTAAGTCTCTATTCGCATCCACATGCACTATATCTATAGTTATATGCTTGTTATAACATCAACACATCAGTACATAAACAAAACATAACAGATCTAGATCTAGGAATGCAATATACAAATCTTTCACATCTTAAGGACAGAAAATGCATAATACAGTAATTATCAGTAATTCACATAAAAGTACTCACAGATTCAGTTCTCTAACAATATTTCGCATTCATTCAGTCACCAATTCTTCCTTACAATTCCCTTCCCCACGTGTGCACACAGATGGACTTGGATCTCTGCGCACACAAACAGTAGGATTCCATTCCCCAAAACCCAAACAGATAGCCTAAATCACAATTTGCATCAATAGCTCATCATTTCTTATCCTTTATAATACAAAATGCATCTCTATTTATAACAATCTAGCCTAGACTTTCTTATGGTCTGCAACCCACAGTTTTCAGACCCCTAGTTTACCCTTTCACCCATTACAATGCTTTCAGGGCTTTGACCCACCCCAAAACCCCTGCACTAGACTAAATATAATAAAAAATATTCAAAATGGACCAGTTTCGCAGCTTGTTAGGAGACCCCGTTCCAATAGGTGTTCTGTTGGCCCGGTGGTAGAGAAGCCTCGGCGTCAGGGATTGATAAATCCTGGATATAGAAGGAAAAACCGTGATAGTTCCATCCTTTTCCTTCCTCTAGAAGGCAGAGAGTATCCAGTATTGAAGGGAGGCTCATGTAGATGACAGCCATGCCTCTTATTTCCAACATTCTGGAAAGCTGTAAGCACAAATTGAAGTGACTCTGTGCTAAAAATGGGAGCATCACCACATATAGTCTTATTCTATTGTGGTCTCCTTCCATGGTGGTTCCTATGATTTTCTGATAAAATGTCTAATATTGGAAATTTCTAGCAAAGGATAATAATAGAATGGTTGAGAACTTGACAATAGTAGAATGAATCCAAGTTTTTCCAAGCGGCTCCTCCCTCATAGGAGAGGGTAGAAATGGCGGATTTACTCACTGCCTTCACCCTCCGCTTTATCTCTGCCTCCTCCTTGAACCCCAATAAACTCTTCATAGTGCTCTCCACCTCATCTCGTCTAGCGATCCCGTCGATCATCTTCATCTCCACCGCCACTTTTGCTTCCCTTGCCAGAAAAAGAGCATTATCCGGCTGGTCCACCTGCAGCGGCAACGTGATTAACGGAACTCCCACTGCCATACACGATTCTAGAAAGCTGTAAGCACACATTGAAGTGACTCTGCGCTAAAAATGGGAGCATCACCACATATAGTCTTCTGCAACTGTGGTCTCCTTCCTTGGTGGTTCCTGTGATTTTGTGATAAAATGTCTAGTATTGGAACTGTCTAGCAAAGGATAATAATAGAATGGTTGAGAACTTGAAAATAGTAGAATGGTAGGCACTATCTTTAGTGGTGAGTAGCAAAGGTCTAGGTTCATAGCTAATCAATAAATTACTATGAATAAGATATTGTTAACTCTATAATGATCAGAAGGATTATAAATATAAATTTTACAGGGTAACATGAGTAAAGGCCATCCTTATCTCTCATAAAATTTTCGAAATTTGATGCATTCCATTATCTCTCTAGGATTTCCAAAATATCCCAAATTCTGTAATCCAATTAAATTAAATTAAAGTAAGCAAACTATAAACACATTTTTAAAAAAATTCGTTCAGATTGAATAAACCAATTTAATTTCAATTAAAACTCGATAAAAAAAAAACAGGTTCACATGCGTAACTAATTCGACTTCAATAAATACATCGTTGGAATGGTATGTCACGCTCTGATAAAAATTTTATTTTTAAGTGAATATTTGGATGGGTGGGTTGTCTAATTTTTTTATTTTTTTTTGTGTTTTTGTGTCTTTGTAATTTAATTAAAGTTTTTAGAATTTTTTTTATTTTTTTATTTTTTTAGTAAACTTAAATGATTTTTTGAATTTTTGTAAATTTTATTTATAATTTCGATTGGTTAAGTCAGTTTTGTTTGACATAAGTTCCCTTGGGGAGGGTGTTTTATTATTGGTATTTTTCAATTCCTTATAATCCATTAAAATTCATTTTGTTGGTGGGTGCTCTGACATTGACATACACTATTAATGTCAAAATTGGTGCGGTTTCAAATCCTTTACATAGGTGGGGGTAGGGCAGTGAAAAAATTTCCAATTATTATTATTATGTTTCATTATGCGGAACTTTCTTGTGGAAATGTTTCCTTGTGCAAAGTTTTAACTATGCAGAGGACGAAGGAGGACGGAGTATGTGCGGGAGAACGATGATGTAGAGGGAACTTTATTCCAAAAAGACAAATCAATTTAAAATATTTTCTATCAAAACTTCTACAGACTTAGCTATGTGAGAGAGTAGTTGCACAAAACTACGAATCTATGTCCAATGAAGGACGTGCGGAGGACGGGGTATGTGCGGGAGAACAAGGGTGCAAAGGGAATTGTATTCCTTAGACACATAATTAATTTAACTATGACCAAAAACTATGATTTGTAATGTAATACACATAACCAGAAAGATTGGTTTGTAAACTATATATAGCGAATATTTGACATTTTCTTATTACATATATTATAAGGTTTGTTAGACATAATATACACATTGATTAAGGTAGGGTTGTTTCGGTTTGTATTTTGTACAATAAAAGTTTTGATTTTTCTTTCGCACTCCACATAATGAAACATTCATTGTCCTTCCGTCGAACAATTAAAATGCTTATCCTTAATGCGGTAAAAACATTAATTATTGAACATGGATGCAAAAAACTTGCAATATTTAGTACAACGAACTAAGTCATTTTTCGAGTGCATTGAATGTGATATATATATATAGGTATTATATCTTAATACTTAAACTATTCTATTATTTACCTAATTAAGATATATAAAAACTATGAACATTATATTAATGCAAATGTAAAACTTTACCATACATAGTTTGTCCACACATCCTTTCTCCCGCACATCGTTTCTTTTTTCTTCACATATTACAAAATTAATCTTTGTTATTCAAAGACATGAAACATTGCGAATCCATAAGGATTTCCGAAGGATGGGATATGTTTGGGAGAATAGGTGTAGACACGAAATTAATTTTAAATTATTTTCAAGTTAAAACTCGTATAGATTTAGTTGTGCAGAAGAGAAGTTGCATAGAACTATGCAACAATGGGGTATGTGCAATGAACAGGTTTAAGGGTGTTCTTCAGTTAGTACTACGACACTTGCAACAAGATATTTATTGTTAGTGCATTTATCTTTTAGTATTTCATTATAAGTTGTTTTCCATTCAAAACTTTTACAAATTTAGTTGTGCAAGAGAAAATTTGCACAAATATTAAATTTGAACGAAATTAATTTTAGACCTTTTTCCATTTAAAAATTTGACAAATTTAGGTGTGCGAGAGAGCGATTTAGTTTAACTAGGAATATAAACTTTAATTTGTAGACGTGAGATTAATTTAACTAGGAACATAAACTTTAATTTGTCATGTAATAGGTACAATTAGAGATAGACGTTTGTAAACTAGAAATAATGAATATTTCACTTTTTCCTCACTAATGACTATAAAATTTTCCTCGGCATCAAAATGCATTGAATATGTATTATTAAAGTGTAACAGAAACTTTCATCCGCAATGTTGCAGTTTTTCAGATAAATTTCAAGTCAATGAATTTCTTGGCTAAATCAACACACTGAAAAATAGTTGGTTCAACATGATTTGAAGTATTTATTATCTACAAAATTAAATTTGTGAACCCATTAGAGAAAATTTGACGTCAAAAATAGGCCTCAAAACAAAAATTTACAACCAAAATAAAATTTATAAGAATAAATATGATTTAAGATGATGATTTCTAACACTGGGGATGATTCACCATCTCTTAAAAAAAAAAAAAATCAGCTTATCTGACTACGGTTTTACTCAAATTTCGAATGGGAGTATTAGATGGATGAAAAATTTCGAGCAGGGGAAAGGGTCTATCAAAATTATGTAACATGGGTACTACTTGGACGAGGAATTAAATTTTGCATCTAATGAATACTCCCACTCAAACCTTGAGTAAATATGTAGGGAGATAAATTGAAAATACGAGTTGAAAATTTATTTTTTTCTTTTTTCCCTTTAAAATTTGATGATATAATGTAATCTTATTTTATTATTTCCACTATTATTTTATAATATTCCTTAGGAGGCCTATTTTAGACCTCAAAATTTCTCTAATTTTTTTAGAAGGAAAATACTGTCCTCTATTTACATAATCGAACTTGCTGGTGAGCGCCTTATAGTATATGACTATTAGAACAGAGGAAACAAAAAAGAGACTTAAAGCGCCAAAAATTCCCAGTTGAAGCCCCTTTCTCTCTGTCATGTTTTTTTTTGTATTATCACTTTGGTCATTCAAAGTAACCACTAGGATGTTGATATTGTCAAAATCTGATAGAAGTCACCAAAATAATTCATCTTGAAGTACATTGAAATTGATGGTATTATCATAATCATAATAAAAAACAATAACTAGAAATATCATGGAACACACTATTGTTAAACCAAATAATAATGAAATTGTGGAAGTTTTGGTATTATTGGGTAGAGCGCTGAGGTGTTTCTTCGATTAGTTCTCTAACAATATTAGAAAGATAAAAATTGATAATTTGTTTATCTCTTATTATTTCATTTTAAGCTCCTTTCCAATGAAAATTTTTATAGATTTAATTGTGCGGGGGAAAAATTGCAGAGTTGTGAAACTGTGTGGAATGAAGGGTGTGCATAGGACATGGTATGCATGAGAGAAATCGGGTGTAGAGGGAACTTTATTCTACAAACACGAAATTAACTCAACTAGGAATAGAAACTTTAATTTGTAATGTAATAGGTAGTCGTTATAATGATGCTCAATTTCAGACTAGAAAAAAGTGGTTTCTTGGTATTTAAGGTTTATGAATATTATGTGCATTTGTGATTTCACATTTGTGGATTAAATTTTTATTACTATACCATTTTATATAAGAAATAATAAATTTAAACAAATAACTTTACTAGAAAATATTATTCACTAATACAAAAATGCATTATATTCTTCGAAAAATTTCATTAAGAAAAATGTTTTAATTTTATAAAACTTACATGCATTCAATAAACATGATGGAATATCAATAAATAAAACATTCCAAAGGAATTTTTTCTTTAAATCAAATTTTGTATAGAATTAACGAACATTAAGCTTAGAAATTTTACCTATAAAAAAAGTATGTGTCGGTTTATTTTGTGTTATCTTTTGTAATAATACTATAAAAATTTTTAGAAAAAATTGGCCTCAAAAAGGCCCCCAACACAAAATTGTAGCGTTTTTCGAGCCACTCAATCCTTCTACTATCACAATGGGTTCGAGAACATTTGCGACCTTGACCTATTTTCCTTATTTATGATAATTAGAGGGTTAGTGCAAAGAAAATTATTATCTACCCACCAAGGCAGGGGTTGTTGATCAGGACTCCTCATGCCACCCTCGTCTTCATGAGGATAAAAACCCATTCCACTACTAGAACCCCATTGTAGGGACTGCCCGGAATTGCAGGGCCCTTCCATAATTGTAGGGCCTTCCCATAATCCATGTCGGGTTAACTTAACTATTGCAGTTGTGACTTGTTGTGTAAATCATCCTCCTAAATAGAATGAACTCTCTCTTTTCTAAGCCACTATCGATAGATGAATTCCCATATTTTTATTCTGTTATCTTTGGCTCTCCCGACATTTTCTCTTCTTCCATAACTGCATCATACAAGATCGACAAAAAATATAGGGTCTTCCTTGCTACATGCTCTCCACTACTACCATTCCTTCAACTTATCTCTTTATTAATAATGTAGCTTCATATATCCATTGCACCATTATTGTGCCACTCTTCTTGTCATAATCACAGATTGTTCTACATTGTTGAACACTCATTGAATTTTAAATTTCCTCTATTGGCTATTATACTAGATTCCCTCCCTTAGTTGGTTTTATTTAACTCTTACAGACCTGCAACAACTGTTCCTTCCCATAAAAGATGACTAGATTGGCTTCATCATTACTACTTGCAGATCCAAATCGCTACACTTCCATGTGGAATGTGCATGAAACATTTTTCAATTTATATCGAAAGGATGGCATATACATGGCACCTCTCAAATTGATACCGATTCCTGCTAGAATTATCATCCTTCGATCATACCATCACGATACCCAATGGGTCAAAAGGATGGTATGCATCCTCTTTTCTACTGCCAAAATCTAATTCGAGGATAATATCAACTTCTTTAGTTCAATTCAATTTTCCTTACCGTAGAAAGCATGGTAATTCCTTTGTGTTTGCATGTGGTTCCTAATTGTTTACTATTACCCTTATGCATGTCTAAGCCTTCAACTTAAGATAACTATTGTACATCATCAATACATTAGGATGATAAAAAATATAAATGGTTGTTTTATCTCTGATAGAAATATTTAGTCACATGTTTAAGAGGAAAATAGTACCAGGTAGTGATTTCTAAGGAAACAAGTTAGTTCACATGTCCCATGCAACTTCATTTCATATAACTCATTTTCTCATATCTATAGGAACATTTTTTACTGATCGATTACATATTTCGAATAGCATAATGTGAAACATTTTCTCTTTGTAGAATGTTTCTGAATACTATGTGCATTTTTTATTTCAAATATGTGGATTAAATTATTATTCTTATTATGCAATATTAAATTACATGTATTTTTAATTCATGTGAACAATTAGTGTTGCATGAGAGAATAGGTGTGCGGAGCAAGGAACGGAAAATTTAATTCTTACTGTCAAAGGACAATATGTTAGAGATGAGTTGAACAACCTTTCTTTATATATCTATATGTATGTGAGATACAATATATCTAGGGGTGTGTCATAAATCCACCTTTGTGTTTCGTTTCGCATGAATGCAACAAATTAAAAAAACTCACATTTATAATTGTAATGAGTAGAAGAGTGGTGGCTATGGCTACGCATTCCTGGACTGGTCAAATTACAGGTTTGCAGAGGTGTGGAGGAGGCACAATGAAATCTTCCTCTGCATTTATCGCACCTTTGCAAAAACATGTTAGTCTTATTGAGCCACACTACACTTCGATTTTTTTAATAATGGATAGCTTGGAGAATTCATGCAGGGAAGTTATCCCCCTAGTTATGCCCAAGGAAATTTTGTATCACTAGAGCCATGACAAACATGTTGATATTTTGGAATTGAAGAGACAGTGAGTCAGACTGACATTTTCCATTAAAGCAAAAACCAAAAGCTTCTCACTAATAAAGGAACAAAAACTCTACTTCAAGATATCCTGTAGCCCAAGATACATTAGTTAATTTAGTTAGTCATCATATAAAATGTGTCAAAAAACTGAATTCTTTAAACATAATAAACCTGGCAAGGTGCCCTTTTAATTCATAACTATTAACTATGTTTAGTAAAATGTATGAATCCACACCTCTGCATTTCATATAATGTATCAAAAAATATTCACATTTTGTTACAATTCGAAGACTCATTGTTGGGTGAAAAGTGTGAAGTGCAGAAAAAATATATGTGCAAAGATAAGGGAAGGAAGAGAAGTGTTTAGTACAGTAAAATTTTTGATTCCACCATCATATTCTACACAATGAAAACATTGAATGCATATATTATCAGTAATGTATGCGAGAGATTGAAAAATATTGAACATGTATGAGAAACACCTTTCTATTTGTAACATTTAGTGCAAAGAACTAAGTTATTTGTCGAGTGCATTGAACGTGAGCTCAAAGGATATGAGTATTTCGTAAAACATGACTACACACTTCTAACCAAATTCTTGATTTTATTTTCGATCTAGAGGAAAAAATGGCAGGAATTGATGAGTTATAATTAGATCAAGAAAATAAAAGTTGCATTCTCTCAAAGAATTAGAAGACTAGTGAACATTATTTCTGAGTGTGAAACCATAGGGAATCAAAGAGCTGATGTACACCGCATAAATTATTCCATTGATACATTATGTGGAGTGACTAATATACATTATTGGCATGGATACACTACACAATTACCACTGAAAGATATAGTACAAGATAAAAACATTTCACATCATTTTGAAGCATTAAAAAAATAAAAATATAGAATAATCCAATAAAAACAGAGTGAGGTTAATGCGAGTGGGTTTGAAAACATGAACACAGATGAAAATTTCATAGAAATTGACATATATCTTATCAATGCAAACACGATATCGTGACTAGCATTGCATTAACTCAAAAAAATATAAGAAACAAGGACACTTTCATAACAAGTCTTGTTAGAAAACCATGCAAGCCACTAAATTCTAGCTTTAAAAACATCAGCATAGATGAAGATACTATGGAACTTAATAGAAATCCTATCAATGTAAACAAGAGACCATGTTTCTCATTTCATCAACTCAAAAAATACATAAGAAAAAATAATTTTATTGAAACAAGTCCAATTAGAAGACGATAGAAGCAGAGAAAATCAACACATAATACAATTCTTCCAAATAAACATAAAGAATCATTACAAATGTTTGATTATACATTAGAAACAGTGGCCCAAAAATATTGTTTTAAAAAAATACAAGATGTTTATGATTATGCAATATGCAATCAAACTTTTTTTTTAAAATATGTCATAGAAAAAAGATTGAGCAATGTTTCCAAAGGTAAGTGTATATGAAAAAAATGCAAAACAACATTAAACAATGAAAAAAATATCAAATTTGTAGTTTTGGAGCTAATTAGGCATAATAGGTAAATTTCCATAGTGAAACACTTTTATGATTGGAAGAAATAATAATATCATTGATATTACCAATTTTGCAAATACGGGAACTTGGAGAACGTTTTATAAAACCATAGTTGTCAGTGACTCGTGGACTAATAAATGTACTTGCTAATACATGTCAAATTCAAATTGCACTTCTGAGTGACATAAATGAATATAATACAATGGATCTGGAAATTAAAATATGTTTAGTCTTTAAAGTAATATTTTCTATTGGGTGAATATGTGTTCACAAGTCATGAAGGCGTTGAGATGATTGTGTAGAACTCCACTTTATAGACTAGAGAATGTAAGAATAAACGAAGACTAGAAATAATTCTTTGATAAAAACAAGGATACATATGCATGTGAGACATAAAAAAAACAATTATATTGAAGTCTATAAACCTTTGAGAATATCTAGAGATAGGTATTTGGGAGAAATTAGCTTTCCCACACTATTTTGTTGAAAAAATGATCAAACAATGTTATGAGAAATTTTACATATCACGATATTTCTCGATGGGAATTTTTGCATCAAGATCATGATTTTTTGTATCATATAATGGTTTTTTTTATAAAATAATGTGAATTATTCTCAATCAATTATTCAATTTTATTTAGATTCGTATAAATGGATAGTTAAAAGGAAAAAAAAAAAAACTAGAGATGTTAAAACAATGAAAAATTTGAGATGAATTCTGGTATCGAACATTGTGTATATGGATCTTAGACAAATATGGACATCACCAAACTATTTTTCCAATTGCACAAGAAATTATATGGAATGATTCAATAGTTGGGTCCACCATATTTCTTTGTTTCATTTAACAATTTTGAAGATATCTGAGAGCCTTTAGTAAATTCTTTGTAACAAATACATCGAGAGAAAAAATTGTCGACTTAAAACAAAGTAAAGGAACATGATATTGATACTTTGATTAGAAATGAGCATGTTACTTGTGTATGATAGAATATAAGTAGAATGAATGATCTACGCTAGTTAATTTTACATCAGTCCAAGTACTTTGGTGATGTCGCTGACTATTTATTTATAACAAAATCCCAAAATTGAGGAAGTTGGAATAACCATGGATTGTTATGAATAAAAAGTGCTCCTATCTATGGAACAAGTATCAACACTAGAATTTAAAGTTTTATTGACAACAAATTATGCTATGATTCAACTAAAATACCTAAAAATATGAAAACTATTCAATGTCATCATCATATGAACACTTGTAGTAAAAGAAAGCAGATGCATTACAGGTTTGATTTTCTAATTCCACTAATGGGAAATACACAAATACTTGCGCCTATGGAATTTTATAATGAAAAAGAAAAATCTAATGCAAGAACGATATTTGATTCAATAAAGAATATGGAACATGATGAGACATATACATTTGATAGTTTTATTAAAAAAATAGGTATGAGTGAATTTGATTATAACCATCCAATTCAATGTACTCTGAAATGAAGAACCACTTTATTGAAGAGAGAACCAATAGACATATATAATAACAACTATGCTCGACATATTCCATTAATATGGGGTGAAAATATTGGTGGCCAATTTGTGCTTGACTCATATGATAAAACTACTTATTATATTTCATATATGAAAAAGCTAGATAAAACAATTACATTGATGTTTAAAGGTGTGCAAAGTGAATGTCAATATATTGATGGTGATATCATAGAAACAATTACAAGAATTGGAAAAGATTTATTGAACTTAGAAGAAATGTTTGCACAATAAGCTATATATATAGTGTTTTCATTGCCACTAAATACTAGTTCAAGAAAATGTATATTTATTAATACTTTAGTAATAGATGATCAACCTTTTTAACTAAAGAAACCAAAAGAGCTAGAGCATGAACCAAATGATTCAGAAAACATAACATGTTTATTAATTATCGACTGTTATGTGCAATGACCAGAAAGCATTGAACATTTATGCTTAGTGGAATTTTCATCGCGGTATACACTACAAGGAAGGAAAAGAGGAGACGCAGAGAGACCATGTGATATAAGATACGTAAAGTATGAGAAACATAATTATCATGATAAATATTACAGATAATGATTAACGTTGTATGTTTCGTATCATATTAACGAGAACGGTTTTAAGGAATAATATTCGACTTGGAAAAATGCATATTTATTATTTGAAGAAATCATAAAATGAAATGAACGAAAATTCACGAAAAAAAACAATGGAAACATGGAATAATTTTGATAGAATAGCAGTTGAGATTGAAAACAAAGATAGTGAATTGTTTGCAAGAGTTGTACCTACATATGAAGAAATAGATAACGATAAATTGTTAGCAGTATGACTAATGTTTTGTCCTTGATGTTAACTTTGATGTCAACTTGTCATATTATGTCATCATGATTATGTCACACTTTTATCTCATTGCAAAATTGATGAACTAATGGATAGATGATGATTTTTTATGCCTACAGATAATTGTTGAACTATTGTAGATAATATGGATGCTTGATCAGGTATTGCATAGGAAGTGCATTGACATGTTTCATTTGAGAAAATTTGAATAGTTTTTATTTTGAAAAACCATATGCTACTCCTATGAGAAAAATTCACATACATTGTGTGCGTGAACCTATGCATGGAAAATAAAAAATTGTGAGAATTTCCCATGGTAATATCCAAAGTTTTTGGTCTGGAAACATCTATTTGATCCCATCAATAATTACCATAAAAAAATCCAAGTGAATTGCCAATATTATTGGCAAGGAAATTCTTTTATAAAAGGAGAAGGTTTTTGAGTAGTAGTGTGTGGATTCATTCAGAGTTTCTTGTGATTTGTTTTTAATAAGTGTGCTCTATGGTAAAAGGAGGAGGTTTAAATCTAAATATTTTATGAGATTATGATAGAGATCTGATAGAAACAACTATCACTTGGTCTGGCTTCTTATATGCTAAGTTACTTGTTTGCAAGAGTAGATCTAATGGTTTGATTTCTATAGATTTTTTCTTCAATATGGATCTGAATATGTGATGGAAGATATCTTTTGTATTTGAATGTATGAGATTAATGTGAAGTGTGTATGCAGTGGTTGTATGAAACAAAGTTTGTGGTTACTCACTTGTTACTTACAGGACTAGGGTCACACTCATTATTTTACAGAAATGTTTGTATGAAACGATCGATGATAGAGTTTGCATGATTTTGATAGAGTTTTGAATAACATAGGTTGTACGCAGAGAAAATAACAAAGAACTCCAAACCCGATGTGAATAATGTTTTTTTATGTCTTTGGTCTTCATGGTTCTACATCGATGATACTACTTTGAGTTTACTACTATTCGTCTTTTGTTGAAGTTTCTTGTCCTCTAAGATCCCTCCATATTTACTAATATTTTAAACTGTCACTGTTGTTGTTCACATTATACAGAGATATGATTTGTAGAAATTGAATTTTCTCAAAGAAAGTTTTTGGAATTGATTGAGTCTCTTGTTGGTTTACGGTTCATAATCAAGGTAATGCAGAGAGTTGGATTGATGTTGTTGTAAACATGGAGAGTCTGGTTTACATCACTTGATTGATTTGTTATATATGTTTAATGATTAATTTCTCTGAGATATATATGCTACTTTTTCTTCTGAATAACGCATACATACGTGGATGCGGTTCTTAACACCCATGTACACCTCGCAAGTAAAAGTACCTTGATTAATATAGCTCCTTGTTGATTGATCCTAGTCATTTCTAATAATTGGTTGATGAATATAAAAGCTTGATGAAGTCACTATGATAAATGATTTTCTAATAGGTTTTGATGAAAAAATTTTAAGATCTGCATGATGTTGTTTTTCATAGAAAACATTTATATTCATGGGTTTAGTTAATGGAAATCAGGTATAAATTCTTATTTGGTATTGGATAATGTTTGGCTTGGTATTGAGCGTGTCGGTAAGTGAAGAATTTGACAATTTCTAGCTTGGTATTGAATTGGTAAATGAGCAGAGAGTATGATATGGTTAATATTCAGATTTTCCTTGGTTGATCAGTGAGTAAGGTTATTTATATTTTGAGATTCAATTATTTATATTATTTTTGGTTGTGGTTATATTCTAAAACATTTTGAAAATAGGCCTACTAGATCAATGTTGTTACAAGTGGTCCCAGTGTGAAATCTTATGAAATATGGATCACAAGAAATCTGAAGGAGTAGTAGCTTCCTTCTAGTAACAACTGGAAAACATAGTATATGTTGTAGCCTCTAGCAGTTAGGAGTCTGCATGTTAGAAAAAGCCTACACCAGTGCAAGATGTAAGAATTATTTATAATAATAATAAGATGAAGTAGACAAGAATAATGGTGATTATCTCCCAAATTGGGTTTCCACCTAAAAATACTGCTGTTTATTTCTGCCACTTTTAATTATTAAAACAATTCTTTTTTCCTCATGAACAACTCTTTACAAAATACAAATACAAAAATGGTTTGTATAATGCACAGTAAATTCTCAACACATGGTGATTTGGCATATCACGCTGATTTGGCATCCAAATCTCTACAGTAATGGACCACGAATCTCGAATCTCTACAGTGCCAGTAAAAAACACCAAATATATCAATATATAATATTATGGCAATTAATTATTTTTAAATAAAATATTAAGGCCAATTAAAAACTAAATCGATACCATTAAATATTTTAATTCTTCAAAAATATTCAATAAAGCCGATCAATAGCAAATGCATTGATGGACATGACCATTAAAAATACATGCACTGCCAATTGAAAATAGAGTTTTCTACCGATGAAACAAGATAGTTTGGAAGGCATTTTTCAGTTGGAATTAAGTAAATTTAAAAAAAAAAAAATCATGTAAGGTAATTGGAGTGTTTTAATAGTTTTTTTTATGGTATATTGTTTTGATGGTGGAAATAGATTTAGTATTACCTAGAACTTTTAGTGCACTTAGATCTATAGTTATATTCTTGTTATAACGTCAAAACAACAGTACATAAACAGAACATAACAGATCTAGATCCAGGAACACAATATACAGACCTTTCGCAGCTTAAGGACAGAAAACGCACAATACAGTAATTATCAGTAATTCACATAAAAGTACTCACAAATTTAGTTCTCTAACAATATTTCACATTCATTCAGTCACCAATTCTTCTTTACAATTCCCTTCCCAACCTGTGCACACAGCAGCAGGGTCTGCACACAGCTAGACTTGGATCTCTGTGCACACAACCAGTAGGAGTTTTTTCCCCAAAACCCAAACAGATAGCTTAAATCACAATTTGCATCAATATCTCATCATTTCTTATCCTTTACAATACAAAATGCATCTCTATTTATAACAATCTAGCCTAGACTTTCTTATGGTCTGCAACCCATGGTTTTCGGACCCCTAGTTTACCCTTTCACCCATTACAATGCTTTCGCGGCTTTGACCCACCCAAAAACCCCTGCACTATAATAAATATAATCAAAATTTTTCAAAATGGACCAGTTTTGCAGCTTGTTAGGAGACCTCGTTCCAACAGGTGTTCTGTCGGCCTGGTGGTAGATAATCCTCAGCATCAGGGATCGATAAATCCTGGAAATAGAAGGGAAAACCATGATAGTTCCATCCTTGTCCTTCCTCTAGAAGGCGGAGAGTATCCAGGTTTGAAGGGAGGCTCACGTAGATGACGGCCATGCCTCTTATTGCCAGCATTCTAGCACGCTGTAAGCACACATTGAAGTGACTCTGCGCTAAAAATGGGAGCATCACCACATATAGTTTTCTGCTACTATGGTCTCCTTGCATGGTGGTTCTTGTGATTTTCTGATAAAATGTCTAATATTGGAACTGTCTAGCAAAGGATAATAATAGAATGGTTGAGAACTTGAAAATAGTAGAATGGTAGGCATTGTCTTTAGTGGTGAGTAGCAAAGGTCCAGGTTCATAGCTAATCAATAAATTACTATGAATAAGATATTGTTAACTCTATAAGGATCAGCAGGATTAGAAATATAAATTTTACAGGGTAACATGAGTAAAGGCCATCCTTATCTCTCATAAAATTTTTGAAATTTGATGCATTCCATTATCTCTCTAGGATTTCCAAAATATCCCAAATTCTGTAATCCAATTAAATTAAATTAAAGTAAGCAAACTATAAACACATTTAAAAAAAAAAAATTTCAAATTGAATAAACCAATTTAATTTCAATTAAAACTCGATAAAAAAGAAAACATGTTCACGTGCGTAACTAATTCGACTTCAATAAATACATCGTTGGAATGGTATGTCACGTTGTGATAAAAGTTTTATTTTTAAGCGAATATTTGGATGGGTGGGTTGTCTAATTTTTATTTTTTTGGTGTTTTTGCGTCTTTGAAATTTAATTAAAGTTTTTAGAAAATGTTTAATTTTTTATTTTTTTTAGTAAATTTAAAAATAATTTTTTGAATTCTGGTAAATTTTATTTATAATTTCAATTGGTTAAGTGAGTTTTGTTTGACATAAGTTCCCTTGTGGAGGGTGTTTTATTTTTGGTATTTTTCAGTTCCTTATAATCCATTAAAAGTCATTTTGTTGGTGAGTGCTCTGACATTGACATTTACACTATTAATGTTAGAATTGGTGCGGTTTCAAATCCTTTACATAGGTGGGGGCAAGGCGGTGAACAAATTTCCAATTATTATTATTATGTTTCATTATGCAGAACTTTCTTGTGGAAATTTTTCCTTGTGCAAAGTTTTAACTATGCGGAGGACGAAGGAGGACGGAGTATGTGCGGGAGAACGATGATGTAGAGGTAACTTTATTCCACAAAGACAAATCAATTTAAACTCTTTTCTATCAAAACTTCTACAAACTTAGCTGTGCAAGAGAGTAGTTGCACAAATCTGTGAATCTATGTCGAATGAAGGACGTGCGGAGGATGGGGTATGTGCGGG
Source organism: Pinus albicaulis (assembly GCA_034641835.2). NCBI lineage: Eukaryota > Viridiplantae > Streptophyta > Pinopsida > Pinales > Pinaceae > Pinus > Pinus albicaulis. The sequence goes on from CM076581.1 coordinate 255,152,343, forward strand.
AGAACAAGGGTGCAAAGGGAATTGTATTCCTTAGACACATAATTAATTTAACTATGACCAGAAACTATGATTTGTAATGTAATACACATAACCAGAAAGGTTGGTTTGTAAACTATATATAGTGAATATTTGACATTTTCTTATTACATATATTATAAGGTTTGTTAGACATAATATACACATTGATTAAGGTAGGGTTGTTTTGGTTTGTATTTTTTGCAATAAAAGTTTTGATTTTTCTTTCGTACTCCACATAATGAAAACATTCATTGTCCTTCCATCGAACAATTAAAATGCTTATCCTTAATGCGGTAAAAACATTAATTATTGAACATGGATGCAAAAAACTTGCAATATTTAGTACATCGAACTAAGTCATTTGTCGAGTGCATTGAATGTGATATATATAGGTAATTATATCTTAATACTTAAACTATTCTATTATTTACCTAATTAAGATATAGAAAAACTATGAACATTATATTAACGCAAATGTAAAACTTTACCATACATAGTTTGTCCACACATCCTTTCTCCCGCACATCGTTTCTTTTTTCTTCACATATTACAAAATTAATATTTGTTATTCACAGACATGAAACATTGCGAATCCATAAGGATTTCCGAAGGATGGGATATGTTTGGGAGAATAGATGTAGAAACGAAATTAATTTTAAATTATTTTTAAGTTAAAACTCATATAGATTTAGTTGTGAAGGAGAGAAGTTGCATAGAGCTATGCAAGAATGGGGTATGTGCAACGAATAGGTTTGGGGGTGTTCTTCAGCTAGTACTACGAAACTTGCAACAAGATATGTATTGTTAGTGCATTTATCTTTTAATATTTCATTATAAGTTGTTTTCCATTCAAAACTTTTACGAATTTAGTTGTGCGGGAGAAAAGTTGCACAAATATGTGAATATGTGCGAAATGAAAAATGTGTGAGGTACAACGTATTTGCAGAAGAGAAAGGGAAATTTTTTTCATAGGAACGAAATTAATTTTGGACCTTTTTCCATTTAAAAATTTGACAGATTTAGGTGTGCGAGAGAGCGATTTAGTTTAACTAGGAATATAAACTTTAATTTGTAGACGTGAGATTAATTTAACTAGGAACATAAACTTTAATTTGTCATGTAATAGGTACAATTAGTGATAGACATTTCTAAACTAGAAATAACGAATATTTCACATTTTCCTCACTAGTGACTATAGCATTTTCCTCGGCATCAAAATATATTGAATCTGTATTATTAAAGTGTAACAGAAACTCTCATCCGCAATGTTTTGGTTTTTCAGATAAATTTCACATCGGTGAATTTCTTGGCTAAATCAACACACTGAAAAATATTGGTTAAACATGATTTGAAGTATTTATTATCTACAAAATTAAATTTGTGAACCCATTAGAGAAAATTTGATGTCAAAAATAGGCCTCAAAACAAAAATTTACAACCAAAATAAAATTTATAAGAATAAATATGATTTAAGATGATGATGTCTAACACCGGGGATGATTCACCATCTCTTAAAAAATAAAAAAACTTTCAGCTTATCTGACTATGGTTTTCCTCAAATTTCAAATGGGAGTACTAGTTGGATGCAAAATTTCTAGCAAGGGCAAGGGTCTATCAAAATTATGTAACATGGGTACTACTTGGACGAGGAATTAAATTTTTCATCTAATGAACACTCCCACTCGAACTTTGAGTAAATATGTCAGGAGATAAATTGAAAATACGAGTTGAAAAAATAGTTTTTTCTTTTTTCCCTTTAAAATTTGATTATGTAATGTAATATTATTTTATTATTTCCACTATTATTTTATAATATTCCTTAGGAGGCCTATTTTAGACCTCAAAATTTCTCTATTTTTTTTAGAAGGAAAATCCTATCCTCTATTTACATAATTGAACTTGCTGGCGAGCACCTTATAGCATATGACTATTAGAACAGAGGAAATAAAAAAGAGACTTAAAGCGCCAAACGTTCCCAGTTGAAGCCCCTTTCTCTCTGTCATGCTTTTTTTTGTATTATCACTTTGGTCATTCAAAGTAACCACTAGGACGTTAATATTGTCAAAATCTGATAGAAGTCACCAACATAATTCATCTTGAAGTACATTGAAATTGATGGTATTATGATAATCATAATAAAAAAACAATAACTAGAAATATCATGGACCACACTATTGTTAAACCAAATAATAATGAAATTGTGGAAGTTTTGGTATTATTGGGTAGAGCGTCGAGGTGTTTCTTCGATTAGTTCTCTGACACTATTAGCAAGAAAAAAATTTATAATGTGTTTATCTCTTATTATTTCATTTTAAGCTCCTTTCCAATGAAACTTTTTATAGATTTAATTGTGCGGGGGAACAATTGCAGAGTTGTGAAACTGTGTGGAATGAAGGGTGTGCATAGGACATGGTATGCGTGGGAGAAATGGGGTGTAGAGGGAACTTTATTCTACAAAAACGAAATTAATTCAACTAGGAATAGAAACTTTAATTCGTAATGTAATAGGTAGTCGTTATAATGATGCTCAAGTTCAGACTAGAAAAAAGTGGTTTCTTGGTATTTAGGGTATATGAATATTATGTGCCTTTTTTATTTCACATTTTTGGATTAAATTCTTATTACTATACCATTTTATATAAGAAATAATAAATTTACACAAATAACTTTACTAGAAAATATTATTCACTAATACAAAAATACATTACATTCTTTGAAAAATTTCATTAAGAAAAATGTTTTAATTTTATAAAACTTACACGCATTCAATCAACATGATGGAATATCAATAAATAAAACATTCCAACGGAATTTTTTCTTCAAATCAAAGTTTGGATAGAATTAACGAACATTAAGCTTAGAAATTTTACCTATATAAAAAGTATGTGTCAGTTTCTTTTGTGTTGTCTTTTGTAATAATACTATAAAAAATTTCAGAAACAATTGGCCTCAAAAAGGCCCCCAACACAAAATTGTAGCTTGTTTTGAGCCCTTCAATCCTTCTACTATCACCATGGGTTCGAGAACATTTGTGACCTTGACCTATTTTCCTTCTTTATGATAACTAGAGGGTTAGTGAAAAGAACATTCTTATCTACCTACCAAGGCGGGGGTTGCTGATCAGTACTCCTCATGCCACCCTCGTCTGCATGAGGATAAAACCCCATTCCACTACTAGAACCCAATTTTAGGGACTGCCCAGAATCGTAGGGCCCTTCCATAATTATAGGGCCTTCCCATAATCCATGTCGGGTTAACTTAACTATTGCAGTTGTGACTTGTTGTGTAAACCATCCTCCTAAATAGAATGAGCTCTCTCTTTTCTGAGCCACTACCGTTAGATGAATTCCCATATTTTTCTTCTATTATCTTTGGCTCTCCCAACATTTTCTCTTCTTCGATAACTGCATCATACACGATCAACAAAAAATATAGGGTCTTCCTTGCTACATGCTCTCCACTACTACCATTCCTTTAACTTATCTCTCTATTAATAATGTAGCTTCATATATCCATTGCGCCATTCTTGTGCCACTCTTCTTGTCATAATCACAGATTGTTCTACTCTGTTGAACACTTATTGAATTTGAAATTTCCTCTATTGGTTCTTCTACTAGATTCCTTCCCTTAGTTGGTTTTCTATAACTCTTACAAACCTGCAACAATTGTTCCTTCCCATAAATGATCATTAGATTGGCTTCATCATTACTACTTGTAGATCCAAATCGCTGCACTTCTATGTGGAATGTGCGTGAAACATTTTTCAATTTATATCGAAAGGATGGCATATACATGGCACCTTTCAAATTGATACCGATTCCTACTAGCATTATCCTCTTTCGATCATATCATCACGATACCCAATGGGTCAAAAGGATGGTATGTGTCCTCTTTTCTACTGCCAAAATCTAATTCAAGGATAATATCAACTTCTTTATTTCAATTAAATTTTCATAACCAAACCAAGTATGGTAATTCCTTTGTGTTCAGATGTGGTTTCTATCACATTGTTTACTATTACCTTTATTCTTGTCTAAGCCTTCAAATTAAGATAACTATTGTACATCATCAATACATTGGGACGATAAAAAATATAAATGGTTGTTTTATCTCTGATAGAAATATTTAGTGACATGTTTCAAAGGAAAATAGTACCAAATATTGATTTCTAAGGAAACAAGTCAGTTCACATCTCCCATGAAACTTCATTTCACATAACTCATTTTCTCATATCTATAGGAACATTTTTTATTAATCGATTACATATTTTGAATAGCATAATGTGAAACGTTTTCTCTTTGTAGAATGTTTTTGAATACTATGTGCATTTTTTATTTCATGTATGTGGATTAAATTATTATTCTTATTATGCAATATTAAATTACATGTATTTTTAATGCATGTGAAGAATTAGTGTTGCATGAGAGAATGGGTGTGCGGAGCGAGGAACGGAAAATTTAATTCATAGTGTCAAAGGAAAATATGTTAGAGATGAGTTGAACAACCTTTCTTTATTTATCTATATGTATGTGAGATACAATCTATATAGGGGTGTGTCATAAATCCATCTTTGTGTTTCCTTTCGCATGAATTCAACAACTTCAAAACAATCACATTTATAATTATAATGAGTATAAGAGTGGTGGCTATGGCTACACATTCCTGGAGTGGTCAGATTACAGGCTTGCAGAGGTGTGGAGGAAGCACAATGAAATATTCCTCCGCATTTCTCGCACCTTTGCAAAAACATGTTAGTCTTATTGAGCCACACTGCACTTCAATTTTTTTAATAATGGATAGCTTTGAGAATTCATGCAGGGAATTTATCCCCCTAGTTATGCCCAGGGAAATTTTGTATCACTAGAGCCATGACAGACATGTTGATATTTTGGAATTGAAGAGACAACGAGTCAGACTGGCATTTTCCATTAAAGTAGAAACCAAAATCTTCTCACTAATAAAGGAACAAAAAATCTACTTCAATATATCCTATAGCCCTAGATACATTAGTTAATTTAGTTAGTCATCATATAGAATGTGTCAAAAAACTGAATTCTTTAAACATAATAAACCTGGAAAGGTGTCCTTTTAATGCATAACTATTAACTATGTTTAGTAAAATGTATGAATTTGCACCTCTGCATTTCATATAGTGTATAAAAAAATGTTCACATTCTGTTACAACTCGAAGACCCATTGTTGGGTGAAAAGTGTGAAGTGCAGAAAAAATATATGTGCAAAGATAAGGGAAGGAAGAGAAGTGTTTCGTACAATAAAATTTTTTATTCCACCATCGTATTCTACACAATGAAAACATTGAATGCATATAGTATCTGTAATGTACGCGAGAGATTGAAAAATATTGAACATGTATTGGAAACACCTTTCTATTTGTAACATTTAGTGCAAAGAAATAAGTTATTTGTCGAGTGCATTGAACGTGAGCTCAAAGGATATGGGTATTTCTTAAAACACGACTACACGCTTCTAACCAAATGCTTGATTTTATTTTCGATCTAGAGGAAAAAATGGTAGGAATTGATGAGTTATAATAAGATCAAGAAAATCAAAGTTGCATTCTCTCAAAGAATTAGAATATAGTGAACATTATTTCTGAGTGTGAAACGATAGGGAATCAAAGAGCTGATGTACTCTGCATAAATTCTTCCATTGATACATTGTGTGGAGTGAATAATATTAAGTGGATTTGAATGTTTAAAAAACAACATTGCGTGAAAATAAGGTGTGTGGGAGAGATATTCGGAGGGAAAATTCTTGTAGATGTGCAGAAATTTGCGGCAAAAAGATTTATTTTTTTAGTGCACACACTTGTTGTCTGGTGCAAACCACAAATAAAAAAGGTCTAAGTTTTATGAATATTTTGTAGGATAATTTTAACTAGTAGCATGTCTGTATTTGCATTGGCCAAGTATTCATCATGCATTTTTTGGACATGCATGTTTCGAACACATATTCGATTAGTTGTCGAGGGGCTCATTACAAATTTTTTTTTCACAAAGTGTTCGGAATCGACAGTGAAGATTGTTGTTATAAGTGTTGTCTATTTTTCTTTTTAGCGTAATAATTATGCACAACTTTTTTTTCGAAAAATAGGGACATATTTATGATATCTTTATCACATATGTTTTGGTTCACCTATTTTGTAATCCTAAATCTCATTCCTATAAAAGATTTTAATGGGAATCAATGTGTAGCTATATCGTGTTGTTTGTTTTCTTATATGTTGTTTATGTTGTGGTTATCATGGAGTAATAAGTAATAGTGAATTTACAACATGTTTGAAGCCCCATTGTTAAAGCATCAATAGAGAAGTATTTCTCTGCTATAAAAAGAGATCTTGCAAATGCAATTCTAAGATAGCATAATATATTCCGTTTAAGAAATTTTGCATATGTTGTAGGAGATTTTCTATTCAATACTATGTGAACTTTATTGAATTTTAGATACACGTCAACAAATTTATGTGAAGGAACGAAAGAACATTTAAGGAATTTTTTACATGAGAGGAACACTGAAGCGATATTATCTTATGAACGTGGATTGAATATAGATGCATTGATACAGACTCATGATATAAATAGCTCGAATTTTTATTTGGAAAGGATGAAAAAAGAATCTTCAAATTCTATGATTGAGGAAGAACAAGGACTTTGGGGGGGCATATTTTATATACATTAGTTAAGGAATTGACTAAAAAAATCAATAAGACTTTGGTCAAAGACAACAATGAAAACATATCTGAATTTTTAATTCAAATTAATGTAAATAAAGTTATGACACAATGTTCCATGACATAAATCGAATTATGAGACATTTGAACTATTTTTGTGAAATAAAAAAATTTCAATAAGAAATGATCATGAACATATAATTAATATAACAACATAGAAACAAAAAAAACATATATAGATGTAGATAGAGGAAACCATGACTTCACATATGTTTAAGATATTTTCTCGATTCAAGACTATTTAGGGTGAAATTTGTTTTGAAACAATATGCCAATTGACAAAGAATAAATATGATGTTCCCTATTTCCGACACATAGTTTCACATACTTTTTGCATTGAAATCATGCAAACTGCATAGAAAAATACATGAAAGAATACGAAATTTTTCATTTTCCTAGAATAGTATATTGGCAGGGATACATTATACAATTATCACTGGCATATGGAAAAGGGAAGATAGATGGTGGCCTTTGTTTTTATGATTGGATATGGTATATCTTGAGTATAACTATATATATATATATATATATATATATATATATATATATATATATATATATATATATGTATATGTATATGTATACAAAAGTATGTGTGTATATATGTATATGTATATGTATATGTATATGTATATGTATATGTATATGTATATGTATATGTATATGTATATGTATATGTATATGTATATGTATATGTATATGTATATGTATATGTCTATGTCTATGTCTATGTCTATGTATATGTGTATATAGATATATATATATATATATATTATATATATATATGTGTGTGTGTGTGTGTGTGTGTGTGTGTGTGTGTGTGTGTGTTCTATTGATACATTGGTTGTTGTAGCTGAATTTTTTGAATTCGATAAAGAGACACCAATATTCCATGTTATGCAATTTGGAATGAGTGTAGGTCATTTTCATTATGAACCACTGAAAGAGATAGTACAAGATAAAAACATTTCACATCGTTTTGAAGCATTTAACAAATAAAAATATAGAATAATCCAATAAAAACATAGTGAGGTTAATGCGAGTGGGTTTGAAAACATGAACATAGATGAAAATTTCATAGAAATTGACATATATCTTATCAATGCAAATAAGATATCGTGACTATCATTGCATTAACTCAAAAAAATATAAGAAACAAGGACACTTTCATAACAAGTCTTGTTAGAAAACCATGCAAGCCACTAAATTATAGCTTTAAAAACATCAACATAGATGAAGATACTATGGAAATTAATAGAAATCATCAACTCAAAAAATACATAAGAAAAAATAATTTTATTGAAACAGGTCCAATTAGAAGACGATCGAAGTGGAGAAAATCAACACATAATACAATTCTTCCAAATAAACATAAAGAATCGTTACAGATGTTCGATTATACATTAGAAACAGTGGCCCAAAAATATTATTTTAAAAAAATACAAGATGTTTATGATTATGCAATATGCAATCAAATTTTGTTTAAAAAATATGTCATAGAAAAAAAATTGAGCAATGTTTCCAAAGGTAAGTGTATATGCAAAAAATGCAAAGCAGCATTAAACAATTGAAAAAATATCAAATTTTTAGTTCTGGAGCTAATTAGGCATGATAGGTAAATTTCCATAGTGAAAAAATTTTATGATTGGAAGAAATACTAATATCATTGAGATTACCAATTTTGCAAATACGGGAACTTGGACTAATCAATGTACTTGCTAATACATGTCAAATTCAAATTGCACTTCCTCGTGACATAAATGAATCTAATACAATGGTTCTGTAAATTAAAATTTGTTTAGTCTTTAAAATAATATTTTATATTGGGTGAATATGTGTTCACAAGTCATGAAGGCATTGAGATGATTGTGTAGAACTCCACTTTATAGACTAGAGAATGTAAGAATAAACGAAGACTAGAAATAAGTCTTTCATCAAAACAAGGATACATATGCATGTGAGACAAAAAAAAAAACAATTATGGTGAAGTCTATAAACCATTGAGAAAATCTAGAGATAGGTGTTTGGAAGAAATTAGCTTTCCCACACTGTTTTGTTGAAAAAATGATCAAACAATGTTATGAGAATTTTACATATCACAATATTTCTCGATGGGAAATTTTGAATCAAGATCATGATTTTTTGTATCATATAATGGTTTTTCTTATAAAATAATGTGAATTATTCTCAATCAATTATTCAATTTTATTTATATTCGCATAATAAATGGATAGTTAAAAGGAAAAAAACAAATAACTAGAGATGTTAAAACAATGAAAAATTTGACATGCATTCTGGTATCAAACATTGTGTATATGGATCTTAGACAAATATGGACATCACCAAACTATTTTTCCAATTACACAAGAAATTATATGGAATGATTCAATAGTTGGGTCCACCATATTTCTTTGTTTTGTTTAGCAATGTTGAATATATTTGTGAGTCTTTAGTAAATTATTTGTAACAAATACATCGAGAGAAAAAATTGTCAACTTAAAACAAAGTAAAGGAACATGATATTGATAGAAATGAGTGTGTCACTTGTGTACGATAGAATAGAAGTAGAATTAATGATCTACGCTAGTTAATTTTACATGAGTCCAAGTACTTTGGTGATGTCGCTGACTATTTATTTATAACAAAATCCCAAAATTGAGGAAGTTGGCATAACCATGGATTGTTATGGATAAAAAGTGCTCCTATCTATGGAACAAGTATGAACACTATAATTTAAAGTTTCATTGACAATAACTTATGCTATGATTAAACTAAAATACCTAAAAATATGAAAACTATTCAATGTCATCATCATATAAACACTTGTAGTAAAAGAAAGCAGATGCATTGCAAGTTTGATTTTCCAATTCCACTAATGGGAAATACACAAATACTTGCGCCTATGGAATTTTATAATGCAAAAACGATATGAAAAGCTAATGCAAGAATGATATTTGATGCAATAAAGAATATGGAACATGATGAGACATTTACATTTGATAGTTTTATTAAAAAAATAGGTATAAGTGAATTTGATTATAACCATCCAATTCAATGTACTCTGAAATGAAGAACCACTCTATTGAAGAGAGAAACAATAGAAATATAGAATAACAACTTTGCTCGACATATTCCATTAATATGGGGTGAAAATATTGGTGGCCAATTTGTGCTAGATTCATATGATAAAACTACTTATTATATTTCGTATATGAAAAAGCTAGATAAAACAATGACATCGATGTTTAAACGTATACAGATTGAATGTCAATATACTAATGGTGATATCATAGAAACAATTGCAAGAATTGGAAAATATTTATTGAACTTAGAAGAAATGTTTGCACAACAAGCTATATATATAGTGTTTTCATTGCCACTGAATACTAGTTCAAGAAAATGTATATTTATTAATTACTTCAGTAATAGATGATCAACCTTTTTAACTAAAGAAACCAAAAGAGCTAGAGCGTGAACCAAATGATTCAGAAAACATAAAATGTTTATTAATTATCAACTCTTATGTGCAATGACCAGAAAGCATTGAACATGTATGCTTAGTGGAATTTTCATCATGGTATACACTACAAGGAAGCAAAAGAGGAGTCGTGGAGAGACCATATGATATAAGATACATAAAGTATGAGAAACATAATTATCATGATAAATATTATAGATAATGATTAAAGTTGTATGTATCGTATCGTATTAACGAGAACGGTTTTAAGGAATAATATTCGACTTGGAAAAGTGCATATTTATTATTTGAAGAAATCATAAAATGCAATGAACGAAAATTCATGAACAAAACAATGGAAACATGGAATAATTTTGATATAATAGAAGTTGATATTGAAAACAAAGATATTGAATTGTTTGAAAGAGTTGTACCTACATATGAAGAAATAGATAACGATAAATTGTTAGCAGTACGACTAATGTTTTGTCCTTGATGTTAACTTTGATGTCAACTTGTCATATTATGTCACCATGATTATGTCGCACTTTTATCTCATTGAAAATTGATGAACTAATGGATAGATGATGATTTTTTATGTCTACAGATAATTGTTGAACTATTGTAGATAATATGGATGCTTGATCAGGTATTGCATAGGAAGTGCATTGACATGTTTCATTTGAGAAAAGTTGAATATTTTTTATTTTGAAAAACTATATGCTACTCCTGTGAGAAAAATTCACATACATCGTGTGCGTGAACCTATGCATGGAAAATAGAAAATTGTGAGAATTTCCCATGGTAATCTCCAAAATTTTTCGTGTGGAAACATCTATTTTATCCCATCAACAATTACCATAAAAAAATCCAAGGGAATTGCCAATATTATTGGCAAGGAAATTCTTTTATAAAAGGAGAAGGTTTTTGAGTAGTAGTGTGTGGATTCATTCAGAGTTTCTTGTGATTTGTTTTTAATATGTGGGCTCTAGGGTACAAGAAGGAGGTTTAGATATAAATATTTTATGAGATTATGATAGAGATCTGATATAAACATATATCACTTGGTCTGGCTTCTTATATGCTAAGTTACTTGTTTGCAAGAGTAGATCTAATGGTTTGATTTCTATAGATTTTTTCTTCAATATGGATCTGAATATGCGATGGAAGATATATATTGTATTTGAATGTATGAGATCAAAGTGAAGTGTGTATGCAGTGGTTGTATGAAACAGAGTTTGTGGTTACTCACTTGTTACTTGCAGGACTAGGGTCACACACATTATTTTACAGAAACGTTTGTATGCAAAGATCCATGAGAGTGTTTGCATGATTTTGATAGATTTTTTAATAACATAGGTTGTACGCAGAGAAAAAGACAAAGATCTCCAAACCCAACGTGAATAATTTTTTTTTATGTCTTTGGTATTCATGGTTCTACATCGATGATACTACTTTGAGTTTACTAATATTCTTCTTTTGTTGAAGTTGCTTGTCCTCTAAGATCCCTCCATATTTACTAATATTGTAAAATTTCACTGTTGTTGTTCACATTATACAGAGATATGATTTGTAGGGATTGCATTTTCTCAAAGTAATTTTTTGGAATTGATTGAGTTTCTTGTTGGTTTATGGTTCATAATCAAGGTAATGCAGAGAGTTGGATTGATGTTGTTGTAAACATGGAGAGTCTGGTTTAGATCACTTGATTGATTTTTTATATATGTTTAATGATTAATTTCTATGAGATATATATGTTACATTTTCTTCTGAATAACACATACATACGTGGATGCGGTTCTTAACACCCATGTACACCTTGTAAGTAAAAGCACCTTGATTAATATAGCTCCTTGTTGATTGATCCTAGTCATTTCTACTAATTGGTTGATGAATATCAAATCTTGATGAAGTCACTGATTGATCCTAGTCATTTCTACTAATTGGTTGATGAATATCAAAGCTTGATGAAGTCACTATGATCTAGCAAGTTTTGATGCAAATTATTTAAGATATGCATGATGTTGTTTTTCATAGAAAACATTTATATACATGGGTTTAGTTAATGGAAATCAGGTATAAATTCTTATTTGGTATTGGATAACGTTTGGCTTGGTATTGAGCGTGTTGATAGTTAAGAATTTGACAATTTCTGGCTTGGTATTTAATTGGTAAATGAGAAGAGAGTATGATATGGTTAATATTGAGATTTTCCTTGGTTGATCAGTGAGTAAGGTTATTTATATTTTGAGATTCAATTATTTATATTATTTTTGGTTGTGGTTATATTCTAAAACATTTTGAAAATAGGCCTACTAGATCAATGTTGTTACAAGTGGTCCCAGTGTGAAATATTATGAAATGTGGATCACAAGAAATTTGAAGGAGTAGTAGCTTCCTTCTAGTAACAACTGGAAAACATAGTATATGTTGTAGCCTCTTGCAGGTAGGAGCCTGCATGTTAGAAAAAGCCTACACTAGTGCAAGATGTAAGGATTATTTATAATAATAATAAGATGAAGTAGACAAGGATAATGGTGGTTATCTCCCAAATTGGGTTTCCACCTAAAAATACTAGTGTTTGTATGTGTTATTTGTGGATGTGTTCATTTTTTACTTTATTACATACATTGTTGCTCGTCTAACCTAGCTAAATATTAATGAAACTATGAAAAGATAAGTAATATGCATGTATGCTTATCGTCTTCACTAAAATCATGTACATAAAAATATTGCTTCAAATAAAGTGATGTATAAATCTCAGAAGTGCATTTGAAATTTTAATTGAAATAAAATATTGATTCAAACCCACCCCCCCCCCCCCCACCCCCTTTCCCTCTAAGTATTTTCTATCAATTGGTATTATATTCAAGCCCTTCAAAGCACTATAAGGGAGATCCATCATGATGAGCATTGAGGATGGAGTTTTCTATACTAAGCCACCTTTTTTTAATGGAACAAACTTCATGTTTTGGATGGTTAGAATGAGATCATAATTTCAATATATAGGATCTTATGTATTGGTAGCTATTGAAAGTGGATATCACCATACAGGCTCCATTCCCATAGATGATGCAGGGAAGAGACAATGTCAAAGCAATGCAAATGCAATAAATGTTATCTTGGGAGGAATTGCAGAATCTGAATCTATGAAAGTAATGTAGCTCAACATCGCGAAAGAAATATGGGACGTGATTATTGAGAGCTATGAAGGTGATAGTAAGGTAAAAAGTACTAAACTACAATCATAAAGAATTCAGTATGAGTTTCTTAAAATGCATGATGATGAAAGCATTGCAAAAAATTTCCTTAGAGTAGATGAAGTTGTAAACACTATAAAGGGTCTTGGGGGAAATATTGAGGATCCTAATATTGTCAAAAATATATTGAGATCACTAAATCCTAATTTCAATACCAAATCTTTAACTATTGGGGAAATGCAGGACTTGAATCATCTTTCATTGGAAAGACTCCATGGGATTTTGACTTCCTATGAAATGCGAACAAAAGGTAATACATTATAAATCATAGAAGTTCAATTCAAAGAAAAAAAAAATTGAAAAAAAAAAAAGAACCACATGATGACTTATGTTTCTCAAATGAGGAAGAGGAAAACTTTGTCAGGAAGCTATGGACAAGTGCTAGAAAATTCAAAGGTAAGCTCCCATTTAAATGTTTTACTTATTAAAGGGTAAGATGGAAGGGGAAATTAAAAGGTAAGATCCCATTTAAATTATTTTATTATTGCGTAAATGTGTATGATTCCATTTTGAATGAAATGTTATTGTATCGATTGTTCTTGTGGAATAATGAATGGTTATGTTTAAGCAGTTAGCATGAGAATTGATGGCATGTTTGTGATTCTAGGTTATGAGACAAATCAATTGGGAAAAGTAGCCCTTTTTTTATGATTTTAATATTATGTGAATATGATTCTTATATTATCCCATGTTTATATTATGGACATGGAATTTTGATGGATGTATCAACAAAGGGAAAGTAATGTGATATGTGACATACTAGGAAAAGCATGGATAATTAAAAACACCACAGATCCTGGATTTGGATTGTGGATGCATCCAATAAAGTGTGGGAAATACACTAGAAGCAGTATGTCTTGGTTCACATAAATATAAATAGTGTGGTGTTTGCGTTATATATTACAATGTGTTGATTCATCTGTATATGTACATGTGTTATGCATATGCAGAACTGTGCTATATGTTTGACGTGTATTGTTCTATGTGTTCATGTTATGTGTTATGTTATGTTATGTGGTGTAAATTGTTTTGGGAAGATGGCTATTGGACTGTCTAGGCCCTTCTATTGTCTAATGAGTCAAGTGGAGGTAGGGTAGCCTCTAGATTCTTCATGATATTATTTTTTCAATAAAAGACTACCTGGTTTGATAGTGACTACTTGGGTTGGTAGTGCCCATACTCACCTGGTAGAGGATGTGCTTATGTATATATATGTATCTATAATCATCACAAGGTGGAGGTTAGCCTATAAACTCTCTTGACGATTGAGGGTGGAGGTCAGCCTCTGGATTCCCTTATTCCCTTAGGAAACCATCTCACAACCGACTATGCTTATGGAAGAGAACAGAAAAGAAGGATCTGGGTGCTTGTCAGTTTTGGAAACCAGTCCAGTGTGTGTACAAGATCAAATCAAAGAGAAGGAACTTAGTTATTTTTGGGTTTGAAAACTGATCTAGTGTGTGTTCAAGAAGAGATAAGACCACTAGATGCTTGTTAGGTTTGGAAACCAATCCAGTGAGGGTAAAACAAGGAGCGGAAACCAAATTAAGATAAGTATCAGTATTTCATTTAAATTCGAAATTCCATGTTATGAACAAAATATTTAGGTTATGATTTAGGATGTTTGGGTTTTGAGTTAACCAAATGTGATATTGTATACATGATGATTTGATACAATGGCTAATATTACTTATTGTGACATGAAACAAAATAGAATGGAAAGATTCACCTCAGTGATAATTACCAGTGAGGTATGATATGAATTTATTATGGTGAATCTAATGGAAATTTATGTGCTTTGATGCATGAAAGCATGGAAAATTTCCCATTTTTGGTGGTTGGAACTGGCTACAAGAGCATTAGCAACAATCGTAAAAGGAATTGGAGCATGCCACAATATGTTGGTAAAAGACTTCAAGAGCAAGGTCATTGTTGGACAATGGTATTGTAGGTTTTAACCTTGTACATAAATTATCTACAAATGAATTCTTAAAAACAGAAAATAAACAATAGCGAGAGCATAAAAGATAAAAAAGATATACACAAATATTTTTCCCTTGGATCCCAAATCGGGACTACTAGCTTTATTTTTCATTATATTCCTTTTAGTGCTACAACACATATATATACATGTCGAAGCATTAATAAACCGCAATCCATTAATCCTAGATTAGAAAATAACCATAGTTCCTTGACTGGATCTACAAAAATACCATGAGCCGAAAACCATCATGCCCAAAACCATGTGCAAACCCATGCACAAAACCATAGGTGGGTCCACCTACCTAAAATAGGGTCCAAAAAATTTTAATACATGGAAAGAATATAACACAAACCCAACACTCTCCCACTTGTTCTTTTCTTTCCACAAGGGGCCACATGAGAGATTATTCATTGCTCCATCCCTACAATGCCCATTGTTTCTCTACACCAAGAGAACTTCTTAGTGCTCACAGACTTCTTCAATGCATATGAAACATTCTTCAAAGTGTCCACCTTTACCAACAACACCTTTTTATCCTCAACCATATCTCTCACAAAGTGATACTAAACATCAATGTGCTTTGTCTTTAAAAGATAAGCAGGTTCTTAGCCAAGTAAATTTCACTTTGGCTATCATAGTCTATCCTTGTAGCTCATTGCACCAACCCCATACTTGAACACAATATATTCAACCAAACTACTTCCTTTCTTGCATGAATGGCTGCCATGTATTCTTCTTTCATAGTTGAAAGAGCCACTATAGACTATATTTTACTCATCCAACTGACTGCACCTCCAAATAGGCTAAACACATACCCACTTGTGGATCTTCCGTGGTCCATTTCTCCAACCAAACCTGCATAAAAAGAACCACGAACGTCCAAAATTCTGTGCAATCCTAGTCTTCCCTGGTACCACAAACCATAATCTCTAGTGCCACGCAAATATTTGAAAACCAACTTCCTTTTTTTCTAATGTTCCTTCCCTAGTTTTGAAGAAAAATTGCTCGATACTCCCACTGCATGTGCAACGTTTGGTCTAGTACATACCATTGCATACATCAAGCTACCTACTGCACTTGCACATGGAACAGGAGACATATCCTCTGCTTCTTCTTGTGTCTTGGGATACTATTCAACAAATAGCTTTACACCTACAGGAATAGGAACCTTCACCGATTTACTATCCTACATATTTAACCTCTACAATATTGTCTCTACATACTTCCTATGGTTTGACCAAAGCTTTCTCTTTGCCCAATCTCTCTTAATTTCCATGCCCAAAATATAGTTTTTAGCACCAAGATCCTTCATGTTGAATTTGGAGAACAACTGGGTCTTCAAATCCTGGATAATTTCTTTGTCATTTCCAACCAGCAACATATCATCCACATACAACACCAAATAAATAACATGTGTTGAATTTTGCAACAAGAAACAATTAAATTGGCGTCCGTAAACAACATCCATGATCCTAGTGAAAATTAAGCACCTACACTAGCGTGGGGCCCACACAGGCTATTTTTAGGTGTATGTCAATTTATAGATGTATGATTCATCTCTATTTATAGATGTATGATTCATGTCTATTTATAGATGCATGTCTATTTTTATTATCCCTAAATTTATATGGACATTAAACTATAATCTACTTTTAATGAGAATGTGAAATAGTTAACTCAATTGGAAAATCAGTTAGCTAAGTGAATTTTGAGTTAAGAGGGTGGTTGGCAGGACATGCAGGTTGAATTTAGTTGTAACAGAGTTGTAGGTGCAGTGGTACATTTGTTAATGCAAGTTGTAAATCAGTTTAACTCAGTTAAGTGAGTTAAAGTTAGTTGTGCTAGTTGTAAATTCAAATACACTAGTGATAGATCAAGTGAATTAAATATTAGTTAATTCAAATCTAGTCATCTCACATGCAACTGATGTTTTACTATTATTAACTACATGCATGTCAGATCCAGTGGAGACCCAGTTGACTTCTAGGTGAAAGGGAAGATAACTTTCAGTTGTGGCATTATCCACTTGCACACATGTAAGCACACACACATTGGATGAGCCCATGATATTTACATAGTCAACGTAGGCAAGGCATCCATTATTCAAGGTTCTTTACCATCAAGGATTGCGTAGTGCAGGAAGGTTGTCTCGAGACAATAAATTGGTTGTGTATTGGCCCAATTTTTATATGCCAGTGTGAGATAATTAGCTGATGCACTGAGAAATCTTATGATTGGAGTTTTGTATGTAATTTTTTCATGATCCATGATATCATATACAATAGAAGGTAATGTGGTTTTTAGCTATAAGCTTTCCCGGGAAATTAATTGTGTTGTGTGTGATTGATCTTTCTTCATGATATTGTAATTTACGATTGTGTTTTTAATTCCACAAAGATTTGTAGAAGTGATTCAATATTTAACTTTAGCATATTTTTAGATTGGGTGATTCCAAGATATACATGCATATTGGAAAATTTCTACAACACGGTCGCCAATTAATTTAAAATACACACATTGATCCTTTTTACTTCTTGTGAAGCCAATTCCCGTATATAGGTATCAAATTTCTGATACCACATCTTGATGGTTGTTTTAATCCATACAAATACTTTTTTAACCTGCATACCAGTTATTTCTTACCCTTCACTGCAAAGCCTTCAAGTTTCTTCATGTAGATCTCCTCTTCTAGATCCCCGTGAAGAAATGATGTCTTCACATCCATCTATTCTACCTTAAAATCAAATGTAGTAGCAACAGATAAAAGTAATCTAATAGAAGTAACCTTGGTAGCAGGAGAAAAAATATCACCAAATTCAATTCCCGGCACTTAGGAATAACCTTTTTCTACCAACCGAGATTTTTATTTCTCCACCATGTCTTCTTCATTCATCTTCTTCTTAAACACCCATTTAATCTCGATGGGCTTCTCTCAAACTGACAAATCCACCAGATCCCATGCTTCATTTTTATGCAAGGATGCCATTTCATCAACCATGGCCTCCTTACAGAGTTTTCCATCCTTTGAATCCACTGCCTCCTTGATAGTTACGAGATAAAAATCAGTGATATTTAAAAAATTTGAACAAAAATAAGATGGACTATACCTTTATGGCTACCTTCTTTTCCAAAAGGATATTCTCACAGTTGGAGTTTGTGGATATTCCTCTTCTGAATCTTTCTCTGTTGTAGAGTATGATTCATCCTCCTTTAGCGCAAACTCTATCTTCTCAGGTTCCTTTGGTGGGACTTTTTGTTTAACAATATCTTTCACCTCTCTCAACACCACATCTCAAATGTACACAACCTTCCTTGTTTCTGGGTTCCAAAACTTGTAACCTTTTAAACCATCATGCTACCCAATAAAAATGCACCTTTCATATTTATTATCCAACTTGGTCATTTTCTCCTTTGGAACATGTACATATGCATCTCATCCAAAAACCCTCAGATGTGAAAGAGAGGGTTTCTTACCAGTCCATACCATATGTGGAGTATGATCCTCCAACGTTTATGAAGGTGATCTGTTAACCAGGTAACATGCAGTCTCCACTGCCTATGCCCATAATTCTTGTCCTAACCCGGTACCATTGAGTATGCTTTTTGTCCTTTCATCAGCATTCTGTTCATTCTTTCTACAACTCTATTTTTTTTAGGTGTGTAGGGATAAGTCTTCTATCGTGCTACACCAAACTTCTTATCGAACTCTTCAAATTCCTAATTGCAAAAGTATCCACCATTTTCTATCCTCAACACCTTTATCTTCTTCCCTGTCTAGTTTTCCACCAGAGCCTTAAATTCTTAAATTTGTCAAAGACTTCAGAGTTCTTCCTCAAGAAATATATCCATGTATTCCTTGACAAGTCATCTATGAATGAAACACAGTAGACAGACTTACCCAGTGATGGAATTGACATAGTTCCAAACACATCACTGTGCAGAAGCTCTAATATCATGTTTTCCCTCTTAGCACTAGAAGGAAAACTCACTTGATTCTGCTTACCATATACAAAATGTTCCCAGAAATCAAAATCCAGAGAGAAATTAGACATACCTTCTACCATACCATTACCATGAAGTATCCAAATTCCCTTCTCTCTAATATGCCCAAGACTTTGTTTCCATAACATGGTATTTTCTCCAGAGACCACTAGGCTTTCTACTCCACTTTCAAGAACTAGAGAACTGTTGCACCCATTAATAACAGTGCTACCTTGAAGCTTGTACAAATTTCTAATTCAAACTCCCCGCATTAATCCCGAACCATCTTGCAGGTATTTTTCTCGAACACTATTTTTACACCTGCATCATCCATCTTGTTTACAGAAATAACATTTTTGGCCAATGCAGGAATATGCAGAAAACCAATAAGTGTTCTAATCCTTCCACCTTGCAGCTTCAGCTTGACCTTGCCACGTTCAACGATTCTGGCCTTCCTATCATCCCTTAAGAAGTACATCACCACCATCATACTTCTTATACTTGTAGAACCACTCCCTGTGGGGAGTGAAGTGAAAGGATGCACCTGATTCAATCAATCATGCCTCATGATCTACATGTGTCTTTGAAGAAAAATCCAAATACACATCCCAACCTTCATCTGAGGTGGTTTTTGCCTCTGTAGAAGGAGCATCATCTGATCCATTTCCTTTCTCAAGAGTTTTAGATCTGCAGTCCTTCTTCCTTTTTTCATTTCCAGCACACCTTTACAGGCTTTCCTGGAAATTTAGAGCTCCCACTCGAAAATTTATTTTTGTTTTTGTTCTGGAACATTCATCGTACAAATAATGCATCTCAATTCTGGCCCTCCATATTTCTCTGTCTCATTTCCTCTGACATCAAGGTTGAGAGAATTTCATCAAAATTCAAGGTAGTTTTATTTCTACCTATTACAATAACAAGACTATCCCACGAATCTAGTAGAGAACACAACAAACTGATGTACTTATCTTCATATGTGATTTTAATATCAACAGATGAAAACTGACTTACCACAATATTGAAGGCGTTCAGATGCTCTGTCACCAAGTCTCCATCCTTTATCCCCAAGTTATACACATTTTTCCGTGAGAACAATTTATTCACCTGAAATTTAGATTGGTCCAAAGTCCCTAACTTTACCCACAAAGTCTTCAACATGGCTTCCTCAAATACATTCAACAATACCAAGTTTTAGATACACAATTGTATTGTACTCTTTTCCTTCCAATTGAAATTCACCCAGTATTCATCTGACATTGTTGTTGGTTTAGTACCCGAATCTATCGTGATCCACTGATCTTTATCCACTAGAAGATACTCCATCTTGAGCTTCCACAACTCAAAACTCTAACCATTAAATTTCTTGATCTCTATCTTTCCACTGATTTCCATCTTCTTTCACTACAAGAATCGATCCCACAGATCTCCCACTGAACAGGGTCTACCACGGGCTTGAGAAAAAACCCCTAACAACAAAGGCATCCCCTTGAAGCCAAAAAAACTCTGATACAAAATGTAAGGTTTTAATGCTATATAGAAATTATCTGCAAACAAATTCTTAAAAATAGAAAATAAAAAATGGCAAGAGCATAAAACATAAAACATATATACACAAATATTTTTCCTGTGGATCCCAAATTGGGACTACCATCTTGATTTTTCATTATTTTCTGTTTAGTTTTAAAACACATATATATACATACCGAAGAATTCATAAACCCTAATCCATTAACTCTAGATTAGAACATAACTATATTTCCTTGACTGGATCTACAAAAATACCATGAGCTGAAAACCATCATGCCCAAAACCATGTGCAAACCCATGCACAAAACCATAGGCGGCTTTGCCCACCTAAAATAGGGTTCAAACAATTTTTAGTCATGGAAATAATATAACACAAACTCAACAGGGGCCCAATAGTGTCCATTGATTTCCATAAGCCTTTTATGACTGGTATGATGGTTTTTAGGTAAAGGTATCCCTTGGTTTTCAGACAATCCTGATGTGAGGAAACCTTACTAAGGAATGGATTTCATAAGGGACTAAGAAGCATAGAAGGGGATGTTGGAACTTGGAAGTAATTGAATGCCTAAAACAGTCTAACTAGATTTTCGGAGGGACAAAGAAGCAATGAAGGGAAGGTTGGGGAATAAAATAGTTTTTGGTCATTAACATTGCTAGTTGGGATCAAAAGGACATTGGGAGTGTTCCCAGATGAAATGAGTTGGTAACTTTTTCCTGAAGGAATAAGGAGCATATGAATGACAATGCTGGACATTGGAGGCAAGTAGAAATCTAAGGAAAAGAACAATCCAAGTTGGAATAAACATATCCAACCACCCAAAGACTGCAAATAAGATCATTAAAAAATGGTTGAATTATAACTTACTGTTTGTCATATATTTTGTGTGTTGGCTGAAGAAAATGCATAGAACACTATAAATAATATAAAGAGTTGAACATATAAATCTCCATGAAATATTATGATTTTTTTTCAAATGTATTTTTTTATATATGTGTCATTGAAAATATAGGACGGTATTCCCCTAAGGGGGTGGGGTTTGTGACAACCGCTGTCATTTCTCCATTTGTGAAACACATTGTAATATTTCATATAAATATTAGATAAATTGGTTTTGAGTCGAAGGACATGGATTTGAGGGACCAACGAAGGTTACTTGTTTGGGATGCTCATGTTTACTTGTTGCAAGAAAAATTTTAGTTATATTAACAACCATTAAAGGTTGGTTGGTATGTTTAGTGGACTATAATTTCTGAATTAAAGGGGTTGCATCGCAAGAACGCATGCAAAAACTTGCTTGGGAAAATTCTACAACGAAAAAAGGACAATAAAATTAAAGAGGAAATGGGAAGGTAGCTTCCAGCATGGGAGGTTTTTTGGCCACCCACTGCAGTAAGCTAACCAACAAAAATAATATTGGGAATAGTTGGACAGGTGGCCCCCTTCTTATTAGCTGGAAAATTTAAGGCAGAAAGGTCACTGTTAGAGGGAAGGAAAAAGGGATCATTTGAATTACTGGAGGATGTATTCGAATGGTAATGAAACGCAAGGGATAAGGAGAGGAACTATGTAATAGAGAGGTTGGGAGTTTTTGGAACAACGTAGTAGGAATACCAGAGTAGCTGGGGTAGTGCAGCAAGAATGGACATATTTATTTGAATTTTTGGGAAGAGAATTTGAAATGATCAGGTGAGGCATAAATATAGAAAAGGAAAATCTAGCAAGAGGATTGAGATAGAAATAAAAAATCTAGGAAGAAGGTTTAATGGCACAGGAAATTATATTTTGGTTGGCAAGGAAGCATGAAGAAATAATTTCCAGGTGAGGAATTAATTTCCTCTTGAGTCCCGAATTGGCCAAGAGGGTAAAGATGGTATTTATAATAAATCTATGAGGGATGGGTTGGATGAATTATTATAGGAAAATTTATGGAGGATATTTGGAAGTTTCCTTGTTGATCATTTATTTTATTCGGGGGTTTAGAATTCACAAGTGGGTGGAACCACAATTTGGAATTTATAAAGGGATAATAGAGGAAATGGGAATTCAAACTGTGCATTCACACTTATGCATAACAACACTCAATATAGGGAAGGGGAGAAAAGTCAGAGTGAGTAGAACTCTGAGAAAACAAGGGGAAAGATGAAGAACAACATAGGGTTGTAGAAAAATAATGTTTGGCTGGACAAAATTTAGGAAGAAATTACTTCCAGGTGAGGAAGTAATTGCCTCTTGAATCACCATGGACCAGAGAGTGGAGATGGTATTTGTCAGAAATCCCTAAAGGCCGAGGTGGAGGAATTACTCCTTGGATAACTCTTGCAAGATTTTTGGAGGCATATTTGTTGTGTGATTGGATTTTTTGTGGTTTTAAAGTCCCTAATTTGCGTGGAGAAATATCAGGAATATTTTCTTCAACTGGAAGCTATGCTTAAATCCATAAGAAAATGATCCCTTAGTCTATGTAATGTGGCTAGGTTGTGATAACTACAAGTGAGGAATGGCTACAACTATATATGGTTGGGGGGAGAGTCATCGTCCCAGACTTAGTTTCCAAAAAATTTCCAAGATAAGTGTTCCTAATGTATTTTCAATGTTATTGAATGTGTGGTACATTTCTAGTCTGAAATGATAGCATTAATATGTGAGGAATTCTTGTCATCGAATACCTATATGACTGACTATTGTGCTATGCTACTGATGCAAAAATGTTGGAACAAAGCATGTGATTATATAATCTATGATTCAAAAATAAGTCTTGCAAAAGCCTTTTATTAATGGAGTGATTTGAATTCATTTGATGGAAAACTCATCCTAGCACTATTCATTTCTCTAAATTTAATACTTCTTTCATTATGACCTCGACTAGTGTATGTATTTCACATGGGTATGCATTCCAAATCTTCTAGTGGTGTTTCCCATATTATTTGGTTCTCTATGATGTCGACGAGAAGGGCTTACAAGCTTCTTAATTTGTTTTTATTATTTCAATGCTACGGGCTTCGAGAAATAACACACTATTATTGTGTGATGATTCATATTCCAATATACATGTTTTGGAACAAATTAATGGCTACTAAAATTGAGCAAGTCATTGCAGTAATAACTAGAAATTGCTTGTTACTAGAATGCCTTAGATATGCGTTATAGGTCCCTTTGAAGGAAAATGGATGCTATTTCCCTGTAGTGGCATGGTGCACTTTATCAACGTTAAATCCAATTCATTTTCATTGCAATAGCAACACATTGATGCTCACAAGGCAATATCTTGGAGGTAAAGATAAGGATATTACAAGATGTTACACATGTTTATGAATTTAAATCACAAATTAACACAATGAAAAGGTTATATATTAGGAATTTGGCTTCTATGATCCATAAAATGTGTATACGAATTTTCGGTGAAAATCACATGTAAGAAATTTTTGTCAACTTGTTTCGAACTAGCCAATGTGTTTCATCATTAGGACAAGATGAGAACTATGATCAAGAAACATGTTTAAATAGATAAGGAGATCTCCAACTAGTCGTTGAAATAATGGTTAGTTTGACTAGAATAAGAAATTTGTCAAATTTACACACAGGGTGAGAGGAATCAAGAGCGAGAGAAGAAAGAACGACTAGAGAGAGCAAAAGGGGAAGGAGAAAATCAACTAAGAGTGAAGAGCAGGAATTCAGCATTTGCTAACACTCCACCCATCATCCATGTTAAGGTTAACCGACCTCTTTTCGATTTCCAAGGCTTCCCTCAAGGTTATATGTTGTCATGTTAATTTGTATTTTTAAATTTAATTCCCCATATAATCATGATGAATTTCCTATATTATATACCATATGTAAGATCCCTCTATTACCAACTAAATCTATAACTCAAATTACCAAAAACAAGGGTCTTTTTAATATATATATATATATATATATATATATATATATATATATATATATATAATTTCTCCAATCCAAATATAATATTAAATTTTAAATTTTAAATAATAACATATAATTTCACACATAAAATCCATCCATATTTCATATAAATATTAGAAATAAATCCATATTATTTCTATATATTAAAAATATTCTATATATAATATTTTAGCACTTTCATAAACTTTAACAATTTATCTTCTAAATTTTTAAACAAACTTACTAAACTCTCTTCCTGCCACTTAAATCGCTTCAAAAACTTGTGCAAACTTCAATGCTTAAAACATGCAATTCTTTATTTCTTTATTGTTTATTTTATTTATGCCCGCTTACTACTCCTTTGGACGATCCAAGTTAAATAAATATAAAATATATCAATCACCGACATGTTAGAGTCATTAAATATGGAGATAATCTACAAATAGGAAAGCAAAGATGTAATAGGTGAGAGGATGGAATGCTGAATGAATATAAAATATGTTAATTATTAATGATTTTAAAATTTTGAATAGAAGATAATTTGTATATATATGCTTTGAAATTAAAAAAAAAGATTAATAAATATCGAGTATATAAAGTTTACAAGAATTTTTTATTTTATTATATATATATATTATTTATTTAAAAATTAAATTTTAATAAATTGTAGATATAGATTATATTGAAATTGGGTTCAAGGAATTTTGATTTTTACATAAATAGATAAACAGATTTTGATTTGAAGAGAATATTTTTGTCTAATACATCATCTTACTAGTAATATAAAATGTAATTAAAAAAATTATTTTAAATTGAAAATTAACTGATTTAATTAAAATCTTTTATTTCAATACATATTAAACACACACCTATTAATTTAGAATATAAATACTAAATAGATTAATAAATATGAAGTGTACAAAATTTACAATAAAATTTCTAAATTGATTTTCTTTCCATTTATTATTTAAATAATGTGTATATAAAATATATTAATTTAAAAATTAAATTTTAGTAAACTGTGAATATAGTCTATATTAGAATTGAGTTTGAGAAATTTTGATTTTTATAAAAGTAGGTGGACAGATTTTGATTTCAAGAGAATATTCTTTGTCTAATACATAATCTTACTTAGAATATGGAAAGTAATTAAAATATTTATTTCAAATAAAAAATAAACAGATTTAATTAAATCATTTATTTCACCATATAGTAAACACACACCTATTAATTTCGAATTAAAAACCTCTGCATATTATTATTATTTTTAATCATGAAAATTAGTAATATATATATATATATATATATGAAAGTGGCGATGGAGATGCAGATGATCGACGGGGTCTCTAGACGTGATGAGGTGGAGAGCGCGGTGAAGAGTTTACTGGGCCGGGAGGCGGAGGCGGAGGTAGAGGTAAAGTGGAGGGTGAAGGAGGTGGGTAAATCTGTCATTTTTTCCCTGTCTTACGAGGGAGGAGCCGCTTGGAAAAACTTTTACTCGTTCATTCAATACTCGTTACAGGAATGAATTCAATCTCTTTTATTTCACAAGGTGAACATAGATCCTTAACATGATGGCATTTTTCATGGGCATTGAATGTATATGTTATTTGTTTGATACATTCGTTATGCCATTCTTTGGTGGACATTGCATTAATTCTCTAGGGTCTCCGTTTACCAAAATTGACGAGAAGAAATAATGGTTTGAATTGTTTAGACCTATTTCATAGGTATAATGAGAAGGTTGATTATAACACAGGCTAAGCTAAACTAGATAACATATTGACCTAGATAACATATTGACTTTAAAATGCATTCTCTATATGAATCAAAAATTACATTTAATTGGGATTATTGAATCTCTTTTGCCACTTCAATAAAATGGTGAGTACTATATAATATTAGCTGGGGATAAAAACATTGTGAACATAATCCAATTTAGTTATAGTGATATAATAATCACTCTTCATGTTGGATAATTATTATATTATTTTATCTAATTTTAAAGTTAAGCGAAACACCAAATTGGTATATGAGACTTTCTTGTTTGTGGGACAAGGGACCCACCTACTTGACTTTGGTGTATGAGACCCCTTTTTTTGTGGGACAATGGACCCACCTCTGCACTTTGACTTTGGTGTATGAGACCCCCTTGTTTGTGAGACAAGGGACCCACCTCCGCAATTTGACTTTGGTGTATGAGACTCCCTTGTTTGTGGGACAAGGGACTTTGGTGTATGAGACACCCTTGTTTGTGGGACAAGGGACCCACCTCTGCGCAGCGATTTGACTTTGGTGTATGAGACCCTGTTGTTTGTGGGACAAGGGACCCACCTCCATGCAACGATTTGACTTCCAAGTCTATGAAGGCAAACATACTCTACCCCGCTCTGGTTTTGAAGTTGTAACCTCATAGAAGAAAACACATGCTCTTACCCATTGGACCCACTCAAGCTATCCAAAAACATTGTGAAAATAATCCAATCTAATTATAAAAATATAATAATCACATTATAAATGTTGGATAAAAACATTATTGACATAACCCAACCTAATTAATTATAAAGATATAATAATCACACTAATAAGCATCTTAAGAGTGTTGAATAAAAACATTGTTCACATAACCCAAGCTAGTTATAAAGATATAATAATCTCACTAGTAAGCATTATTGTAGTACTAGTGGGTAGGGTCCTTTTGTTAGAGTATTAAATGCAATAGATCCCATCCCAAA
Organism: Pinus albicaulis; assembly: GCA_034641835.2. NCBI lineage: Eukaryota > Viridiplantae > Streptophyta > Pinopsida > Pinales > Pinaceae > Pinus > Pinus albicaulis. The sequence goes on from CM076581.1 coordinate 255,179,960, forward strand.
TAAAAGTTCATTGGTGGTCAACCAACAATAAAAGCTCATTGGTAGTTAATTAACTACTCATCATCCTTTTGCATCCATCTTAATTCTAAGTTAGTTATAAGTTTAATTATTTCAATGATCTTAATCAAATTAATCTATTAGTGGTATAAAAACTCTAGAGGATGCTTACATTTCTTTCTATTGGATGGTTTTCTTGTTCATGGCCATAAACACGACCTCACTCCCTCATTCATAACTTGAACTCAAATCTATTTCATGGATTTCAAATGCCTCATGCCTAGGGTTTCGTAAATATATATGATCCTTTAGTTATATATGTATGCTTATATTTTTTTTCGCTTTCTTCCTAGCTCAATACCAAGATGATCTAGTAGTACATGCTCCATGGTGGATTGCTTAACTAATATTACGAGGTTTTTCTAATTGATTTCTTTGGTTTAGATTTTGATAACAAAAGAGGGAAAATATGGCCAATGTATTGCCAAATCTTCCCTTCACTCATAATGGATAGATAAAAATATATTTTAGACAAATTTGCATGAATATGGTAACGATATAAGTTTTTTTTTTAATGAAACCTTACTAACTTACAACATTATAACACAATAACACATTGGATAAAATATTGACTTTAAAATGCATTCCCTATATGAATCAAAAATTACATTTAATTGGGATTATTCAATCTCTTATGCCCCCTCAATAAAATGGTTAGTACTATACAATATTACGAGTGTTGGATAAAAACATTGTTTGCATAACCCAGGTTAGTAATCATTATTGGTAGGGTCCTTTTGCTAGAGTATTAAATGCACTAGATTCCATAAGAGTCCATCCAAGATAAAAGCTCATTGGTTGTTTTACCAGAACAACACAGAATTTGATTACAGGGTCGTAGAAACAATTCGTATCGCTCCACAGGAAAGGGAATTTGATTACAGGGACGCTGGAACAATTTGTATCACGAACAAGAAGATTGTCGCTCCACAGTAAAGGAATACGTTTGAATGTTATGATATCCATTTACAGTGAGATTGTTTTTTCTCTGAAAATTAAGGAAATTTTGGTAAGATTTTAAGAAAATTTGGTAGAGATTTTTGTAAATCCAGGTTATAGTTATCAAGCTTCAATATTTTGGGTGTCTAAAAGGTTTTTGATGGTGCTGAATTCATTTCCATCATAAAAATTTGATTCAAACACTGCTACTGCAAGATTTCTTAAAAAAAATTTCTCAAATTTATGCCACTTTTAATTATCCAAACAATTCTTTTAAACCTCATAAACAACTCTTTACAAAATACAAATACAAAAATGGTTAGTATAATGCACAATAAATTCTCTAACACATGGTGATTTGGCATATCACGCTGATTTGGCATCCAAATCTCTACAGTGATGGACCACGAATCTCGAATATGTACAGTGCCAGTAACAAACACCAAATATATCAATATATAATATTATGGCAATTAATTATTTTTAAATAAAATATTAAGGCGAATTAAAAACTAAATCGATACCGTTAAATATTTTACCTCTTCAAAAATATTCAATAAAGCCGATCAATAGCAAATGCATTGATGGACATGGCCATTTAAAATACATGCGTTGCCAATTGAAAATAGAGTTTTCTACCGATGAAACAAGATAGTTGGGAAGGCAGTTTTCGGTTGGAATTAAGTAAATTAAAAAAAAAAAAATATCAGGTAAGGTAATTGGAGTGTTTTAATAGTTTTTTTTTTATGGTAGATTGTTTTGATGATGGAAATAAATTTAGTATTATCTAAAATTTTTAGTGCACCTAAAATCATGAATTTTGACAGCTATAACTTAAATTTAAAAAAAAAAACTCAAAATTTTTATAATCTTACATAGATTTCTGAATTACTCTGTAAGGTTTTTTATACTACACGATTGTTTAGAATTAATTCAACTTCCATCATGCAACTTAAAAGAGAGATAGATTGAATTCATTCCTGCAACAAGTATTGAATGAATGAGTCCAAATTTTCCCAAGCGGCTCCTCCCTCATAGGAGAGGGCAGAAACGACAGATTTACTCATCGCCTTCACCCTCCTCTTTACCTCCACCTCCTCCTCCTCCCCGTTCAGTAAACTCTTCACCGTGCTCTCCACCTCATCTCGTTTAATGATCCTGTCAATCATCGTCATTTCCATAGCCACTTTTGCTTCTCTCGCCAGAAAAAGAGCATTAGCCGGCTGGTCGACCTGCAGCGGCAACATGATTAACGAAACCCCCGCTACCATACTTTCCAAGCTCGAATTCCATTAGCAATGGCTAATAAATTTTCTGGTTGATAACTCTTATCATCAATATCTTTGAAATCTCCAAGACATGCTTCCATGGAAGAAAAATTTGCTTTTCATTCCTTCACAATGGCTTCTTTTATGCAATAAATTATTTCTTCTAAGCTACTCTTTCCTATGTTATTGCCTTACCACGTTTCTTTTACAACATATGGTGGAATTGTTCGTTTAGACACATTTGCATGAATATGGTAACCATGTAAGTTTTTGATTGAGCCTTGCTAACTTACAACATTATAACACATTGGATAACCTATTGACTTTAAAATTCATTCTCTATATGAATAAAAATTTACATTTAATTGGGACTATTCAATCTCTTATGCCCTCTCACTAAAATGGTTAGTTCTATACAATATTATGAGTGTTAGATAAAAACATTGTTGGTATAGACAACCTAAATGCGCTCAATAGTTAGGAACTTGTGATTTATTTTGGGGAGTTCAAAACCAACGAGAGATAAAATTGACTTATGAGCTGCTACATATACCATAAGAGTCCATCCAAAATAAAAGCTCATTGGTTATTTTCCCAAAACAACACGGAATCTGATTACACGGACATAAAAGACAATGTGTATCACGCGTAAGAATATTCTTTCTCTAGGAAAGGGAATTTGATTACAGGGACGCTGGAACAATTTGTATCACGAAAGAGAAGATTGTCGCTCCACAAGAAAGAAATACGTTTCAATGTTATGATATTCATTCACAGAGATGCAAATGCAAGAAGATTCTCAACAAATGGTGATTTGGCATCCAAATCTCTACAGTGGTGGACCACGAATCTTGAATCTCTACAATAACAGTAACAAACACTAAATATATAAATATATAATATTATGAAAATTAATTTTTTTTTAATAAAATATTAAGTCCAATTAAAAATTAAATCAATATAATTAAATATTTTACAAAATGAAAATAAAATCTCTACTCAAAATTTTCAATAAAGCGAATCAATAGCAAATGCATTGATGGACATGGCCATTAAAAGTACATACATTAAATAGAGTTGTCTAATGATGCAACAAAATAGTTGGGAAAGCAGAAAAAAATGTATTGATAGACATGGCTATTGAAAATACATACACTAAACAGAGTTGTTTATTGATGTAACAAAATAGTTGGGAAAGTAGTTTTCTGATGTAATTCGTTAAAATCAATTTCTAAAAGTCATGTAAAGTAGTTCAGTGTTTCAATAGTTTTTTTTATTATGGATTTTTTTATTATGAAAATAGATTTAGTATCATCAAAAATATCAAAACTCTTGATACACCCAAAATCATGAATTTTGACAACTATAAAACATTTTGAAAAAAAATTAACTAAATTTTTCATAATCTTACCTAAATTTCAAAATTATTTTGTAACAATTTTTTATACTACACAATTCCCAAGGATTTGAAATTAATTCAGCTTCAACCCTACAAAAAAAAAGAGATTGAATTCATTCCTGCAACAAGAAACGAATGAATGAGTCCAAGTTTTTGAATAAAAAATAATATGATTTTTTAAATTTTTGTAAATTTTACTTATAATTTTGATTAGTTAAGTGAGTTTTGTTAGACATAAGTTTCCTTGTGGAGGGTATTTTATTTTTGGTATTTGTCAGTTCTTTATAATCTATTAAAATTCATTTTGTTGGTGAGTGCTCTAACGTTGACAGTTACACTATTAATGTCATAATTGGTGTGGTTGCAAATCCTTTACATAGGTGGGGGCATGGCGGTGAACAAATTTCCAATTATTATTATTATGTTTCATTATGTGGAACTTTCTTGTGGAAATTTTTTCTTGTGCAAAGTTTTAACTATGCGGAGGACAGAGGAGGAAGGAGTATGTGCTGGAGAATGATGATGTAGAGGGAACTTTATTCCACAAAGACAAATCAATTTAAACTATTTTCTATCAAAACTTCTACAGACTTAGCTGCGCGAGAGAGTAGTTGCACAAAGATACGAATCTATGTCGAATGAAGGATGTGCAGAGGACAGGGTATGTGCGAGAGAACAAGGGTGCAAAGGGAATTGTATTCCTTAGACACATAATTAATTTAACTATGACCAGAAACTATGATTCATAATGTAATACACATAACTAGAAAGCTTGGTTTGTAAACTAGAGATAGTGAATATTTCACATTTTCTTATTACATGTATTATTAGGTTTGTTAGACATAATATACACATTGATTAAGGTAGGGTTATTTCGGTTTGTATTTTGTACAATAAAAGTTTTGATTTTGCTTTCATACTCCACATAATTAAAACATTCATTGTCCTTCCGTTGAACAATTAAAATGCTTATACTTAATGCAGTAAAAACATTAGTTATTGAACATGGATGCAAAAAACTTGCAATATTTAGTACAACAAACTAAGTCATTTGTCGAGTGCATTGAATGTGATATATATAGGTATTATATCTTAATACTTAAACCATTCTATTATTTACCTAATTAAGATATATGCAAACAATGAACGTTATATTAATGCAAATGTAAAACTTTACCATACATAGTTTGTCCACACATCCTTTTTCCCGCACATCGTTTATTTTTTCTTCACATATTACAAAATTAATCTTTGTTATTCACAGACATGAAACATTGCGAATCCATAAGGATGTCCGAAGGATGGGATATGTTTGGGAGAATAGGTGTAGACATGAAATCAATTTTAAATTATTTTCAAGTTAAAACTCGTATAGATTTAGTTGTGCAGGAGAGAAGTTGCATAGAGCTATGCATCTATGTGGAATGAAAGGTGTGCGAAGAATGGGGTATGTGCAATGAACAATAAGACACTTACAACAAGACACGTATTGCTAGTGAATTTATCTTTTAGTATTTCATTATAAGTTGTTTTCCATTCAAAACTTTTACAAATTTAGTTGTGCGGGAGAAAAGTTGCACAAATATGTGAATATGTGCGAAATGAAAAATGTGTGAGGTACAATGTATTCTCAAAAGAGCATACCGAACTTTTTTTCACAGGAATGAAATTAATTTTGGACCTTTTTCCATTTAAATTTTTTACAGATTTAGGTGTGCGAGAGAGCGATTTACTTTAACTAGGAATATAAACTTTAATTTGTAGACATGAGATTAATTTAAATAGGAACATAAAATTTAATTTGTCATGTAATATGTACAATTAGAGATAGACGTTTGTAAACTAGAAATAACGAATATTTCACATTTTCCTCACTAATGACTATAGCATTTTCCTCGGCATCAAAATGCGTTGAATCTGTATTATTAAAGTGTAACAAAAACTTTCATCTGCAATGTTGTGGTTTTCAGATAAATTTCACGTCAGTGAATTTCTTGGCTAAATCAACATACTGAAAAATAGTTGGTTAAACATGATTTGAAGTATTTATTATCTACAAAATTAAATTTGTGAACCCATTAGAGAAAATTTGACATCAAAAATAGGCCTCAAAATAGAAATGTGCAATCAAAATAAACTTTATAAGAATAAATATGATTTAAGATGATCATGTCTAACAATGGGGATGATTCACCATCTCTTAAAAAAAAAAAAATTCAACTTATCTGACTACGGTTTTACTCAAATTTCAAATGGGAGTACTAGTTGGATCCGAAATTTCGAGTGGGAGCAAGGGTCTATTGAAATTATGTAACATGGCTACTACTTGGATGAATAATTAAAATTTTCATCTAACGAATACTCGTGCTCGAACTTTGAGTAAACATGTAGGGAGATCAATTGAAAATACGAGTCAAAAAATTAGTTTTTTCTTTTTTCCCTTTAAAATTTGATGATGTAATGTAATCTTATTTTATTATTTCCACTATTATTTTATAATTTTAATTTAGACCTCAAAATTTCTCTAATTTTATTATTATTATTTTATTATTGTAATTTAGACCTCAAAATTTCTCTAATTTTTTTAGAAGGAAAATCCTATCCTCTATTTACATAATCAAACTTGCTGGTGAGCGCCTTATGACATATGACTATTAGAACAGAGGAAATTAAAAAGAGACTTAAAGTGCCAATCATTCCCAGTTGAAGCCCCTTTCTCTCTGTCATGTTTTTTTTTGTATTATCACTTTGGTCATTCAAAGTAACCACTAGGACGTTGATATTGTCAAAATCTGAGAGAAGTCACCAACATAATTCATCTTGAAGTACATTTAAATTGATGGTATTATCATAATCATAATAAAAAACAATAACTAGCATTATCATGGACCACACTATTATTAAACCAAATATTAATGAAATTGTGGAAGTTTTGGTATCATTGGGTAGAGCGCCAAGGTGTTTCTTCGATTAGTTTTCTGACACTATTACCAAGACAAAAATTGATATTGTGTTTATCTCTTATTATTTCATTTTAAGCTCCTTTCTAATGAAACCTTTTACATATTTAATTGTGCAGGGGAAAAATTGCAGAGTTGTGAATCTGTGTGGAATGAAGGGTGTTCATAGGACATGGTATGCATGGGAGAAATGGGGTGTAGAGGGAACTTTATTCTACGAACACGGAATTAATTCAACTAGGAATAGAAACTTAAATTTGTAATGTAATAGGTAGTCGTTATAATGATGCTCAATTTCAGACTAGAAAAAAGTGCTTTCTTAGTATTTAAGGTTTCTGAATATTATGTGCATTTGTGATTTCACATTTGTGGATTAAATTCTTATTACTATACCATTTTATATAAGAAATAATAAATTTACACAAACAACTTTACTAGAAAATATTATTCACTAATAGAAAAATACATTATATTCTTCGAAAATTTTCATTAAGAATTTTTTTATTTTATTTTATAAAACTTACATGCATTCAATCAACATGATGGAATATCAATAAATAAAACATTCCAAAGGATTTTTTCTTCAAATCAAAGTTTGTATAGAATTAACGAACATCAAGCTTAGAAATTTTACCTTTATAAAAAGTATGTGTCAGTGTCTTCTGTGTTGTCTTTTGTAATAATACTATAAAAAATTTCAGAAAAAATTGGCCTCAAAAGGCCCCCAACACAAAATTGTAGCTTGTTTCGAGCCACTCAATCCTTCTACTATCACCATGGGTTCGAGAAAATTTGTGACCTTGACCTATTTTCCTTCTTTATGATAATTAGAGGGTTAGTGCAAAGAACATTCTTATCTACCCACCAAGGCAAGGGTTCTTGATTAGGACTCCTCATGGCACCCTCGTCTACATGAGGATAAAACCCCATTCCACTACTACAACCCCATTGTAGGGACTACCTGGAATCGCAAGGCCCTTCCATAATTGCAGGGCCTTCCCATAATCCATGTCGTGTTAACTTAAATATTGTTGTGACTTGTTATGTAAACCATCCTCATAAATAGAACGAGCTCTCTCTTTTCTGGGCCACTACCGATAGATGAATTCCCATATTTTTCTTCTGTTATCTTTGGCTCTCCCGACATTTTCTCTTCTTCCATAACTGCATCATACAAGATCGACAAAAAATATATGGTATTCCTTGCTACATGCTCTCCACTGCTACCATTCATTTAACTTATCTCTATATTAATAATGAAGCTTCATATATCCATTGTGCCATTCTTGTGCCACTCTTATTGTCATAATCGCAGACTGTTCTACTCTGTTGAATTCTCATTGAATTTGAAATTTCCTCTATCAGTTCTTCTACTAGATTCCCTCCCTTAGTTGGTTTTCTATAACTCTTACAGACCTGCAACAATTATTCCTTCCCTTAAATGATCATTATATTGGCTTCATCATTACTACTTGCAAATCCAAATCGCTACACTTCTATGTGGAATGTGCGTTAAACATTTTTCAATTTAGATCGAAAGGATGGCATATACATGGCACCTCTCAAATTGATACTGATTCCTACTAGCATTATCCTCTTTCGATCATATCATCATGATACCCAATGGGTAAAAAGGGTGGTACGCATCCTCTTTTCTACTACCAAAATCTAATTCGAGGATAATATCAACTTCTGTATTTCATTTCAATTTTCATTACCATACCAAGCATGGTAATTCCTTCTTGTTCGCATGTGGTCCCTATCACATTGTTTACTATTACCCTTATTCTTTTCTAAGCCTTCAACTTAAGATAACAGTTGTACGTCATCAATAATGCATCCAAGACATTGGGACGATAAAAAATATGAATGGTTGTTTTATCTCTGATAAAAATATTTAGTAACATGTTTCAGAGGAAAATAGTACCAGGTAGTGATTTCTAAGGAAACAAGTCATTTCACATGTCCCATGCAACTTCATTTCACATAAATATTTTTCTCATATCTATAGGAACATTGTTTACTGATTGATTACATATTTCAAATAGCATAATGTGAAATGTTTTCTCTTTGTAGAATGTTTATGAATAATATGTGCATTTTTTATTTCACATATGTGGATTAAGTTATTATTCTTATTATGCAATATTAAATTACATGTATTTTTAATTCATGTGAACAATTAGTGTTGCATGAGAGAATGGGTGTGCAGAGTGAGGAATGGAAAAATTAATTCATAGTGTCAAAGGACAATATGTTAGAGATGATTTGAACAACCTTTCTTTATCTATCTATATGTACGTGAGATACAATCTATCTAGGAGTGTGTCATAAATACATCTTTGTGTTGCCTTTCACATGAATGAAAGAACTTCAAAACACTCACATTTATAATTACAATGAGTAGAAGAGTGGTGGCTATGGCTACACATTCCTGGAGTGGTCAAATTACAGGTTTGCAGAGGTGTGGAGGAAGCACAATGAAATATTCCTCCGCATTTCTTGCACCTTTGCAAAAACATGTTAGTCTTATTGAGTCTCACTGCACTTCGACTTTTTGTAATAATGGATAGCTTGGAAAATTCATGCAGGGAAGTTATCCCCCTAGTTATCCTGAGGGAAATTTTGTGTCACTCGATCCATGACAGACATGTTGATATTTTGGAATTGAAGAGACAGTGAATCAGATTGAAATTTTCCATTAAATTAGAAACCAAAAGCTTCTCACTAATCAATATGAAGGAACAAAAATTCTACTTCAAGATATTCTATAGCTCTAGATACATTAGTTAGTTTAGTTATTCATCATATAAAATGTGTCAAAAAATTGAATTCTTTGAACATAATAAACCTAGCAAGGTGTCCCTTTAATGTGTAACTATTAACTATGTTCAGCAAAATGTATGAATCCATACCTCTGCATTTCGTATAATGTATCAAAAATATTCACATTCCGTTACAATTCGAAGACCCATTGCTGGGTGAAAAGTGTGAAGTGCAGAAAAAATATATGTGAAAAGACAAGGGAAGGCAGAGAAGTGTTTCGTACAACAAAATTTTTTATTCCACCATCGTATTCTGCAAAATGAAAACATTGAATGCATATATTATCAGTAATGTATGCGAGAGATTGAAAAATATTGAACATGTATGGGAAACACCTTTCGATTTGTAACATTTAGTGCAAAGAACTAAGTTATTCGTCGAGTGCATTGAACATGAACTCAAAGGATATGGGTATTTCGTAAAACATGGCTACACGCTTCTAACCAAATTCTTGATTTTATTTTCGATCTAGAGGAAAAAATAGCAGGAATTGATGAGTTATAATAACATCAAGAAAATAAAAGTTGCATGATCTCAAAGAATTAGAATACTAGTGAACATTAATTCTGAGTGTGAAACCATATGAATCAAAGATCTGATGTACTTCGCATAAATGCCTACATTCATACATAGTGTGGAGTGACTAATATTAAGTGGATTTGATTGTTTAAAAAACAACATTGTGCGAAAATAAGGTGTGCGGGAGAGATGTGCGGAGGGAAAATGCTTGTAGATGTGCAGAAATTTGGGGCAAAAAGATTTATTTTTTTAGTGCACACACTTGTTCTTTGGTGCAAACCACAAATAAAAAAGGCCTAAGTTTATGAAGATTTTCTACGATAATTTTAACTAGTAGTGTGTCTTTATTTGCATTGGCCAAGTACTCATCATGCATTTTTTCGACATGCATGTTTCTAACACATATTCAATTAGTTGTCGAGGGGCTCATTACAAATGTTTTTTTCACAAAGTGTTCGGAATCGACAGTGAAGAGTGTTGTTATAAGTGTTGTCCGTTTTTCTTTTATCGTAATAATTATGCACAGAAGTTTTTTCAAAAAATAGGGACATATTTTATGATATCTTTATCACATATGTTTTCATTCACCTGTTTTGTAATCCTAAATCTCATTCTTATAAAAGATTTTAATGGGAATCAATGTGTAGCTATATCATGTTGTTTTGTTTTCTTATATGTTGTTTATGTTGTGGTTATCATGGAGTAATAAGTAATAGTGAATTTACAACATGTTTGAAGCCCGATTGCTAAAGAATCAATAGAGAAGTATTTCTTTTCTATAAAAAGAGATTGTGCAAATGCAATTCTAAGACAGCATAATATATTTCGTTTAAGAAATTTTGCATATGTTGTAGGAGATTGTCTATTCAATACTATGCGAACTTTATTGAATTTTAGATACATGTCAGCAAATTTATGTGAAGGAACGATAGAACATTTAAGGAATTTTTTACATGAGCGGAACACTGAAGCGATTTTATCTTATGAACGTGGATTGAATATATATGCATTGATACAGACGCATGGTATAAATAGCTCGAATTTTTATTTGGAAAGGATGAAAAAAGAAACTTCAAATTCTATGATTGCGGAAGAACAAGGACTTTGGGGGGACATATTTTATATACATTAGTTATGGAATTGAATAAAAAAATCGATAAGACTTTGGTCAAAGACAACAATGAAAACTATTTTCATTTTTAATTCAAATTAATATAAAGAAAGTTATGACATACTGTTCCATGACATAAATCGAATTATGAGACATTTGAACCATTTTTGTGAAATAAAAGATGTTCAATAAGAATTGATCATGAATATATAATTAATATAACAACATAGAAACAAAAAAAAACATATATGGATGAAAATAGAGGAAACCATAACTTCACATATGTTTAATATATTTTCTCGGTTCAAGAGTATTTAGGGTGAAAGTAATTTTGAAACAATATGCCAATTGACAAAGAATCAATATGATGTTCCCTATTTACGACACATAGTTTCACATACTTTTTGCAATGAAATCATGCAAAAAATACATGAACGAAGATGAAATTATGCATTTTCCTAGAATAGTATATTGGCAAGGATACATTATACAATTATCAATGGAATATGGAAAAGGGAAGATAGATGGTGGCCTTTTTGTTTATGATTGGATATGGTATATCTTGATTATAACTATATATATATATATATATATTATATTGATACATTGGTTGTTGTAGCTGAATTTTATGAATTTGATAAACAAACAACAATATTCCATGTTATGCAATTTGGAATGAGTGAAGGTCACTTGCATTATGAACCACTAAAAGAGATAGTACAAGATAAAAACATTTCACATCATATTAAAGCATTGAAAAAATAAAAATATAGAAGAATCCAATAAAAACATAGTGAGGTTAATGCGAGTGGGTTTGAAAACGTGAACATAGATAAAAATTTCATAGAAATTGACATATATCTTATCAATCCAAACAAGATATTGTGACTACCATTGCATTAACTCAAAAAAATATAAGAAACAAGGACACTTTCATAACAAGTCTTGTTAGAAAACCATGCAAGCCACTAAATTCTAGCTTTAAAAATATCAACATAGATGAAGATACTATGGAACTTAATAGAAATCCTACCAATGTAAACAAGAGACCATGTTTCTCATTTCATAAACTCAAGAAATACATAAGAAAAAATAATTTTATTGAAACAAGTCCAATTAGAAGACGATCGAAGTGGCGAAAATCAACACATAACATAATTCTTCCAAATAAACATAAAGAATCATTACAGATGTTTGATTATACATTAGAAACAGTGGCCCAAAAATAATATTTTTAAAAAATACAAGATGTTTATGATTATGCAATATGCAATCAAAATTTGTTTAAAAAATATGTCATAGAAAATAAATTGAGCAATGTTTCCAAAGGTAAGTGTATATGCAAAAAATGAAAAAAATCATTAAACAATAAAAAAAATATCAAATTTGTAGTTCTGAAGCTAATTAGGCATAGTAGGTAAATTTCCATAGTGAAAAACCTTTATGAATTGGAAGAAATACTAATACCATTGAGATTACCAATTTTGCAAATACGGGAACTTGGAGAACGTTTTATAAAACCATACTTGTCAGTGACTCGTGGACTAATCAATGTACTTGATAACACATGTCGAATTCAAATTGCACTTCCTTGTGACATAAATGAATCTAATATAATGGTTCTGGAAATTAAAATATGTTTAGTCTTTAAAAGAATATTTTAGATTGGGTGAATATGTGTTCACGAGTCATGAAGGCATTGAGATGATTGTGTAGAACTCCACTTTATAGACTAGATATAAGTGTTTACAAGACTTCAAATTCAGAAGTATTTTCAAATGGCAGTATGATCCTTTGGGAGTTATCAGCAAGTTAAGACTAAAAATTAAATTGACTCCTTTTGTCCATGAATCTAAAATAGAAATTGAAAAGTATTCCAACCAGTTAGAGTGGTTGGAAAATAATTTGCAAGAGGTAGAGAAGCAAGGTGATACTAGTTCCATTTTGCATACTCTAGCCCCATAAGACATGAACTCAAAAAGGCTAAGAGAATAAGGTTCATATTCTGTTGAGACCACTATTGAAACCAAATTCAAATTAATGTATAGGAATAAGCCCAAAATGAATCCAATAATTGAACAAGAATAAATAGTTGATATAATTGAAATAATTGATACAGAAAAAGTGGTCAAAGATAATGCACCTCTAGCAGTTTCGGAGGAAATTCACCAGCCATCAACCTCTATTACACAAATCATTTAGAAGCAACATAGGGTAGAGGTATCTTCATCAAACAAACGAGTGGACGAAGAATGGCATATAATGGAAAAATATATATAAATCAAATTGAGGCATGAGGCATTGAAAGTTGTCACCTATGCCCAATACTGGAAACAAAACCCTAGTGACCAAAACACGTTGCTTTCAGCCTTTGATTATAAAACCCGGAAGATGAAAATGCCTTTTTGTAGCCAAAAGTGCAGGCTCCAAAGTCATCAACAGACTATAAGAAAACATCATTTGAAGTTCAAGCCAAAGATCTACATCCAATAGATCAAATTGAGTTCCATAATAAAGTTGTAGAAATTATTTACTCCACTATGACCAACAAAGCTATGTGTCCAAAAAATGCAAAATTCTCTAGAAATCATCAGAGAACAATTAAAGCTAGAGAAGGCATCTTCACAAGCTAAGGATAATAGAATTAAATCACATGAATAATTGGTCATGGAGGTAGGATATGATCCAAAGAACATCAAAGCAGATGAAGAGCTCATAAAAAATAAGAATGCAAACATTGTTGCATTGAAAAAGTAGCTGAAATTACCTCCCACTGAACATCCACAAACTAAAGAAGTTTTGGAGAATGAAGGACAGAAAGATGAAATGATTAATCTCATCATTCAGTTGAGAGCTCAACTGAAAGACATGGAGAATGAAATGGATAAATTGGTGCAGGAAAGGAAGGCCGGCATGGAAGCAATCCTTGTCACTTCCACTCCTATAGTTAAAACAACAGTTCCATCTACTTCATCAGCTCCATTACCTACAATAGTTCCAGTAACGACAGAAGTTCACCCAACTACTACACCAGCAACAAATTCATCAGCAGCAGTTCATCCCAATGATGAGGCAGGTAAATTGATTAAAGCCATGCAGGACATGTCAATACAGACTACTGAAATTAATAGACTTAAAGATCAAGTAAAAATTCTAGAAGATGAAAATAAGTTGGCTCAAATCATGTATAAATCTGAAACATAGAAGTCAAATAGATTAACTGACACGATATAGAAGTTATAAAATGAATTGACACTAAAAGAGCCACTTGCCCAAGAAAAACAACAACTGTGGGCCAATATCATTAACTCTTTTAATGATATTTGTTCTTCAATCCAAGTCATATTTGAGAAGAAATATTTGATAAAACAGGCTAGTGACGATATTCACAAATTCAAAGAGGAACTTGGGAAGAAACCAGAAGAGGCCACTGAAATATTAAAGTTTCTTAATTCCGTGAACATGTTAGTGTCCTGTGATTTGGCAGATTGGTATACCAAATGACAGAGTAACATGGAACCAGTCTTTGGAATCCCAGGACCTAGCCTTCCTGGACTCAGAGAGGGATCTCTCTGTTGGATGCAAAGGATGTGTTCTTTTTGCTTCAGGGTTTTTATTTTAGGCTAGTTGTTAAGTGTAGGGTTTTTTGATTGTTTTGGTTGGGTAAGATGGTCAAGTGGAATAGGTCCAGTGAGAGGTCTTTAAATCATTAGGATATGGAGTCAATGAAATTCATGAGTGTCTCAATGATGAATCAGAGTGTGATGTAGGGTCAATCTAGCAAGGCTAATGGATCCTTAAGGTAATGTGTGAGGTGGAGTGAACATCAAGTTTGGGAAAAACAAGGAGGTCTTAAATCATAGATAGTTAAAATCTATAACTCATGGGGTAGGGAAAACCATTAAGCTCAATGAACAATACTTAAACTAATAAATATCCAAGATAAACATTCCAATGAAACATAGAAATCATAAGAGCTTGTAACTTTAGTAAATTCACCTTCATAATTTGGGAAAAAAATATAAGATAACACAAATAACTCAATCTATGAAGAGGGAACTCATAAAGATCATATATCAAGCTATAAATAACTCTGAAACAAGTTGGTAGACATGGACAAAGGGCAAGATCGAACGAAACCTCTTTGACTTAACCTAGCAAACAATATTCCAAAGGGAGGTTTCAAGACAGAGTTTGGACAGCTTCAAGTAAGCATGGCATACCATGAATCATACTTGTAAACTAGCATACAAATCCATATATGAAACAAAAAAAGTTTAGGTGGACCTAAGGAGTAATCAAGAATTCCTTAAGATGACCAAACAGAGGAAAACATCAAGGCTATAACAAATAGGAAGAATGAGGTGCCTCAAAGAGCATATCTCAACCTATACTTTTCTGATTTATAGCAACCAAGAAGGATGAAACATAATGATAACAAGAAAACATAAAAAAAATTAAGAAAACATAACCATTCACCAAGCTAAAGAATCATGCAAACAAGCTTCTCCATCATCAATCCAAGCAAGCCATTCATCAACTTCACAAAACCAATTTCTTCTCCAAGCTCATAGAAACCATGTATTGCTCTCACAATTCATCCAAAAGCCAAAAAAATACATGAGGGCCTCATGCTCTATTTATGGAGCAAAGGAGGACTAAAACCCTAAATATGGTAGGAAAATTTCAAATTCAACCATAAATGTCATTTATGGCCAAGAAACCATGCAAGGCCCGAGGCAAATAATATCCTAAGAAATAAATGCCATAATAACTATTTGCACCTAATTCTAGAGTGTTTTGCCTCAAAAAACTCAAAAATATCATTTTGCAATAAATGAATGTGTTTTGTTGACTTTTGGTCCAAAACACACTTAGACAGTCTATGTGCGCAGTGCCACTTCCATAGAAAATAGGGTCTTTGTGACTAAGTTTTGGCCCCCTTCTCGATGTCGGATTTGGCTCCGGGATGACTTGTTGGAAAGCCTGATGAGTCTACATTCCTGAAATGCTTGATATTTCCTGAATGAGTGCCAATTTATTTTCCAAAAATCCATTCTCCCAACACTGCTCTTTTCGCAGCACCTTGCCTAAAAATGAGGCAGAATGGTAAAAATTTAGGTGTTTTTTGACCTTTTGGGGGGTCAAAACTGCTCCAAATGGTTTGAAATTTTGTGAGAAGACTGTTGATGATGAAAGGAATCCAAAAATTTCAATTTTGTAAGCTAATTATGCATGATATTTGTGCGAAGTGCCAAGGGTGTTGCGCACAGAGGCCTCAAAATTTCAAAAACACAAAATCTTGTTCAATTTTGCTCAAAATTGGTGGAGTGGTCCTGCAAGAGGTCTTGGACACCTGTTGAGAAGCCTCAGCCAAAATTCCAAGGCTATCTTTCTTTTTTTCCTCTTTTAGATTTTTTATCTCCATGATGCCCTTCTTTAGTTTGGCACAAACAAGCTTGTTTTTCTTTGCATAGTGCTTGGCCATTTTCTTCTGGAGAGCATGGCCCCTTTTCACCTTCTTGAAGTTCTTGTGCTCATTCTTGTAATATTGAATGAAAAATTGTGCCATCTCGAAATCGCGTTCCCACTCTTTAAGTTGTGCATATTTAGTTAGGAGTAGAAATCTAGTGGTCATCTCCTTGTCCTCATTGTCACTTTCTAGATAAATGAATTGAGGCTCTTGAGTAGCTTTCTTGATTATCTTACTTCTCCTCACCTTTACCTGCTGCTCACCCTGTTCCATATTTTCCTTTCCCTTGTCCAATGGTTTGATAGCTGGAGAAGAGATGTCACTTTTCCTTTCTGAGGCAACAAACACATCTCTCTTCCCCCTGTGATATGAGAAATCAAAAGGTCTAATGATTTCTACTCTAGGGTCCTTGTCATGAATATTATCATCTGCTGGAAATCCATGTTTCTCACCTTTACTACTACATATCCCATCACTTTGTGCATCATCATTTTGTTCATTAGGAGAGCCGTGAGCCTTACTGCTGCCTTCAACACTCTGATTTTTACCACTGTCATATTGGCCTTCAAATTGATCAGTAGCTTCTTCACTTGTCTCACTTTTACCTTGTTCCTCATTAGTGTATTTTTCTTCATCATCCCCTGCACTGTCACTTTCATTCTCATTTTCATTAAGAGACTGATTAGGGTCATGAAAGTCATGAAAAATGTCATGACTGTCATGAATATCTCTTTTTCTATCCTCTTCTTCACTGACCATTTTATTAGTGACATTCTCTTTATCACTCTCTCCTTCATCAAACTTTGTTTGTGCCTCACTGGTTTCCTCTTCTTGACCTTCTATTTCTTCTTCATTACCTTATGTTTCTTCATGTTCATCATCTTCATCCATATTTTCACTGTTTTCACTATGACTGTGCTCATTTTCATGCTCATGCACATTTTTCTTTTGAATTTCATGTTCATTTTCTTGTTGACTATCATCGTCATCATTTTCTTCACTATCTTATAGGTCTTCATCTTGCTCATCAGCACCACCTTTTTATGTAATTGGGAGTGATTCATTGGTATCATTACCATCACTGTCTTCCTCCAAGTGCTCACTGTTTTTGTGTTCATGACTGCCATGTTCATCTCCCTCCTCCTTGTAATCATCATCCTCCTACTCTTCCTCATTAAACTCTGTGTCTGCCCCACTATTTTCATCATTTCCACCATCATCTTCTTGTTCATCATTGCCACTGTCAACCATTTTTCCATCATCACCATTGTCATCCTCTTGTTTTGATGCATCAAGAGAAGATGAAAGAGGTAAGTTTCCTTGTGGAGAAGGCATGGCTGGAGGCGATTAAACTTGTTCTTTGGGGGGTGATGGAGGAGTGGAGGTAGGTGCGTGTGAAGTGGAAGGAAAATTTTGCTGAATGAAGGCTTGGGGATTTGAAAATACATCATGTGAGATGAAAACTTTCCAAGGGATTCCCTGCTACTCTAGCTAGTGAAAAACAATCATCTTAACCAAGGAGTGGTGAAAAATGCTTTGCATTTGGTGGGAATAACTCCTTTTATTGACTACTAAAGTAATTTTTTCAATGTTCCGGTAGAGATAGTATGGTAGGTTTAGAAATTTAACCTTGGTGAAGTGCATTAGCAGCCTTATGTGATATGAATAAAGCCTGGAGTAACTTCCATCACAAGTGAAGTACTTGATGATCTGCCTCATTAGTGGGGCATATCTCTCTAGCAGGTGGGAGAAGGGGCAAAAGGTCTTGCAGCCCTGTTGATACCTAGTTTTGAGCAAGGGCTCATAGTCGCTTAAGGCCATTTTTTTCTGCTTGAACCATCTTTCACCCACATCTGGTATCCCTGTGGCTTTAGCAATGGATTCGGATGATAGTTCAAATTTTACTCCTGCTAGGTTGACCTAGTGGTTTTGTAGGCTAAGAATGAAAAACCTAGTCAAATCTGAGTGGTTTTGGACTTGTTTAACCCTCTCACATAACTGATAGCATCCAACATCTTGAAAAAATCCAAGGATCATGGGAGAAGACGTGATTTGAATTGTATCCAAGGGCTCAAACCTATTAGTTCTTCCTCCCTTATGTTTTGGCTTGATAGGCCCTTGGACTTCATCACTACTAGTATTTACCTCCTCTTCGAACATAGTGACTGATTGTATCTTTGAACAAAATGGTTTTGTAGCTTGGTGAGAGTTTTAGGTCTAGGGAGGAAAAATGAGTGATGGTGAAGTCAAATTTTAACAAATGGAGGAAAAATGGAAGAAGTCAAGGAATTCTTTCAGAGCTTGAAGGATACCTGGCTAGTACTGAGTGCATGTACACCAATGACCACTCTTCAATTAGTAAATTCTTACCCTAGAAGTTTAAATGATGGTTTTCCATGAAGATTAGGGTTTTTAGCCAATTTAGGTTATGGTTACTCTCCTTTGATTATAGATGAAAAAATATCACTTGAAGGGCAAAAGAAAGTGACCACCAAACTTTTCTAACTCGTGCAGGAGCCTGGGGCGAATTTGAGGAGTGTCACCAGACTGGTCGTTCTTTTCGGGCCCTTTGTAGCACCTCCGCCTGTGTGCAGCGCCGGAGAAACTTCAACCAATTTGCAAAAAAACCCTTAAAAACATTTCAACGACTCTCTATCTCTCTTTCAAAGATAAAAATGAGTTGGGAAGAGGGAGCGAAGACCTTTCTACTCCTTTTTGAAAAAAAAAATTAGGATCAAACCCACTTTTCTAATCTTTGTTTCCCTTCTTACTTTTCACTGACTTTTTGGTCTTTTTGTCTTGTAGGTAGAAAAATTCTGAGAATAAATGGTTTTTGCCTTGGTTGGAGCATCTTGGTGTTTCTCTTGTATTTAAAAACCTTTTTAAACAAACTGAAACTTTTCCTCTTATCCACATTTTGGAAGCATGAACCTTCACCTTGGAATCTTCAGTCCTGCATCCTTTATGCCTTTGATTTCTTGGTGGATAAGACTAAAGAGAAGAATTTTGACCTTCCTTTAACTGATATTCTATCATGTTTTTACTGTGAAGTAGTGAAAAACCTCTTGGTGTGAAAACCCTAGCAGTTGGCATCAATAACTCCTTTAGTCTTCATATGTGCCACCATTGTGAGATACATTAGGTTTGTTTGACCTTATCAATCTTCCTGTAGGTAGCCATTTTTGACAGTCATGCAGAAGTGTCACTCATGGCTAACTATCTCTTGTAGAATATACTTTTGATAAGGAAACCACTTTTTGGAGGCTTCTCTACGCTGTTTTAGACCAATTGCATGTTTTTCCTTTGACAATATTGACATTGATATATCTCTATTCCTTCCTTTGGCACTTTACCTTATGTCTGCCTCCTTTCGATCCTTTTTAAGACCTCTGACTGTAATTTTGAAAACTCGGGCCTTTGTGATGATACTCTTTGCCATTTTGTCCTTTTGGTGAGGTGGAATCAGTGCTTCTTTTTCAAACCCTAGAGGGAATCTTGAATACCCCCTAAAATTCCATCTGCTGTTATGAAGGAGGCCCTATCATCATTTTTGACTTGTTTGTCATTCTTTCCAAACACTTAGGTTGTAGAGCTGTTAGAAAAACCTAAATAGTGTTGTCTTATAATTTGTCTAAAAAATTTCAAAACTCATTAATTATTTCTAAAACTCTTCAATGTGCACTGGATGGATTTGAGGTGACCTTTGTCCTTGTAGCCCTTATACTGATTCCTTGCACTGGTTCACTTGTTTTCCCAAATCAGTCATAAACCCTAATTTTCTTCAAAAACATGCCTTGTTGCCTTCTTCTTTGTTTTGGATGCCTTCAGTTTTGATTTCACCCTATTACCTTACCACTTTTCTAGGTTAATGGCCATGTTCATCTTTTTGTAGTAATATCAGCAAGCGCAGCTGTCCCTTGCATAATTTTTGCATTAGGCCAAGGAGGCCTTTCTTGAATGACCCTTTGATCAATTCTGGACAAAGTTATTTGTCCCTCCTCTTCTTTGAAAGCAGTATCTTTACACAGGAGAAACAGAGCTTGTTAGGACACCAAATCCACCCTATTACCTGTGAAACCCTAGGTGACCTAGTGGGAGGTTCCTAGGACTTGGCTTTTGGACTGAAAATTAGAATTTGGGGTTATCAAGTGTAAAAAAGTGTTCATGATAAACTGATGTATTGAAGATCCAAAATTCAATATACTTGGTTTATCTAAAGAGCCTACAGAGATAGTTTTGGGACTATCAATGCTTGAGGTATTCTTGGGAGACATAATAGAGTTGTTTGATTGGTGTCCTTAGGGAGTAGTGAGGGGTTTAGGAAAAACAAAATAGAGGATTTGGGCAAAAGGTGACAAAATATAGACAAAATGAGTGACATGAGCCCCTAATGGGTTTTTTGGGACTGGTAAGCATATCTTGACATGATGGAATGATGAAATAGTGAAAAATAATCTTAAGGATCATGAAGGTAGTGAGATTCTTAGAATTGAAAATGTTCATGAACTTTCTTTCTAGAAATCTAGGGAAATCATTTAGTCATCTATGAAGGAAAAAAATTATTGTTGACTGACAGTGGCTCCACTTGGGGAGGGCATCTCCTTTTCAGGAGGTGTCCAGAACTTTTAGATCTCAGGCTTAATGGAGACCAGTGCCTCATCCATTAGGCATATTTTTACCTTTTTTTCTCTTGACGATGCTTGTTGTGAAGTTATGATCTTAATAGATTTGAAAAACATGATCAAATTATCTTCATCTCTACCTACCCAATCTATTTGCCTAACATTTTTTCTTCCTTGGGTGAATTTGGACTAGCCAACCCTTGACATTTTTTTTCTTTGGAAAGCAAAACAAACTATCTACTTCTATCTTATTTTCTCCAAAGTCTAGATTATGTTAATGAACTTTTATTCTCTACCTAGACTACTCAACTATCAAGGTTAAACTGTTTGACATGATTCATTCACTAAACTATAAACATGCAATTGAAAACATCGTTTAAATCAGGATTAGACATTCTGACTTACCATGGGTTTGTGGCATAAGAAAAAGTTGCACACAAATGTTATTTTTGTACAAAATAATGCTAGAAAAATTGGAGATGTGATACATTGTTTGCTATTCTTCCCTATTCTTCTCCTTGGTTCTGTTTTAAGCATGTAGAACCAATATCTTTCTTCCCTAACCTATCTTTTGACAAGTCAAGTTTGCATAATTTGACCAACTATCTTTCACTAACTTATCAACAATAAATTTAAAACATGTTTTAGCCATGATTAGGCTAGATGACTGAAACAAAACTTCTTTATGCACTAGTAGTGGTATTTAGGCTTACACACTTTCAATAGTTCTATTTTTTGGGTATGGGGCTCTACCTCTTTTCAAATTTGTGCTCTTTAAATAAAAAAATAAAAAAAATTGTGTTTTTTCTCTTTATAGCCTTTCTTTAAATCATGGTATGTACAATTAGTGAGAAATTATAACTAAGACTCTAAATGGCCATGGTATTTTATCACCCTGTCATCTACAAGATCATCTACCAACCCTTTTTCATTCATATCTTATAGATAAGGAACATGGCTATCTGTTTTTGAAGGCATGGTACAATTTTTCTGCAAAAAAGTTTCAAACAGGCCAAGTTCTCCTTTATATATCTTCATTGAGTCTTGCTTCCAAAACTTGTCTTTGTGGAAGAATTTTTTTAGGTGAAGAAAGCATTCTTCATTAGCCCCCAAACAGATGAGGATGTCATCAATGTACATCATGGTGAAGAAATTGAAAATAGGTGTCATGGCCCTTTGGAAGGTGTCTTTAACATTCCTTGTTCCAGGAAAATTTTGGTAAAAAATGTAGCTATTCCAAGGAATTTTTAAAATGTCTTTGTGTTTACTGATATGAAGTGGTATCATCTCATGGTTACCTGAAACACGACCAATCAATGTCATCTTGTTAGAAATTCCTATCCTTGGCATAGGATGATTTATCTTGGAAAAACGGTATTTGAACTCCATGGAGGCTTTTCCTAAGTGTCTAAAGTCCATACATAGTATGCATCCTTTGGCTTTCTTTGTTAGTGATACAAGTTTCCCAAGGGTTTCATAGTTCTTCTTGGAAAAAGGCCCCTTTCGAACAATGTCTATGTCATGAGGCTTTGAGATTTTACTCCTATACACAAGAGCATATTGAAACTTCTTGCACAACCTTATGTATTTCAGTTTTTTTGTGTAATGACAAGACTTTGGATAACTTAATCACTTTGGCCCTTCTTAGGCTGCCTACATTATATTCCTCTATATCAGTTTCAACAAACATCCTTTTAGGATTCATAGCAACATTTTTGAGAGTTAAAAGCTTTTCTGGAAGGGCAAAAATTTCTGATAATGAAGTGTATAGATAAGGTAAAAACTTAAGGCTCCTTTGATTCAGTTTCCCAAAGATTTTTGTTCTGTGAGGGAATTTTAGCATTTCAGAATAGGCAAAAGGGAACGGTTGTGTTTTTGAGATTTGTCCTGCCTTAAAGTAACCTGTTTCTCATTCTAAACTGACTATTGGTTTTGAGGTTTCATTTTTAGTTTGCATAAAATCAAGTTTAGTTTTATCATTATGTGTTTGTTTAGGGTTTTTATAGTTATGAATGTTGAGTTCTTCATGTAGAGACTGGTTTGGCTGTTGTAATGTGTCTTGATGTGTTTCAACTTCATAAACCTGATCATCAATTCTTCCTCATTATATAAGATGAAAGAATCAAGATCTGAATGAATAGAATAATGAGGAGTATTGTCTGACCTGTCTTGATTGCTAACCATATATTTCATATGTGACTCCCAGTATAATCTTCTCGTCTAATTGAAAACAAGGATGGTAGCATAGGACATATCTAGTTGAAGGTTCCCCAGAAGCTTGGCTCCTCGAGATCTGGATAGAAGCATGCCATACTTGGGAGGAATATCTGCCACTACTATGCCCATGACCAGATTCTTAGCAGGCACTTGTGCCAAGTTGACACAAAGATCCTTGATCAGGCCCGAACACTTGACCTTACTTGAATTGAAAGAGTACAAGTCTTTGTAAGGTTTAGTTATTTCTAGGCCTAATCTATCCATCACAACTTTTGGCATGAGATTATGGGAGGCACCGGAATCAAGCATGGAATTATGTAAAATTTTGTCATGTATGTTTAAACTGACATAAAAAGGGGGAATGACTCCTTCTTGATACTTTCCTTCTATTTTGGGTCCAAACAACAACTCAGGTGTGTCATCAGCCAAGTGTAGAGAGTCAGCATCATTTCCTATGTTTAGTACCTTCAAAATTTGAGACCTATATACTTGTTGAGTAACCAATTCAGTGAAGGGCATATTTATCTTGATTTTACCAATCTCTCCCTCAAAGTTGAAAGGTACTTGTGTTTTGTATATATTAACATCAGCTTTGTCAGCCATGAACCTTTCCATATTTTTAATCTGGTGATTTTGATTTGGAGCTTTAGGTAAAATGGTTTTCTCAGGGTCACTAGTGGAGGTACTAGGACAGCTAGAGTCATTGTTTGGCTGAATGAATTTCCCTTTGTTTGTTTCAGCTTTCTTAGCCATAGTGTTGGCATTTTATGATGTCTTCTTAAGGGTGTTTTCAGGTACTTTCATGACAGCAGGGTATATTTGGCCTTTCTTGACAGAATCTAGGTACTTTTTGCTCCTAAGATCATATTGCTTATGGATTTCCATGATGGCATTTTCAAACCCCAAGCAGTAGTCTTCAGAATCCTCATAGTTTGTGTTAGTTTGATCTGAGGAAAATAAACCTTGTTCTCCTTCAGTGAGAAAAACATCATCTTCATTATCAGAACCTATTATGTTAATATGGCTTTCTTCAGGTTATATAATTTCTCCTTCTTCTTCATCTACATAGTTTTTTTGAAAGGGAGTTATGAATTTTTGGTCACTTTCCCTTGGGTTTATTTGAGGAGTGTCTCTTCTGAAGTTCTGAGCTCTATTTCTGTTTTTGGAATTAGCTTGATTTTCCTTAGGAGGTGTCCTTTCATTCAAATTTATCCTTTCTATAATTCTCTCCATAGTTCTCATTAGGCTGTGTATTTTGGCATCAGAAGAGGAGGTTGAGGGCATGGTTTTATCCTTGTAGGTTACTCTCTTTTCTGATTTCAACCTGGCTCTCTTTTCAATCAAGTTAACCTCTGCACTAATTGCTGCCCTTTACATTTCCTCTAATGTTTCAGGGTCTCTTTCTCTCAATTGGAAAGTCATGTCAGGGTAAAAACCTTTAGGAAATTTCACAAGTGCTAGGCCTTGTGGAGGTTTCATGTGAGGTGGGAGCGCATTGTATACATTGTTAAACTTGGTGCAATAGTCTTGCACACTTTCCACTACATTCCTTTTAAGATTGTTATATTCAGACAGGATTTGGAGGGGATTTTTCTTGACTTCCCACTTTCTTATGAAAGTTTGATAAAGGGAAGGGAGATCATGTATTATGTTAGGATTTAATGCTTTAAACCATTTTTTGGCCTCTCCTCCTAATATTTGTGCAAAGATTCTCATATTAATAGTTTCTTCTTCTATCTCCATGTAATCAAAAGTATCATTGATCCTATCTACATGTTGTTGGGCAGTGATGGATTTGGCCCCTCTGAAATGAGGGATCTTGGACTGATAGTCATTTGGCAAAGGCACTAGGGGTTGAGGTAAGGCCAAGGGAGCATACCAGGCTGCCATGCTGGGAGCTAATGGAGGATTTATAAGAGGAGGGTTAGTGAAAGGAGGTGTATGATGAAATGGAGTAGTTTGCACAGTGGTGGTATGGATGGGTGTAGTGGAAGTACTTGGACCAGTAACTTGATTTTGAGTAGATTTGGTATGGAAAGAGTTGAAGTGATGGAGAAGTTGAAAGTCAGGTGGTGTGGAAGGAGAGGCTTCTCTACTAGAACTCTGCTGCAAATCTAAGGGTTCAAGGCCAGTTTGGTCAATATCAGTTTGAGATGTGTTTCTGAAGAGGTTCTTTGTGTGGTGCAAGTCAAAATGGGGATCTTGCAAGGTTGTAAGATGTTCAAGTACAGAGCTTTGTCTATGGATGGTCCTAACAACGGTTAAGTTTCCAGATCTAGAATTTTGCCAAAAAATCTTCTCTAGGTCATCAACTATGTTGGGAGGGTTTGGGTCTGTATGAGATCTTGTACTGATCCTATGTGAAGCGAGATTTCAAATTTAAAAATTCAGAGAGGCTGAAATTTTTAGGACTGTTTTCTAAAGGTTGAATCTCATAGTGCTTTGTAAACTCTTACAGTATATAAATGGGTTCATACAATTTTTAGGGTTGGTGTTAAACAAATCTAGGAAGTCAAACGATTGTTAATGAAGTGATAGGCCTACTGGAGGGTAGTGGAGTTGCCAGGTGGATATTTTTTTGTTGTTTTAAGAATATATGCTTATGATCCATGACAAATAACTAACAAGAAACCATTATACGGGTGTTTTGGGTTTTTCTGAGTTCCTATAGGTAGTCCTAAGCCCTGTAAGAGTGTCCTACAACGAGTCATCATTTTTCTAGGATGGTGAAACAAATAGAGTCTACTCTATAGCTAATAGTTTTAGTTCTCTATGATTTGATAAGTGTATCTGAAGTTCTAAGGGGTAATTATTTTGTCATTAACTCAGAGTTTCCATCATGATCACCATTGTGTTAGTGATATTGATGAGGTGGTTACAAATCACACGATATATTTTGACAAGGGCTTCAAAAGTTTCTAAGAATGTATAGACTTCTTATTCACTCAGAACATCCCACCGTGATCACCAGAATGTTAGTGTGGTTATGAGGTGGAAGATTCACTGGATTTTCTAAGTCAAACTGAAGTTCTAAAGAGTATTAAGGGGTTTTCAGGCAACTGTATACTCAGAAGGTCCCACCGTGATCGTCAGAATGTTAGGGTGGTGATGAGGTGGCGATAAATCAAAGAAGGGTTTTTGAAGTCCTGAGGAATACTTAGATTGTCACTAACTCAGAAGGTCCCACCGTGATCGCCAAAATGTTAGGGTGGCGATATGTGGGCGATAAATCAAAGAAGGGTTTTTGAAGTCCTGAGGAATACTTAGATTGTCACTAACTCAGAAGGTCCCACCGTGATCGCCAAAATGTTAGGGTGGCAATGAGGTGGCAGATTCACTGAATTTTCTAAGTCAAATTGAGGGTTTAAAGAGTATTAAGAGGTATTCAGGCAACTATATACTTAGAAGGTCCCACCGTGACTGCCAGAATGTTAGGGTGGTAATGAGGTGGAAGATTCACTGAATTTTCTAAGCCAAATTGAGGGTCTAAAGAGTCTTAAGAGGTATGCAAGAAACTATATACTCAGAAGGTCCCACTATGATCGCCAGAATGTTAGTGTCTTGTGGTTTGGAAGATTGGTATACCAAACGACAGGGTAACATGGAACCAGTATTTGGATTCCCAAGACCTAGCCTTCCTGGACTCAGAGAGGGATCTCTCTCTTGGATGCAAAGGAAATGTTTTTTTTGCTTTAGGGTTTTGATTTTAGGCTAGTTGTTAAGTGTAGGGTTTGTTGATTGTTTTGGTTGGGTAAGATTTGTAAACTAGCATACTAATCCATATATGAAACAAAACAAGTTTAGGTGGACCTAAGGAGCAATCAAGAATTCCTTAAAATGACCAAACAGAGGAAAACATCAAAGCTATAACAAACAGGAGGAATGAGTTGCCTCAAAGAGCATATCTCAACCTATACATTCCTTATTTATAGCAACCAAGAAGGATGAAACATAATGATAACAAGAAAACATAAACAAATTACGAAAACATCACCATTCACCAAGCTAAGGAATCCTGCAAACAAGCTTCTCCATCATCAATCCAAACAAGCCATTCATCAACTTCACAAAACCAATTTCTTCTCCAAGCTCATAGAAACCATGTATTTCTCTCTAAGTTCATCCAAAATCAAACAAAATATATGAGGGCCTCATGCTCTATTTATGGAGAAAAGGAGGACTAAAACCCTAAATATGGTGCGAAAATGTCAAATTCAACCATAAATGTCATTTATGGCCAAGAGACCATGCAAGGCCCAACACACATAATATCTGAATAAATAAATGCCATAATAAATATTTGCATCTAATTCTAGAGTGTTTTGCCTAAAAAAACTCAAAAATATCATTTTGCAATAAATGAGTGTGTTTTGTTGACTTTTGGTCCAAAGCACACTTAGACAGTCTATATGTGTAGCGCCACTTTAGGAGAAAATAGGGTCTTTTGTGACTAAGGTTTTGCCCCCTTCCCAATTCCGGATTTGGCTCCTTGATGGCTCTTTGGAAAGCCTGATGAGTCTATTTTCCAGAAATGCTTGATGTTTCCTGAATGATTTCGATTTTCCTGTCCAACAATCCAATCTCCCAACACTACTCTGTGCACAACAACTTGCCTGAAAATGAGGCAGAATGGTCAAAATTTAGGTGTTTTTTGACCTTTTGGGGGGTCAAAACTGCAATGGTATGAAATTTTGTGAGAAGAATACTGATGATGAGAGGAATCCAAAAATTTCAAGTTTGTAAGCTTAGGATGCATGATATTTGTGCACAGTGCCAAGGGTGTTGCACACAAAGGCCTCAAAATTTCAAAAACAAAAAATATTGTTCATTTTTGCCCAAAATTGATGGAGTGATCCCTCAAGAGATCTTGGACACCTGTTGAGAAGCCTTGGACAAAATTCCAAGGCTATCATGATTTTTTTCCTATTTTAGGTTTTTTATCTCCAGGAGGGCCTCCTTTAGTTTTGCACAAACAAGCTTGTTTTTATTTGGATAGTGCTTGGTCATTCTCTTCTGGAGAGCAAGGACCCTTTTCACCTTCTTGAAGTGCTTGTGCTCATTCTTGAAATATTGAATGACACGTTGTGCCATCTCGAAATCTCTTTCCCACTCTTTAAGTTGTGCATCTTTGGTTAGGAGTAGCAATCTGGTGTTCATCTCCTTGTCCTCATTGTCACTGCCTAGATCAATGATTTGAGTCTCTTGAGTAGCTTTCTTGATTCTCTTACTTCTCCTCACCTTTACCTGCTACTCACCCTGTTCCATCTTTTCCTTGCCCTTCTTGAATGGATTGATAGCTGGAGAAGAGATGGCCCTTTGCCTTTTTGAGGAAGCAAACACATGTCTCTTCCCCCTGTGATATGAGAAATCAAAAGGTCTAATGATTTCTACTCTAGGGTACTTGTCATGAATGTTATCATATGTTGGAAAGCCCTCTTTCTCACCTTTACTACTAGATATCCCATCACTTTGTGCATCATCATTTTTTTCAATGGGAGAGCTATGAGCCTCATTGCTGCCTTCAACACTTTGATTTTAACCACTTTCATATTGGCCTTTAAATTGATCAGCAACTTCTTCTCTTGTCTCACTTTCACCTTATTCTTCATTAGTGTCTTTTTCTTCATCATCCCCTGCACTGTCACTTTCATTCTCATTTTCATTGAGAGACTGATTAGGGTCATGACAGTCACGACAACTGTCATGACTGTCATGACTATCTCTTTTTCTATCCTCTTCCTCACTGACTGTTTTATCAGTTACAGTCTCTTTATCACTCTCTCCTTCATCAAACTCTGTTTTTGCCTCACTGTTTTCCTCTTCTTGACCTTCTATTTCTTCTTCAATACCTTCTGTTTCTTCATGGTCATCATCTTCATCCATATTGTCACTGTTTGCACTATGATTGTGCTCATTGTCATGCTCATGCACATTTTTCTCTTGAATGTCATGTTAATTTTATTGTTCACTGTCATCCTCATCATTTTCTTCACTATCTTCTAGGTCTTCATCTTGCTCATCAGCACCACCTTTTTCTATACTTGGGAGTGATTCATTGGTATCATTACCATTACTGTCTTCTTCCAAGTGCTCATTGTTTTTGTCTTCATGACTGCCATGTTCATCTCCCTCCTCCTTGTCATCATCATCCTCCTACTCTTCCTCATTAAAATCTGTGTCTGCCCCACTGTTTTCAGGAGAAGAAGAAAGAGGTAAGTTTCCTTGTGGAGAAGGCATGGGTCAAGGTGATGGAACATGATCTCTGGGGGGTGATGGAGGAGTGGAGGTAGGTGGGTGTGAAGTGGAAGGAAAATTTTGCTGAATAAAGGCTTGGGGATTTTCAAATACATCATGTGAGATGAAAACTTCCCAAGGGATTCCCTGCTGCTCTAGCTAGTGTAAAACAATCATCTTAATAGAGACATAGACAGAGAAAGTTTTGGGAATATCAATGCTTGAGGTATTCTTGGGAGACATAATTGAGTTGTTTGATTGGTGTCCTTAGGGACCAGTTAGGGGTTTAGGCAAAAAAAACAGAGGATTTGGGCCAAAGGTGACAAAATATAGACAAAATGAGTGACATGAGCCCCTAATGGGTTTTTTGGGACTGGTAAGTAGAGCTTGGCATGATGGAATGATGAAATAGTGAAAATTTATCTTAAGGATGATGAAGGCAGTGATATTTCTAGAACTCACAATGTTCATGAATTTTGTTTTTAGAAATCTAGGAAAATCATTTAGTCATCTATGAAGGAGAAAAATTACTGATGACTAACAGAACAAACAGGAATTAGAAGAAATTGGCATAAGTGACAGAACAAAAACAATCTTAGAGATAATAAAGGTAATTTCCAAGAGAAAATTGATGACACAACTTGAAGATAAGTGTCAGACTATGGAGTTAGCAATAACTAGATTCATGGTCAAATTTTATGTTTTGAGGTAGAAAGGTCTGCCTAATCCTTTGGTGATCAATGATATATTAATGAAGCATAAATATTATGACAAGAAAATTAGAGAAGTGGCCAAAGAACAGTCCAAAAATTCCTCCATGAAAGGAATTCCTACAGGAAAAGTACTTTATCAGACATTTGAAAAGCACGTTTACCTCCAGCATGAGGTAAATCATCTCTTTATAAAAAAGCCTACTTTTTCAAAATACACAGAAGATGATGAAATTTATAGGAGAATGGTAAAAATTAAATTACCAGATGAAGAGGCTTGGGAAAATTTATATGATTTACTATGACAGTGAAAATTAAAGTGAAAACAGAGCAGTCAAGGTTAAAGACTAACAGAGACAGGTAAAGGTGAAAACATAGCATTCAATGTTAAAGAGTTACAGAGCAGTCAAGTTAAAGTAAAAATAGATGAAAGGTAGAGTTTAAAGATAAACAGAGTTAAAAGATGAAATCAAATTACAAGGCAACTTAAAGAAAACTCAATAGAAAAAAGACAACCAGCATGAAAGCAACAATCAGAGAGATAAAGAAGCAAAAGATAAAAAAGAAAACAACAAAACCAAATAAGCAGGGAAAACTTGCATTACTTACATAGGTGTCTCTATCTTCTTGCATGAATATATTTTATTTCCCTTCAGTAATTCCTAAATTATTTTTAGGATATTTTGTATTAGTTTTTGTATAAATACTTCATAATTCAAAGTATTGAGTGTGGATTCCTGAACATTTCTATAGTTGTAATTGATCCAAATACCTGAGGGTTTATTGTACCATTTTCAAGTCAACAGACAGGACAAACAATAAAGGAATTGCATTACAGGATTCATGTGTTGAGCCACTTCAGTGAATTACTTTCAATTGTTCATTGTTATTTTCTTAAGTATTCCATAAACTTGTATGTTTTCTGAATCCAAATGTTATAACAGGAATTTTATTTCAGAACTTTTTTAAATACACTCTACCATGAATTGTTATTCATTTTCATGTTTTCTTCTAATATCGAGATCTGAGAATCCTTAATTGATCTCCCATCTTGATTTACCCCTTTCACCTTCATTCATTATCCGATTTAATGAATCCTTAAATGCTCCTTGATCCCGATTGAAAACAACTTCACCATTCAACCTAAAAGATTTGATTTTACTCAGCTACCTTGCCATGTGAACACTTCCTTTAGAACTTGATTCAGTCCTGATTGATTGATACATTGACTCCATAGCCCAATGGAAAAATATAGTCATCTATCCTTCTAAATCAGTGATTCCACCACCAAATCAAAATCAAACCAAATTAAGCATACATAACTAGCCTAAAGCCAATTAAAACAACAAATTTAAATCATTAAGAGAGAGTCATATCTTAGCATTAGGAAGGCTAGATCCTAATCTTAAAAGTGGTTGATAGTTACCTCTGTTATTTCTTTAACAACAAACATAATAACCCAAGGAAATTTCAGAGTGATAACAATGGCCTCATAACAAAGTCTGATATTTTCAGGGAAGCTATTAAAGGAAGAAGCTCAGTTAAAATACTATCACATTCAAAATAGCTCCTCCATTTTATTGAATTTAAGACTCAAATGAGGTTTGCCGAGAGAAAATACCTCTAGTAGTTCCAAACATAACAGATCGAATGGACCCATGAGGGGAACCAACACTCCGAATGGTCCCTCTTACAAGAACATATTACAAGGGAAAAACAAAGCAGCAACACCACCCGAACCAGCTGAGAATACTCCCAAAACATACATTGTGGAGCAGCCAAACTCCGTGCCAGAACTACACATTGATGCACTGGAGATCGACGAACATCGCTCCACATTTGAATCACAAGAAATAATTTTCAGATTTAACTTCTTTTGGCCCAAACCAATGGAGATTTTCCTTTGGATATTTACCAACTGGACTATGGATTTCGATATCCATCTCTGTTCCAAAGGGTTCTTTATAATCAAGTTCCCTTCATTGGAAGCCAAAGAAATCATTCTTAGGGAAATACCACGGTTCTGGGGTTAGACCGGACTCTTCGTCACACCATGGTTCCCTAATTTTGATGCAAACATGATGAAGATAACCAGAATTTCGGTCTGGGTTTGGTTGTATAATCTCTCGCTTCATTTTCGAAATGAAAGTGTATTAGAAGGCATTGGGAACACCATAGGGTGATATGTCAAAACCGATATCCAAAAATTGGAGGAGGGAGTATTCACTTTCGCACAAATCAATGTGGAGGTGGATCTCAGCAAGGGGCTTCCAAAAAATATACAACTGATTCATAACCACCACAAATGGACACAACACCTTGATTATGAAAGCACTGCATTTAGGTGTAGGATATGTAGGAAAGCTGGCCATTTACAAAACACGTATCTGGATGGAAAAAGAGAAAATAGAAAAAACAATAAGACAAGGAAAGCAACCAAAGGATGAAGATTTCCCTCAGGTGGACCAGAGTAAGAGACAGAAGAAGAAGGGGACATACCCATCGAGAACGAGAGAAAACAGAATGCAACCGATTAGAGGGTACCAAAACAAGAATTACAAGTTTCTTTTGAAATTAACACGATGTCTCAGCCAACACACACCTTGGTGGATCCTACACCGACTGAAGCTCGATCTGGTGTAAGCTCATGCGCAAACAAAAGATTGCATGACTTTGAAAGTTCAGATTCCGACAAATAAAATTCCACAAGGAAAAATGAGCTAGCCTTGGTTCCTTCCTCCCTGCATTCAGGGACTTGGAATATTTTCCAAAAGAGAAAATGCAAGCATGAAAATCCCAACCCTGCTAGAAATATGTAATATCATGAGTAGCCTCGCTACGATGTGTGCTTGAGAACACAGGCCCTCTAGGCATCTTGAATGCTTAATTACATCTAAAAAATGTAATTTTTCATTATCAAATAACAGAAAGTTGAATATTTTTTATTTGAAAAATAAATCTCTACAAATTCAATCATCACACCAATAAACTAAGTTAAAAGAGACTTTTAGCATATATAATGCACTTTCACTTCACAAGTTTACCAACTCTGGTCGATAATTTATGTGAGCAATTTAAGAACATTAAATTGGCTAAACACCATGAGATTAAGCATCTCTATGTAATTTTCATGTATAACATTTAGAAAAGTAGTTCTAGTTGTATCCTCATTCATTGTACTTTTTTTATTCTATTGGAGAGTGGACAAGAATATCTCAACATAGTCCCCAAGAACTTCCTCTTCTTATTGCTGCATCTTAAAACTATCATTTCGTAATTCCTTAGTTCTGAAATAATATTTATATTTATTAAGAAAGATTGTTCTCATGCCATCCCAGGATGTATTAGTATTCTTCACACGTCCCATAAACTATCTTGAGGCTAAATCCTTCAATGTTGCAAGAAATTATTTAATTTTTTTTTGTCAAATTTGAATAAAAAATATTTGGGATCCTTTGTAGCCATACCATAGAAATTTGGAAATACCACCACAAGGATATTCTTCATATTCACATTTGTTGCCAAGTCAAGAATGTGGAACCCAAAAATTGTTTCTTTCTTTACTTATGCTCCTTTCTGTTACGTGGATTAATCCCTCTTGCGGACAAGAGCGATCTCCCTAGTATTCAACGAATAGCTAGAAACAAACATCTATTTGGAAATATTTTTCTCTAGAGTAATTGAAATTCAGAAATATTATAATAAAAGAGAGAGGACATGCCCCTACCTTGAAATTCAACGTTCAATGCAGCCTTTTATCCAGTCGCTCCAAAGAGGCATCTCCAGTAAGTAGGACCTGCGATCAAAGACAAGACAAAAGAATCAAAGCACTTGCAACATATAATAATAAAGAAAAGCTAATCCAACTTAGTGATCAATGAGTCTTAAGTATTGATTTTATTCAATAATCACAAGAACAACTCAATGAGAAAAAGAGATCCATATGTATTATATTGTGTAAAAAGAGTAATCTTACAACCTGATGCCTTGATGTTGTACAAATTTCTTCTAGGGTCCTGAACAATTGTTCCTCCTTCAGTTTGAAAAGCCTTCCTCTCTGAATACTAGCATGGAGTTATGGACATAAGGGTGGGATCATTCTCATGCAAAAAACAGCCAGTACAGGGAGTATGAAATCTTGGGAATTTCTTTAGCAATTACAGTCTACTATGTATGTAGAATCTATAATCTTTTGGCTTAGCATCTACAATCTACAATCTACCCTTCAGCCTGAAACTTGAGCTCAATTTATAGGGAAATGGAGTTAATTTCAGTTCCATGAAGAGGGGGATGGATTCCTCTCATGAAGGTATTTGAGCTCCATGGACCAAGGGATAAGCTCCATGAGTGGAGGGATAAAACTTGAACTGATCGCGCCTCTAGAAGCTTCCAGTTGGGAGAATATTTGACCAGCTATGCTTCTAGAATTTACTTTTTCTTTTATTTGACATTTTATGGGGGTTTGCAGGTTTTATTTATAGAACATGTGGGGGTTACCACATTTTATAGACCAAGTATCTATGGACCTATAGGAAAAGGCTAGAAAAAGTGAAGAGGTATACTTTTAAGGGTTTTAAAGATATTTTCTCCAATTCCAAGACTTGGTTTAGGAACATTAGGGTTTTTTGACTCATAAGGGAGCACAATATAGGTAGTGATAGACCTATATGGACATTCAAATGTCATGGTGACAAAATAACGTCTAACAGATTGCCCCCTAAAGTGCGAAGTTTGAGGTTGTTCTGAAGAGTGAAGTGCTTTATCATTCCAAGGATTGGATAGGGGACACCGGTTGAAAACCTATAAAAACATTCAATGCAAGCATAGATATATCATCACTGAGTTAGGAATTCCCATAATCAGATCAAAACTAACTAAACGTTTTGGTACAAATATGGTTTCAATATTACATCAAAAATAGACACAGTATGGACGCATCCATCTATCGTGAGTAGTCTACTATATCATGAATAATAAAAACTCCTCACAACTTGGAAGGTGGAAACTAGATCCAGGGTCTTGATTTCCGCTTCCTGAACTAGTACGATTCTGTCCATGCGATTTATTATGTCGAAGTCGAACATGGTAAAAACCACTTGATTACCAGTCAATGATGTGAACTGTTAACAAGTGTGAGAGAAACCACCAATAATGACAATGGCTCTCAAAGTACTCCAGTACAATCTATGAAGTGTGAATGAATGATTTCAGTCAAACACTTATAGAATCGTTCGATCGAAGGTCAATGATGCAAATTGTCATTGAATGCGAGAAACCTGCCATTAGGGCATGCAGATCCCAAGGTACTGATAGGATTCTAGATCAACTTTCTAGATGATGAGTTGTCGTCGATAGAAAGTGACCCGTCGCATGAAAGCCCACGACACGAAACCATTAGATCAAGTTTTGAAAATTATTTTCAAGGACTGACTCAGGGATGGTCAACGCAAATGGAGACAAATTTTTGCAATGAATGGTTTATTTGAACTATCTCTTGAACACATAACGACACTGCAGATGGCTTAGCAGCATTTGACCTAAAGCTAATACCCAGAAACCGGCTGAAGACTTTCAATGTGGTTTGATTAAATGTTAGACAAAGGTTTCCCAACCCAGGTACAAGTGTGACAAAGTGTCGTGTTTAAGAGTGGCATGATGCTTTCTAAACAAGGGTGACAATTCGATTATTTTTCTCTCTTTTCCCTCGCCATTACTGGCAAGCACCTCGTTATTTTTGACAAGCTTCAGGAGGACAACATTTTCTTGTTTGTGTAAGCTCATCCTTCAGATGAGTCCATCTTAGTATTAAAATCGAACCTTAAGAAGGAGTGGTTCAGTCCTATTTGTAATCGACGGGTCCTTTACTGTTAAATTTTAACGAGTCCAATATAGGAGAAAATCGATGTTTTTTAGTTTTAGGGTGTTGTACAAATCAGCCCCTCCATTCACATTTCGGCCAAAGTCCCCTTTTTCCTCTCTATCGTTGCCCTTCCCCAAGCTGGAAATACTTTGAAAAAGGCCAAAAATCCACTTTTGAAATCATATAAGGCCTAGCCCCTTTCTCCACTAGCTCTGCGCCTCCTTTCATCCATGTAATCGAACGCTGCACCTAAAGGCTCTTATCGCAGATTGCATTTTCGTTGGTTAGGCCCATTTGACCCGTCGCAATTGTTTGCAGCGCGATCGATCGTGCCATCGCACTTTCCATTTTTGCGATTTGCGCACCCATCGCAGATCCGCCCCATCGCAAAAGCGCAGTTTTCCGTTCATGCCATTCTGCGCCATCGCACTTTTCGTTTTTGCGATCTGCGCTCATCCGGTGACATCCATCGCATGGCGCAGTTTCCTGTTGCGCCGCTGTCTCCCCATCGCACTTTCTCCATTTGAGAATTTGCGATGTGCGCTCCAGGTCCCACTTCCAAAGCTCTCACTCCATTGTTTTGTCATGTTTTTCTTTGTAATATCTCCAAAAGTTAACCTTTGGGTCTTTAAATTGTTAGCGTTTTTCCGCCACTCTTCGTCATCTGCCCACGTGTTATCCGCTTCTCCCTCCACCATCCACATATTCCTCTTAGGTGTCACATTTCATTGTGTTTGTTTTATATCTACGCCTTCGTCTACTCATCCATGCCTTCATCTTCACCATTTCCATCGGCTCCACCATGTTCGCCGTCTCTGTGCTGGGTTTTATTTAACAGGTTTCGGTTTTTGCGGGTTTATTATGGCCAATAATTACCATGATTCATCATTTCCATTACAAAGGTCGAGGATGCATTGCAGGACTATGTTCCAGGAGGAAAATTGGTGAGGAAAGATCCGGAAGCAGCTATGATATGACCACCATTAAAGAAGGCGAGGATTTGAATCTGTAGAACCCTCCAGAGAAAATCAAAAGGCAAATTTGGGTGGATGAAAACATTAATGCAGTAACAGATTATTAATGAAGAGGCTATGAACTCATTGTCCGGCAAGAAAGGTTTCAAATTTGAAATTCAAAATTAGAAGGCCGAAAGTACTATGTACAGAAACAGGCGCCTCAAGGTTTAATTGCCGCAGATCTCCCTCCTCCGGCAAAGGGCGGAACATTTGTATATTTTATTATTTATGTCTTGTTTATGAGGAGATTTTCATTTTCAGCATTCATTTCTAAGAGTAAATTGTAAAGTACAGTCATTTATGTTTAGTCATTCATAGTATGGGCGCGAATGTTTTCCGCCATTTTATTCAAATCAGATCAATAAATGTAGGATACCTACCCCACGTTCTGGAGCTTTCCATCTTCTCTATAAAAGGTAGAAAGAAAGACATTGTAAAGGTTCCAGATTTCTATCAGCAAACTGTGCAGTGAAAAGGATTTTGTATACATTTTGTAATATTTCTGTATGAAGGTTCAGAACCCGTAGGGTCTCAGTGAGGAGGAGTTATAACTGTAATGAGGATTCTGGTCTTTGGTATCTCACAGTATGTAATTTTCTCTTATGTGTTAATACAATATCTCCTTTCATGCTATCTATCTTCTTGTATCATGTTCTAGAATGCAAGTGGCTCACTAGTTTGCAGTAAGGATTCATCCTTGTTGATGCCTTTTCTGGAATTAGTCAAGCGCTTTAAATAGGCCTAGTCATGATATAATGTTCCATGTTCATCTCTTCCATATTTTCTGCTATATTAGTTACTTGAGGAGGGTGCTTTTGAAACGCCATTGTCATATAAGGATTCATAATTTAATATGCCCTTATGTGGTTCTGTTGTGTATCTGGGTATCAGTCTCATGTTAACTAATATCTTCTCTATGTTTCCTCACTGCACTCACTTCCTGATATTTGATTTTTGTGATATATTATTTGAACTGGCCCTCTTTACAGTAAGCTGTCTCTTAACTGTCTGATGCCTTTATATTAGAGTTTTGCATAATGTCCCTACACTATTCTTATCTTTGTATCAGCTTTTGAGAGAGATTGGTCCCATTCAAAACTAATTTCCTTGTTCAAACAAGAGATAGTAAGTGAGCTCTTGGACTGACAATCCAAATTATACAAAGAGCTCCTTGCTATATTAAGATGTCCTAGGCACTGGTCTATGGCAACTCTAGACTGTCTCTAGGGGGGTGACAAAATTGTCCACAACATCTTTCTGGCGCCGTTGCCGGGGAACGAATTCAAGAATATCAGTTTCCCTGGGTCTCGACAAATTGTTTTCACTCTCTAATCAGGTGAGCACAGAGAGTTGAAGAGTTGTGTATCTCTCACCTTGGCGACTCCACTGGTCTTTATTTGATAAATTTTATTGGTAGTCCTGGCTTCTCGAAAGCCACATTTGAGGTCAGATACATCTCAGTCGAAAACACCTTACGTGTCTGACCCAGAGAAGATCATTCATAAAAGAGTTTGGAAGGAGAGGAAGTCAGTTTGTGCTGAAAACCCTGAATATTCCATTGAAGATTATCCGCCCTCTTCTTCTCAAGAGATCAGAACAGAAAGTCCCGAGTTTTACTCAGAAACTCCACGTAGAGGAAGTGTCTGGATTGAAGAAAACTCTCATCCTACTCCCGAGGCTGAGGAAATTAAAGAAGTCACAGAAGTAGCCGCTGTTAGTCGTGAATTATTCCCAGCTATGCCTCAGTCCTCCATATCATATTTTCCCATTGTTATTCATACTCCGCTTCCTCCTACTCCTCTCCCTTCATTTGTATCTCAGACTGTTGTACAACCCCCACCTCCCCCAATGGCTAATGTTCCTGCTTTTCTATTGAACAAATACGCTCCATTGGCCTTGCCCCAAGTGCTAAATGATATGCCGCAGGATTATCTAAAGATTCTGCCAAGATTTAATGGTGAAAATGAAGTTGATGCTCAGAAACATCTTGAGACCTTCTGCTCTTTTGCAGAGAACTTAAATGTTGAACATTTGGATGTGGTCTTGAGATTGTTTGTACAGTCTTTGGAAGGTGAAGCCAGAAAATGGTTCAAGACATTGGGAAATCGTTCTGTGACCACCTGGGACCAGATGGAAAATATTTTTCTCAGGAAATGGGGGGAAAAGAAAGATCATGGTCAATGTCTTACTGAGTTTAATACTATGAAGAAGAAACAGAATGAAGGGGTATCAGAGTTTATCAAAAGATTCAACAAGTTATATCTGAGCCTGCCTCCTGAAATGAAACCCCATGAAGCTGCTGCCAAGATAATTTTTATAGCAGCCTTTGATTTTGACTTTGGATTCTTGTTGAGAGAAAGAAAACCTGCCACTTTAGATGATGCACAGTCAGACGCTCTGGAAGTGGAAGCAAAATTTGCCTCCACTGGGAAACTGAAGGGAAAAATTGAACAGGATACTAGGAGGAGAGGCAAAGAAGAGGTTTCCACCTCTAATTAGGAAAAAGATTCAGATAAAATGGATGAAATAAGCAAAATGATAAATAAGATAGTCAAGCTTGAACTGGAAGCTAAAAATGCAGCTTCCAAGAACTATTACAATGCTCCAAACAGAGGATACAATCCTCAGTACAGAAGACCACCATTGCAGATATTGCCGAGAGAAGCAAAGGAACAACAGGACGAGGTACCTCATCCCCTATACCTGGAAGGACCAGCAGATGACTCCACTGGAGATGCATCTTATGGATTAAAAGATTCAAATCTGGCTTTTTCAAATACTGATGATATGGATTGCCCATTGCAAGACGAGAACGAAGAAGCAGAGATTGATCATTATTGTAAGCAATTTGCTGATTTCATGCAACCACAATTTAATGTCAAATATGATCTTAGATCTTCAAGGAAGAGGACCAGAACTCAAGATCAAGAAGAGGAGCCACCTCAGAGAGAAGCATCTTCTCAGAAGGAATCAGCAACAAAGAGAAACATAGAAAAAGGTAAGAATCTTCTAAATACTCCCTTGCAGCCTAATGATCAGATTCCTTCTTCTTCAAAAATAGTCAGTCCTCCTAATGCTGAGCTAGTGTCAAAAGAAGTCAAATCTTCAGTTGAAAATAAGGAGTCAAAAGAAGCTTTCAATTTGCAAAAAGAGCTTGAGAAGATTAAGATTCATGTCCCCCTGAATGAACTACTAAAACATCCTGTATACCAGTCTCAAGTCACCTCCTTTATGCTTCCTCCTGAAATACCAATCGCGCCTGATAGTCTAAACCTTCAAGAAGAAAGACCCATGGTAGTCTTTGGCCCACATGTCGAGGAGATAGACCCTTCTACTCCTCCTTTTTACGTGTCTCTAGTTATACATGACCTGCTGTTGCACAATTGTATGTTAGATTCTGGGGCTTCCCATAATATTATGCCTCTGTCTGTCATGGAACAACTAGGACTGCAAATTACAAGACCATACAAAGACTTATATTCATTTGATTCTAAAAGAGTTAAATGCTTGGGAATGATTAAAGATTTAGTGGTCAATTTGGCCCAAATTCCAGCAAAGAGTGTGGTCATGGACATTGTGGTTGCCGATATCCCAACCCGCTTTGGCATGCTGCTATCAAGGTCCTGGGGTACAAATATTGGGGGATCAATTAAATTGGATTTAACATATGCTACTGTCCCAGTCTTTGGAGGTCAGGAAAGGAGGTTGTACCGGGAGACTAGATTTGTTAAAATGGTAACTAAGGTTGACTGCTCATAGAATTATCCAGTTTATAACAAAGAGGGAGACCTCTCATGTTTGATGTTAGAAGAAAATCAAAATTATGTCCATGAGCCTCTCTTTGGTCATTTTCAAGCTGAGCAGCCTAAAGGAGATCAGGAATCAGAAATTTGGACTTTGCATTTTGACGGAGCAAATTCAAGAGAAGGTAATGGAGCTGGGGTGTTACTAATTTCTCCTACAGGAAAATGGGTGCCACTGTCCTTTAAATTAGAGTATGAGGCTACAAACAATGTAGCTGAATACGAAGCACTAGTATTGGGATTACAGACAGCCAGAAACATGGGCATCCAAGGTTTAAAATTCTTGGGAGACTCTGAGCTGGTGGTAAGGCAGATCAAAAATGAATGTCAAACTAAGCACCCTCGGCTCAGAGCATATAGAAATGAAGTATGGGACATGATAGAAAATTTCTTCTCAGCATTTAACATACAGTTCATGCCCAGGGAGCAAAATAGAATAGTAGGTTCTCTCGCTGTAGCTGCCAGTACATTCCGTCCTCCTCAAAATCCACTCTTAAGATATGAAGTGGAGGTACGATACAGACCATCTATTCCAGATAATATAAAGCATTGGCAGGTATTTGAAGATGATGAACAGATGAAGAGATTCATGGAGACAGTGGGAGAATTCTCCAATATGGATATTGATGATAATGAGGAGGAAGAAGTTAGAAATACCGCAGAAAACAAATGGGAAGAAACAATAGCAGGTAACAGAGTGCTGCAGCTAAAAGGAAATGTTATACCTAGAGGTCTGGTGCCTCTAGAAAGATTATTTAACAAATATGACGTTCCATTGCAGCCAAACAAGGTGACAGAAGAAGATCAAGTGGGAGATTTGAATCTGGGTACTTCTGCTGATCCCAAAATTGTGAAATTATCTAAAAAGGTCCCAGAATAATATAAAGAAAAGTATTTGAAGTTGTTTCAATCTTATAGAGATGTATTTTCTTGGTCCTATTAGGACCTAAAAACTTTTTATGTAAATATAATGCAACATAAGATTCCATTGAGGGAGAATGCGAAGCCATATAAGCAGAAACTCAGACAGATAAATCCCCTGCTGCTTCCCTCTATTGAAAAAGAATTCAAGAATCTATTGAAAGCCAAAATAATTGTGCCATTGAGGTACTCAAAATGGGTAGCAAACCTTGTTCCTGTTCGAAAGAAAAACGGAGAAATAAGGCTGTGTGTGGATTTCAGGAATTTAAATAGAGCATCATTGAAAGATAATTATCCACTGCCTAAGATGGACCACATCCTGCAGAAAGTGGTGGGAGCATCCAGAATGTCAATGATGGATGGATTTTCTGGTTATAATCAGGTAGCTGTATTTCTAGAAGACCAGAAGAAAACTGCATTTACTACACCATGGGGAACTTTTATGTATGCTAGGATTCCATTTGGATTAATTAATGCAGGAGCTACTTTTCAGAGGGCAATGGACATAGCCTTTGTTGGAGAACATAAAAAGTTTTTGGTGGTATATCTTGATGATATCACAGTGTTTTCAAAGAATGATGATGAGCATATTGAACATTTAAGAAGAACTTTTGAAAAATGCAGAAGGTACGACCTTTCTCTTAATCCTCAAAAATCTTTGTTTGCATTAGATGAGGGAAAAATTTTAGGGCACATTGTAAATAAAGATGGTGTGAGAATAGACCCTAAGAGAGTTGAAGTAATAAACAGTATTCCTCTACCGAGGAATAAGGAGGAAGTACAGGTGTTTTCAGGCCGAATCAATTTTTTGAGAAGGTTCATT
Source organism: Pinus albicaulis (assembly GCA_034641835.2). Classification (NCBI taxonomy): domain Eukaryota; kingdom Viridiplantae; phylum Streptophyta; class Pinopsida; order Pinales; family Pinaceae; genus Pinus; species Pinus albicaulis. The sequence goes on from CM076581.1 coordinate 255,222,718, forward strand.
CCTAACTATGCCGAGATAGTTAGGCATATAACTGATATGTTGAAAAAGGATAATGAAGTGAAATGGTTCCAGGAATCTAGAGATGCATTTACAAGGATAAAACAAGCATTTTCTGAAGCTCCTGTGCTAGCTGGACCAGATTACAACAAGCCATTTATGATCTTTTCATTTTCTCCACCTCATACAATTGCTGGAGTATTATTACAGAAAAATGAAGAGGGATATGAACAGCCTATAGCTTTCTTCAGTCAAGTGCTTTATGATGTTGAATTGAAATATAATATATTGGAGAAGCAGGCATACGCCCTGGTAAAGTCCCTTAAATCTTTTAGAGTATATGTTTTGCAATCTCACATTCCTGCATATGTTCCCACAGCAGCTGTCAAAGACATTCTTGTTCAGGGGGACAACGAAGGTAGAAGAGGAATATGGATTGCAAAAATTCAGGAGTATGATTTGGACATAAGGCCTACTAAGTTGATTAAAGGATAGGGACTTGCTAAGATGTTATCTGAATCAAATCATAAAGCCTTGGGCATTAATTTATCCATCATAGCAAATGAAGAATCTGAGAAAGGAGAAGAGCAGCAAGGACTAGAGATGGCCACTCAAAAGATACATATGAAATATCTAACTAGTCCTTGGTACAAAGAAATAGTTGAATATCTTTTAACACTTAGTTGTCCTCCGAGTTGTGATAAGATAAAATACAGAGCTGTAAGAATGAAATCACAGAAATATATAGTTGCAAATGGTCAATTATATTGGAAAAATCCTTCAGGCATAAGATACTGTGCCTTACAGAAAATGAAGTGGAGAATATAATGACAAATTTCATGAAGGAATCTGTGGAGGACATTACAGCTGGAGGGCTACAGCTCATAAAATTCTCAAGGCTGGTTTCTACTAGCCAAAATTATTCACAGATGTTTTTTCCTGGGTCAGAGCATGCGATAAGTGTCAAAGATTTGTAGAAAGACAGAAATTAGCCGCTCTGCCCCTAATTCCAGTACATGTAAATGCACCATTTCAGAAATGGGGATTATATTTCATAGGAGAAATACATCCCCCATCAAGTGGCCAACACAAATGGATACTAACAGCCACAGATTAGTTTACAAAATGGGTGGAAGCCATACCTGCAAGGAATGCTACAGATGCTGTGATAATCAAGTTTATGGAGGAAAATATCATATCCAGGTTTGGCTGTCCTGCTAGAATTGTAACTGATAATGCACAAGCATTCAAGTCTACCAGATTTGTAAATTTCTGCCAGCAATATAACATTGTATTAAATCATTCAATAGCCTACTATCCGCAAGGGAATGGCCTGGCAGAATCTTCTAATAAAACATTAGCAAGGGCCTTGAAGAAAACAATCAGTGAGACTCAGAAAAATTGGGACTCCCAATTAAAGTTTTCTCTATGGGTGAATAGAATAACCAGCAAGAGAGCTACAGGGAAGTCCCCTTACGAATTAGTATACGGGCGAGCATCTGTGTTTCCTGTGCAATTGGCGTTGCCAGTGGCACATTTCATGCAATAAAACCAAGAAGAATTAGATGATATGGTCAGAAGGATAAATCAATTGGTAGAATTGGAGGAGACACGGAACCAGGTCAATCAGAGATTGATAGAGTATCAGGAAAAAATGAAAGATATCTTTGATCAACATGCTAAGGATAGAAAGTTTCAGATTGGGGACCTAGTTCTCAGATGGGATGTCAGAAGAGCTGAGAAAGGAAAACACGGGAAATTTGACCCCCTTTGGTTTGGCCCATTCAAAATTGTGCAACAGGGAGGCAACAACACATTTATATTGGAAAATTTACAAGGTGACTAGTTAGATGCCCCCGTGAATGGACGATTCCTTAAATCCTACTTCCAGTACTGATTCAAGCAGACCAGGCTTGATGTATTATAATGTATATGATGTATATAAGTGTGATTTCAATTTTAAATGTAAATAGTATGGATAAGCTGATAAGTTTTGAAGAAAAATCAAAGGGATCGTAGAATAAAATTCACACACAAGAGGGTCTGAGGTCTGCGCATTCTCGACATGTCCGAGGACGAACATGCCATCCCCAGATGGAGCCGATGTTGTACAAATTAGCCCCTCCATTCACATTTCGACCAAAGTACCCTTTTTCCTCTCTATCGTTGCCCTTCCCCAAGCTGGAAATACTTTGAAAAAGGCCAAAAATCCACTTTTGAAATCATATAAGGCCTAGCCCCTTTCTCCACTAGCTCTGCGCCTCCTTTCATCCATGTAATCGAACGCTGCACCTAAAGGCTCTTATCGCAGATCGCATTTTCGCTGGTTAGGCCCATTTGACCCGTCGCAATTGTTTGCAGCGCGATCGATTGCGCCATCGCACTTTCCATTTTTGCGATTTGCGCACCCATCGCAGATCTGCCCCATCGCAAAAGCGCAGTTTTCTGTTCATGCCATTCTGCACCATCGCACTTTTCTTTTTTGCGATCTGCGCTCATCCGGTCACATCCATCGCATAGCGCAGTTTCCTGTTGTGCCACTGTCTGCCCATCGCACTTTCTCCATTTGCGAATTTGCGATGTGCGCTCCAGGTCCCACTTCCAAAGCTCTCACTCCATTGTTTTGTCATGTTTTCCTTTGTAATATCTCCAAAAGTTAACCTTTGGGTCTTTAAATTGTTAGCGTTTTTCCGCCACTCTTCGTCATCTGCCCACGTGTTATCCGCTTCTCCCTCCACCATCCACATATTCTGCTTAGGTGTCACATTTCAGTGTGTTTGTTTTATATCTGTGCCTTCGTCTACTCATCCATGCCTTCATCTTCACCATTTCCATCAGCTCCACCATGTTCGCCGTCTCTGTGCTGGGTTTTATTTAACAGGTTTCGGTTTTTGCAGGTTTATTACGGCCAATAATTACCATGATTCATCATTTCCATTACAAAGGCCGAGGATGCATTGCAGGACTATGTTCCAGGACGAAAATTGGTGAGGAAACATCCGGAAGCAGCTATGATATGACCACCATTAAAGAAGGCGAGGATTTGAATCTGTAGAACCCTCCAGAGAAAATCAAAAGGCAAATTTGGGTGGATGAAAACATTAATCCAACAACAGATTATTAATGAAGAGGCTATGAATTCATTGTCCGGCAGGAAAGGTTTCAAATTTGAAATTCAAAATTAGAAGGCTGAAAGTACTATGTACAGAAACATGTGCCTCAAGGTTTAATTGCAGCAGATCTCCCTCCTTCAGCAAAGGGCGGAACATTTGTATATTTTATTATTTATGTCTTGTTTATGAGGAGATTTTCATTTTCAGCATTCATTTCTGAGAGTAAATTTTAAAGTACAGTCATTTATGTTTAGTCATTCATAGTATGGGCGCGAATGTTTTCCGCCATTTTATTCAAATCAGATCAATAAATGTAGGATACCTACCCCACGCTCTGGAGCTTTCCATCTTGTCTATAAAAGGTAGAAAGAAATACATTGTAAAGGTTCCAGATTTCTATCAGCAAACTGTGCAGTGAAAAGGCTTTTGTATACATTTTGTAATATTTCTGTATGAAGGTTCAGAACCCGTAGGGTCTCAGTGAGGAGGAATTATAACTGTAATGAGGATTCTGGTCTTTGGTATCTCACAGTATGTAATTTTCTCTTATGTGTTAATACAATATCTCCTTTCATGCTATTTATCTTCTTGTATCATGTTCTAGAATGCGAGTGGCCCACTAGTTTGCAGTAAGGATTCATCCTTGTTGATGCCCTTTCTGGAATTAGTCAAGCGCTTTAAATAGGCCTAGTCATGATATATTGTTCCATGTTCATCTTTTCCATATTTTCTGCTATATTAGTTACTTGAGGAGGGTGCTTTTAAAACGCCATTGTCATATAAGGATTCATAAATTAATATGCCCTTATGTGGTTCTGTTTTGTATCTGGGTACCAGTCTCATGTTAACTAATATCTTCTCTATGTTTCCTCACTGCACTCACTTCCTGATATTTGATTTCTGTGATATATTATTTGAGCTGGCCCTCTTTACTTTAAGCTGTCTCTTAACTGTCTGATGCCTTTATATTGGAGTTTTGCATAATGTCCCTACACTATTCTTATCTTTGTATCATCTTCTGAGAGAGATTGGTCCCATTCAAAACTAATTTCCTTGTTCAAACAAGAGATAGTAAGTGAGCTATTGGACTGACAATCCAAATTATACAAAGAGCTCCTTGCTATATTAAGATTTCCTAGGCACTGGTCTATGGAAACTCTAGACTGTCTCTAGGGTGGTGACAAAATTGTCCACAACATAGGGAATCAGAAGAAAAACATAAGTAAACTCCATGGTTGTTCTTTTTCGTAAATTTAGTTTTTCAGGCCCGAAAAAGGATAAAATAATGTAGGAGAGAACTCTATTAACCATGATTAGTCATCGTATACCTTTTTTTAATTAGTCCAGTTCAACCCAAAAAAGGGGTAAACCTATACTAAAAGGACGACTGCTCATTTAGTTTAACGAGTTCGAATAATCAAGTACTCGATGATATTTTCATATTCCGAGAGTTTGAAAAGGGCTTAAAAGAGGACTCCAGGGTTTCACTTTTTTGTAATTTTACAGAGCCCGAAAAGGTGATAAAAGTATACCCAATATGGTCGACTTTCAATTTAATTTATGAGCAGGAAAAGACAAAAAGAACTCGACATTTTCATGTTTTTTACGGCAATGAAAGATAGAAAAATAATCTCAGGATTTTCATGATTTTAATGAGTCTTCAAAATAATAACTGAAATGGACTCAAGATAGGTTTCATATTTATACAAGCTTGAAACAGAAAGAAAATTGTGCTTGAAAGTGGTTTCATTTTTACACAAGCTTGAAACAAAAGAAACTATGCTTGAGAATGGTTTCATTTTTACACAATCTTTAAAAAAAGGAAAACTATTCTTGAGATGGGTTTGTTTCATTTTTACACAACTTGAAACAAATGAAAAATCATGATTGAGAGTGGTTTCATTTTTACAAAATCTTGAAATAGAGAAAATTGTGCTTGAGAATGGTTTCATTTTTACACAAGCTTGAAATGTAGGAAACTGTGCTTGAGAATGGTTTCAATGCCCCCCAAGCTTCATTTCATTCAACTAAGTAGACTACTGGTTACTAATAGCTGGATGGAGTGAAGGTTCAATTACGAGATTAGATGAAAGACTCAACTTGAAAATTAAGAGATCTAATCAAAGACTCGACTCAATTAGGAGAGGATTTTTTCCATTTTTTAATGAGCTTGACACAGGAAAAGAACTATGCTCATCGAACCTTGTTTCATTTTTAAACGAGCTTAACACAAGAAAGGGAACTATGCTCAAAGACATGCTTCATTTTTTTTAATGAGGTTGACACAGTAAAAGGAAATATCCTCGTAGACATGTTTCATTTTTTAATGAGGTCGACACAGTAAAAGGAAATATCCTCAAGACCAAATGATTCATTTTTTAACAAGGTTGACACAGTAAAAGGAACTCTCCTCTTAACCTGATTCATTTTTTAACGAGGTTGACACAGTAAAGGAACTCTCCTCATAAATACATGTTTCATTTTTTAACGAGGTTGACACAGTAAAAGGAACTCTCCTCATGATGAACTAATTCATTTTTTAATGAGGTTGACACAATAACAGGAACTATCCTCATAAGGGAATGTTTCATTTTTTAACTAGGTTAATGCAGGAAAAGAATCGTCCTCATGAGAACTTATTTCATTTATTAACAAGGTTGACACAGTAAAAGAACTATCCTCGTGGGGACCTATTTCATTTTTTAATGAGGTTGACACAGGAAAATAACCATCCTCAAAGTATCCTTGATCATGGCTTCGAACTGGAAGAAACACATGTCAAGGGACACACCTCGATCATGGCTTCCAAGAGGTCTTCATCAGAAGGAAGAAGATTTCTCTAGAAGGAATCCATGTTAAGGGACTCAATAGGGATAAGAACATCGTGATAAAATAATCCCATAGTTTTCATCATTTTAATTACCAGATCTAAGTCAAAATAAATCGAGCAAATAATGAGAGGCTCGCTTGCATCAGTAATTGAAAACATGGGACTGGTTGCCACATAATTAACCTGTGGCAGGGTAGATACCACTTCCGTATAAGGAAAATTTAGGGGTGTCGGATTATTGGTAGTCAAATCAAGAATAACAAATGAAAGCTGGTCAATAGTCACAATGTTTCCATTGTGAGGGAAAGACATCACGTGAAAGAGTGTCGATACGACAGCTTTCATTGCATAGACATAGTCTTGCCCAAGGAGAAAATTGAAATCCAAGGGGCCTCGGACTACCATAATATCAATACATAAATTTTTACCTTCCAAGGTAATAGTAAACTTAGGAAGGATCCCTAAAGGTTCACTAATGGTCCTGTTAAAATCTGACAGAATCTATGCAACATGCACAAGCTTAGGGGAACCTAATTCTTGTCAAGAAGTTGAGGATAAAATACTAACAGAAGCACCTTCATCTACATTTGTGAGATGCACATTCTTACCACAAGCCTTCACAATGATTTGGAAAGGTTTGGAAGAAGGAAGATGAGGATCTGTCAATCTATTCCAATCAAAGGAAAATACCTCGGTACTTGGAGAGGGTTCTGAAGCAACAGGTGTAATTCCCCTTGGCGTAGAAGAATTTGATGTAACAAGAAGAACCTGAGCGGTATGAATTTCACTTTCTATAGGGAGAGTGGGATCGAACGAATGTGAAATTGAGTCGACCACTTGATCAACTAATGTATCATCAACCTGAGTGATATAAGTTTCACTCTCCAATGGAAGAATGGGAATGACTGTGCTTGAAATTAGATCAATCACTCTGTCAGTTCACGGTGTGTTGGGAGAAAGTCTACGGTAACCATTTGGAGGTTTTTGTTGTGGAACAATAAGGTTTTCCAACAATTTTTAGGCTTCATCCATGTGAGGGAAAATGTGAGTTTTATAACTCCCTTTGCATAACCTACAAGGAAACCTAACTTTACCCTTTTTCCTAGGAACATGACTATCACTGGTTGAGGGATCAAGAGTAATTTGATAATATTTTTCTGACCATACTTCCAACACCTTAGGAATACTAGGACAAATAATGAGGAAGTGATCACCCTTACAAATATTGCAAGGGTATTTATATTTTCAATGCATGTTGGAGGTTTCCTCAATACTACCAACACTTACAACCATGGTTGGTTGGTTGATTTCTTTCTTATCTTGCTTCTTCTTCTTCTTCCCTTTCTTCTTCTTCTTAGCCACATGGTTACTAGCATCAAGGATTTTACCAATCGAAGAAGAAGAAAGGGAGGAAGACATGTTGGTCGAAGAAGGTAAAGGGTCAACATGAGGTTGGTGATGTTGAGATGGTGAGCTCTGTTGAAGTGAAGCATCCAGTTGAGGTGGAAAAATTTGTGTATTCGAGGCCAAAGAAGTTGAAAATAACCATACCAGTAAAGCTATGGTAGATCTAGGTAATGACAATGTAGCCATATAAGGAGGACCAACATTTCTGAAGCAAGGAAAAGTACTAGGATTCTCGTTAAGAGGGGTTCTGTTAGGTCCCTATATTACTAGTATAGTCCCTTATTGTTGTTAGTGTAACCCCCTTATTGTTATTCTTGTACCCTTTTAACCCCCATTTTTTTATTATTGTGCCCTTAAATTATTATTGTTAGGTCGGCTAGGATTACATTGTGGCCCACTAGGATTACATTATGGCCCCATGGACTCCTATATATAGAAAGGAGGTTTTGTAAATTGTATCATCCAAGAATTGTTCATTTATGTAATGTATTGGAGGTTTCCCCCTTGAAGTGGCTCATTTATAAGGCATTGATATCTCTTTTCTTCTATTTTTGGAGCTGGTTACACAACATTTGGTATCAGAGCTTTGGATTCTAGGGTTTCGCTGCTCCAAACAGGTCATCGTGGAATTTTCGCTATAACTTTCTTTCTACCATGTTTCAGAAGCTGAAATTTGTAGGGTGTGAAGCCGAAATCCTGAGGAAGATTTTCTGAAAATTTCAGAGCTTGGTTCGCAATATTTTCAGAGATATGATCTGTGGAAGTTAGGTCTTGTTTCAAGCTCCTAAACAGGTTATCGTGGCATTTGCGCTATAAATTTGTTTCTATGAAGGTTCAGAATCTGAAATTCATATGGTGCAAAGTGGAAATCCTAAAGAAAGTATTCAAAACATTTCAGAGCTTGGTTCACAATATTTTTGGAGATATGATCTGTGGAAGGTAGTGCTTTTTCAAGCTCCTGAATTTCATCTCAAAGAGGTGATCGTGGGAAAAGTTCAATAACTCTCTCTTTGGGCATCGGATTGGAGTTCCGTAAAAATTGATCGCAATTACATGGACTGTAGTTTCTTGGCTATCAATTTCAGAGACTAAGGATGAAACAGTGACACGTGGCAAGTCGTACAAGTTCACTCTACCGAACCAGTCCATAATTAGGTCATTGTGGAAGATTGGACACAAATTTGTCTTGGAGAATCCAAATCAGGTCAGACCTGTGGAATTCAAAATAAAATTTAGAGGGCTACGTTGGTACCAAAAATCAAATATTGAAGTGCTGCAATCACAAATATAATCCAATTTCAATATCTAGCTCCTCAAAAGCAAGAAAAAGGTGTGTATTTTTTTCCAAATTGCATAAGTCTTGTTTGAAGAATCAATTTGAATTGATTCCAAGGGCATATTGTAGAATAGATATTAGTATTGGGTTATAAAATATGCCCCGTAAAAATAATTCAACACCCATTAAGCCTTCAGAAGGCTCTACTATGATTCATGAAGATGAAGAATTGCAACATGATCTATCAAAATTACAAGAGCAAGTGCAACAAATTTCACTCTCGCAAAGAGCAACAAAAAATGAAATGGAAGTTTTGAAGAAAGGTGTGGAAGCTCATATGAATGGCGTGCAAGCTAAGATGGATGGCGTGGAAGCTAAGATGGATGGCGTGCAAGCTAAGATGGATGGTGTGGAAGCTAAGATGGATGGCATGGAAGCTGGCATGGAAGCTAAGATGGAAAACATGAAGAATGATCTACAAACAGACATCGAAGGTTTGACAAATTTGATACAAGAAATGTTTCCTAATGGTGAAAAGATAGTAGAAGAACCTCATGATGAGAACAAAATCAATGTTAATCATGATTTCATAAACTCTAATGTTGGCGGGAAGAACCACCATATTCCAAAAATGGATATGAGGAATTTTGATGGAAAGGATCCTGTAACATGGATACTACAGATGGGGCAATATTTTGATCTCCATAACGTGCAAAACACACAAAAGGTACGCATTGCAACTTTACATTTAGAACAAAATACATTTGTATGGTATCCCAAAATTGAATATAAGGGTAACTCATATTCCAGAGGAACACAGGATTGATCTCTTCATAGGTACTTTAAAAGATAACATCCAACATGAAGTTTGTGTTTTGGAACCTGATTCATTGGAGAAGGCATTCAGGTTGGCAAGAAAAATTGAATGTAAAATTATGGCGACAAGGAAGCCTACCACTCACTTCTATAAAGAGGGAAGTGTTGCTACTCCTAGATTTCCACAACCTACAAGGTCGACACCACAACAATTGGAAGAAAAAAGAGCAAAAGGGCTTTGCTACAGTTGTGATAGAAAATACACTAAAGGTCATAAGTGTGCTGAGAAGAAATTATTTTACATAGATTGTGAAGAGGAAGAAGAAAATGAACAAGAAGAGGATATACACCAAGAACCAACCCTAGAAGAGGAAGAAATGAATCCGACCATATTGTGTAATGCATTGGCAGGAATTACCACTCCTCAAACTCTCAAGATACAAGGACAAATCAAGAAGAAAAAGGTAATAGTGTTGATTGATTCAGGTAGCACCCAAAATTTTATTCATTGTAAGGTAGCCAAGGAATTAAATTGTTTCCTATACCCAGCACCAGAATGTCAAGTGATGGTTGCAAATGGAGGAACTATAAATTTCTCTCGAAAATGCCATAATATCAAGCTAACCATGGGGGAATATGTATTGACTAGTCCAATGCTTTCCATTCCTATGGGAGGTGCTGATGTTGTACTAGGAGTACAATGGTTACAATCTTTGGGGACGGTAGTTTTTAATTTTCAAGAACTTTTCTTGAATTTTTTTTCAGAAGGAAAGGAAGTCGAATTACGGGGTATTGAAGGGAAGCCGGGAAGGATAATAAGCTCTAATGTCATGACAAAGCTTCTAAAGAAAGAACAACGAGGCGTAATTGCACAATTATGCTCACTAGAAGTTCCGACATCAAAATAATCTATTTTTGCAGATCTCCAACAAGTCTTGGACAATCATTCCAAGGTGTTTGAAACTCCCAAAGGACTCCCACCTATTCGTGATCATGATCATGCTATTCATTTGATTCCAGGAAGTGTTCCTCCAAACATCAGGCCTTATAGATATCCTACTTCCAAAAGAGCGAAATTGAACGTATGATTGCAGAAATGTTAGAGGCGGGTATAATTCAACCCAGTCAAAGTTCTTTCTCTGCTCCTGTAGTATTGGTACACAAGAAGGATGGATCATGGCTAATGTGTCCAGATTATAGGGAGCTCAATAAGCTCACCATTAAAGACAAATTTCCCATTCCTGTGATTGATGAATTATTGGATGAATTACATGGAGCAATTTATTTTACCAAGTTGTATCTTCGTTCAGGATATCATCAAATTAGAATGAAGACTGAAGATATTCCAAAAACAGCATTTCGAACTCATGAGGGTCATTATGAATTTTTGGTCATGCCTTTGGCCTTACCAATGCACCTTCTACATTTCAAGGGTTGATGAATTCCATTTTCAGACCCTTCCTTAGAAAATTTGTGCTAGTATTTTTTGATGATATACTAATCTACAGCAGGTCTTGGAAGGATCATGTTGAACATGTTGAGAGGGTGCTCAAACTATTGCAGGAGAAACAATTATATGCAAAAAAATCCAAATGTTTCTTTGGAGTACAAGAGGTGGAATATCTGGGTCATATTGTATCTCACGAGGGTGTTAAAGTAGACCCTAACAAAATAAAAGCCATTAAGGAATGGAAAGTCCCCACAACCATAAAGCAGTTGCGAGGATTTCTCGGGTTAACAGGGTATTATCGCAAGTTTGTTAAGAATTATGAGAGAATAGCAGCACCTATAACAACATTATTGAAGAAAGATGCATTTTCATGGACTCCTGAAGCAACTAAGGCCTTTGAACATCTTAAAGAGGCAATGTGCCTACCACCAGTCTTAGCTACACCAGACTTCACAAAAACCTTTATTGTGGAATGTGATGCCTCAAGAAATGGAATTGGTGTTGTTTTAATGCAAGAAAGAAGACCCATTGCTTTTGAAAGTCGTCCAATCAAAGGAAAGTATTTACAGAAACCTATTTATGAGAAGGAAATGTTAGCAATACTGCATGCACTAAAGAAATGGCGAACTTACCTAATGGTAAGACACTTCAAGGTAAAAACTGATCATGATAGTCTTAAAAAAATTTTGGAACAAAGACTATCTTCAGAAGAGCAGCAAAAATGGGTCACAAAGATGTTGGGTTATGACTTTGAAATAATCTACAAAAAAGGAAAGCTTAATGTTGTTGCAGATGCACCCTCAAGAAAGAATGAAGAGGTGGAAGCATTGCTTTGTGCCATTTCTATTATCCAACCAGATTGGATAACCGAAGCAAGAGATGAATGGAAGAAGGACAAAGATGTATGGACACTCATTCAAAAGTTGCAGCAAGATCCTAGTACATCCGATACATTTAGTTGGAAAAATGATTCCTTATGGTACAAAGATCGCTTATATCTTTGTAAGAATTCCCAACTAAAACAAAAGATTCTTCTTGAATTGCACACTTCTCCTTTAGGAGGACACTCAGGATTTTTAAAAACTTACCACAGGGTGAAGAAAGAATTTTTTTGGGATGGCCTTAAATCTGATATTCAAAATTTTGTGGCAGAATGTTTGGTTTGCCAGCAGAATAAAGTGGAGACAATTAAGACCCCAAGACTTCTACAACCTTTATCCATTCCAATTCAACGTTAGGAGGAGATTTCAATGGATTTTATCACAGGTTTACCTAAGTCTGAAAGAAATAATGTCATCATGGTGGTATGATAGACTTACCAAGTATGCACACTTTTGTGCATTATCTCATCCATTTAAATCTAGTACAGTTGCTACTACATTTATGGACAGAATTCAAAAGCTACATGGAAGCCCAAGGGTTATTGTGAGCGACAGAGATCCCATTTTTACTGGAAATTTTTGGATGGAGTTATTTTCTTGTTTGGGTACTCAATTAGCTCATAGCTCATCTTATCATCCTCAATCTGATGGTCAAACCGAGATAGTAAATAAATGTTTGGAAGGATATCTTCGTTGTTTTGTATCTGATAAACAAACACAATGGGTCAAGTGGTTACCTCTCGCCGAATGGTGGTATAACACTTCCTTCCATACTGCAGCAAAAATGACCCCATTTATGGCACTTTATGGATATCATCCACCATCCATCACATCATATTTAAGGGAAAATTAGAAGGTTCAAGCAGTGGAAGATCACATCGAGCATCAGCAAGAAGTTCTCCAACTCTTAAAGGATAACCTGAATTTGGCACAAAATCGAATGAAACAACAGGCAGATCAACATCGCAGCGAGAGAAGTTTTGATGTAGGAGATTGGGCATTTTTACGGCTACAACCATACAAACAAATGTCCCTCAAGCAAGCTAAGAAGGATAATAAATTATCGCCAAAGTACTATGGTCCTTACAAGGTGTTGCAAAAGATTCCCATTTTGTTATTATTGTACCCTTAAATTATTATTGTTAGGTCGGCTAGGATTACATTGTGGCCCACTAGGATTACATTATGGCCCCATGGACTCCTATATATAGAAAGGATGTTTTGTAAATTGTATCATCCAAGAATTGTTCATTTATGTAATGTATTGGAGGTTGCCCCCTCAAAGTGGCTCATTTATAAGGCATTGATATCTCTTTTCTTCTCTTTTTGGAGCTGGTTACACAACAGGTTCCTTGGTTGGTAAATTCCGGAACAGTTTCCATTAGATTCAACCTCAGCAAATTTTATTGACAATTCAAAAATATTAACAAATCAAGTTCACAATCCACACCTAAGGTCTCTAAAAAGTAGAAAAAGAAAAAAATGAACACATGCTATCAAATCTAGGAGTCAAACCACACACAAACAGTATGTTTTCACACCGAAATCACTAGTTGGTGATGAAATCCAACGTCACAAAGATCAATGTGAAAAAATAGCAGTAGGAACAGTTACCCTGACAACCTGCTTTAATGAAACAATTTGGTGTAGCTCACTTCACTAGATGCCATCTCGAAGTGAAGAGTACCCTCCCGAAAGTCCAAGTGAGTCTAGCCAACGTCTGCTCCAGGTATAGTGGAACCTTCCCTCCACCGTCACCTTGGGAAAAATCCTAAATATTAGGGCCACTAAGGTCACCAACCAAGACAAATGCACCTGGGGGAACAGTCTACAATCTGATATACACGCAAGGGAAGAGTATCAAGCTCAATCCCTTTGAAAGCTTCTCGACATTGTAAATCCAAGGTTTGTAACAAGTGACCCCAGGCTCCTTGAAAATGGTTAATCCAAGGTTTACCATTTGTATTACGTTCACATCTTCTATATTTTCCAATTATATAGGTACGATTATCTCACTAGGTCCGACATGATCTTGTGCTTGTCTCTTTTAAGAAGAGCTTCCCAGAGCACAATTGCAACAATTGGAATTTTTCTTTACCGCAAGATATTATTGTTTTTTTAGTTTATTTCAAAAGTTAACTAATCCCTATTCCAAGGCACTAATCTTGAACTAAATTGGTGGAAAGAGCCCTAGAAAATTTAAAATATTATAGATGAATTTTATTAAGCGTTGTGTTATTTGGGTTGTTATTACTCAAAGGGTAAATGGATATGAAACCAATGGTGTTATGACCTGACCCAAAAATGAATGCAATCGAATATGATAATGTAATATTTTCAATTCGATGAATCCTAACTAAATTGAGAGAGTTTCCATTCACTTCCAACAATGCAAAAAATTGATAAATAAGAGAAAATATAAAAAATTCTCTAATGCACTAATTTTATCAAGAAAAACTTATGCTAATCAATTCAAATTTGTATTTTTATGTTTTTAAAACAAGCATAAAAACATGTAAATTCAAATCAAAGAAACTGATCTAAATCTACAATTGATTTTCCAAAATGTAAACTATGCAGCTGTAATCTATGCACAATTCACTTGAAAACTATGCAAATGTAATCTATGCACATTTTTCGTTGATATTCGGAAAATGAAAATTCTAATTATGCAAATGTGATCTATGCAAGAGAATTCTCAAACACAAGATGATTCCAATGTAATCTAAAGAACCAATCAAGTGTAAGTAAAGAAAATTGGGTGAGAATTCCAAAGGTGAAAAGTATAAAAACACTCAAAGGAAATTAACGAAAGCAAGAAGATGCAAAATTGTTAAGAGACTGAGACAAACGTCGAAGTGATGACTAAAAGAAATAAAATTAATAATTTCTCATAAAATAAACTCAAAACACCCAATTAACTTAACGGAGACTGATGAGACTGTAAATGGATCAGGGCAAACTTGAAGAATCAGGTTATCTAGCTCTAAAAAAGAGAAATTTATTTTTTTTCAAAAATTTTCCAAGGGTCCACAGTTTATAATGGAGAAAAGAGCGGTACTGCACTTTTTTGAATCAAAACCTACGGAGGTTGTCGTGTTGTTTCTTGCTGAAAACCACAGAAGCAAGGAATTAAAAAAAAAAAATTTATCAACTTTATTTTTTAGGGATTCTTAAAAGTTATCTACCCAACCCGACTAACAGAATTCAAAATCTTAAAATTCAAACTGAAAATAAATAAGAAAACTAAGTTCTAGATCCCTAGTGGAGTCGCCATTTTGTTATGCGGATTAATCCCTCTTACAGACAAGAGCGGTCTCCCTAGTATTCAACGAATAGCTAGAAACAAACATCCAGTTGGAAACATTTTTCTGTAGACTAATTACAATTCAGAATTATTATAATAAAAGAGAGAGGACATGCCCCTACCTTGAAATCAAATGTTTGATGCAGTCTTTTATCTAGTCGCTCCAAAGAGGCTTCTCCAGTAAGTAGAACATGTGATCAAAGACAAGACAAAAGAATCAAAGCACCTGCAACATATAATAATCAAGAAAAGATAATCCAACTTAGTGATCAAGGAGTCTAATTATTGATGTTATTCAATAAGCACAAGAAAAAATCACTGAGAAAAAGAGATCCATATGGATTATCTTGTGTAAAAAGAGTAATCTTATAACCTAATTCCTTGATGTCGTACAAATATCTCCCATGGTCCTGAACAATTGTTCCTCCTTTAGTTTGAGAAGCCTTCCTCTCTGAATACTAGCATGGAGTTCTGGACATAAGAGTGTACTCATTCTCATGCCAACAACAATTACTGTAGAGAGTATGCACTCTTAGGAATTTCTTCAGCAATTACAGTCTATGTAGAATCTACAATACTTTGGCTTAGCATCTACAATCTACAATATACCCTTTAGCCTGAAACATGAGCTCAATTTATAGGGAAATGGAGGTAGTTTCGGTTCCATGAAGAGGGGGATGGATTCCTCTCATGAAGGGTTTGAGCACCATGGACCAAGGGATAAGCTCCATGAGTGGAGGGATAAAGCTCGAATTGCTCATGCCTCTAGAAGCTTCCAATTGGGAGAATATTTGACCAGCTATGCTTCTAGAATTTACTTTTTTTTTTTTTTTTTACTTTTTATGGGGGTCCGCAGGTTTTAGTAGCAAAACATGCGGGGGTTTCCGTAGTTTATAGACCAAGTATCTATGGACCCACAGGAAAAAGGCTAGAAAACGTGTGGAGGTATACTTTTAAGGGTTTTAAAGAGATTTTCTCCAATTCCAAGACTTGGTTTAGGAACATTAGGGTTTTTTTACTTTTAATGGAGCACAATATAGGTAGTGATAGACCTATATGGATAGTCAAATGTCATGGTGACAAAATAACGTGTAACACTTTCTTCCTCCACCATATTGTCAAGTTGAATTTCGTTGGTCTCAATGAGAGTGTTGACTCATCAACCAAATTTTGATGGATGAGAAGATTATCTCCAATGTGTATCTCTAGTATTACTTATATATTTGTAGATTGATATATAATATAACCATATCTTTTGGTTATATGAAGAGATAGGTAATGTTTTTTGTTGAGACATATTGTTTTTATACTGGATTGGCACTCAAAGTTGGCTCTCCAATCTGATTATCTTCAACTCCATTTTTCATGGATTCTCTTTTCTCTTCCATTATTTTATCAATGATAGTTTTATATTTTGGTGTAGTAAACTCAAAGGTCATTTTTTACGTAAGAAATTTTCCTTTTTTTAACTCTACATGCATATCTTTCAACTATATTAGTTGGGGCAATCCTATTACTACAAAAAAAATCAACTTAAGTTTCAATTGTTGACTTAATAAACCTACCTTTTACATTTTTAGGCCAAACCATTAGTCAACCACATGAGCAATAAGGTTTGGAAGGACTCATTAAAGTGAATGTGTTAGGCTAGTACCCTTTTCAAATTTTTTGAAATGATGGTGCCTTTTTATCTTACCATCTTTCCTCCACCAATATGAAAAGTGATTAGAAATCAAACAAAGAAAAATTAACAAGAAAAAAATACTCTTCTACCATTTACCATTTAAAAACTCCCTATAAATGGTGCCAAAATTTTGGGTTATTTAATTATTGTTCAATAAAATATTTACTTGTCAATCTGGTTCGTAAACTTATGAACTATAAACACAATATATGTAGGAAAAATAATGAAGTCTAAGATACCCTATTTAATTGTAAAGAAAATAAATAATTCTATGATATAATCGAAATCAAACCACTACTTCAAGGAAGAAATATTATACATACTCACTCGTTTGCAGAACTAATGCTAACTACAACTAGGATTTAATGGATTTTCATATTGTGTCACAAATTACTTAACTTGCACTTGAATATGACTACAATATAGTCTTATTATCAATGTCATTTAGTGAGTTTTTTAAGTTATATGTGCATGAAGGAAACTAATATGCTAATGAACACACCAATTTCAAAAAAAAAACTAGTCCTTTGTTCTAAATCTCCTTATGGGGTTGAGGATGCAATATTTCACTTAATGGTTTACTTTTTCTTTTTATTAGAAATGACGTTATATTTAAGTGTTAAATAATTCTAGATAATATTTGGAATCAAATTAAACATTTCATTTTGATATTAAGAAAAGTATTATTTAGGCGGAGTATTAAAAACCACAATGGAATAAATTTCTAGTCTCTTTGGACCTAAACTCACAAAAGGATTTTAGTACATTCCTTCATCCTGAGTTAACCTTCTATACTTGTGAAATTATTGATTCAAATCTCAAAGGATGATTGTAACAATTCCAACTTGCATTAAATCATATTATCTCAAAAGGAAATGCGAAGGATAACACATCCAACTATCTAAAGACTTTAATTAAATGATTAAATCTATGTACCAAAAAAAAGTAAAAAACAAGTGTTTTATTTTGTTTGAATACACAAATACAATATCAAACCAAGTGCTATAGCGATAATCAAAATATTATAGTAGAAACCCTAAATTGAAATTGCAACTAAAATAAGTAAAATACATCAAGCTTGTTGGGAAGTGTCGCCCCACCCTAACCCCACTCCCAAAACGTGCTCCATTCGGAAGCGTTTTGGGAACACGCTCCCGACGATGAAAAAACATTCCCTGGTTTCTAGGGAGAGTTTTAGGGAGAGCTCAAGAGAGAACGCTCCCTAAGCGCTCCCTCCATTAAGAAATTGATTCGGGAGTGTTTTTTAAATGGAGGGAGCGCTCAGGGAGCGTTCGCTCCTGAATGCTCCCCAGCAAAAAAACACTCCCCACATGCGGAAAAAAATGACGGCGAGTTTTTTGAAGGGAAAGAGGGAGGGAGAGGGGGTGGGTAATAAAAATTCCTCCCTCTCCTCATTTTTCTATTGTTTGTTCAAGAGGAGAGGAGAGATAAATAAGAGAGCAAGGAGAGCAAGAAGAGAGAAGAGAGGAGAGAGCAAGAGAGCAAGAGGAGAGAGCAAGGGGCTTGGAGCTTGGATAGAGAAAGGAGGATTGAAGGACAAAGAGGTAGGAGTCGGGACTCTCTAATATAGTTTTTTTTTCTATGTTGCATTTTTAATTTGTTCAAAAATGAAACTTTTGAAATTTTTTCTCTATGTTGCATTTTAATGTGTTGAAAAGTGAAAAATTGAATTGTTTTTTTCTATGTTGCATTTTTTCCTATTTCCATTTGGCATTCCTCCATTTTTTTGCAAGCTAAAAACTTGAAACTTGAAACTTCAAACATCATGGCTATATGGCTTGGGGTTTTCTTCATGTTGGTTCCTTTCCTTGTTATTATGGTGTTGGAGAGTAGAATAAAGTGGCCTATTCCAGAAGAGGAGGATGCAAAAGTCAGTTATAGTGGATTTGATGAAAATCATGAAGAGGAGTATGCTAAGGAGGAAGGGGAGAGTGGAGAACATGAGAAAACAGAGACACCAACTTAACATGACAAAAAATAATTGTGGAAATATGTTCATAGGCAAGAAGGAGGGAAAGAGGGTAGAACCGCTAAATTTCTTTGTCCCCGTTGCAATAAAGAATACACAGGTTCATACACCTGTGCCAGAAGGAAAATTTGTGGGAAAATGCCATGGGATGGAGATAAAAATATAGGAATCAAAATTTTTGTAAGTGTGTCAGCAACATGTTAGCCCCCTATAAATTTTTGACAAGCAAACAGGGGGCTAAAATGTTTGAGCCTTCAAGGAATGCATTTCCTCTGAAAACACATCATCCTTGAAGCCTCTTTGTGCCTTTTGTCCTTCAGTAAAATCCCCTCTGTTGATTTCCATTATAAAGCCTCTCTGATTGCAAAAAATTGTGCTCCAAAAGGCCTACATTTATCCCTTGTACCCCTGCAAAATTTCCCATTTCAACCCTTTTTCCCTTTGTCCAAATTCCCCTTTTTACCCCCAAATTTCCTCCCCTAGTCCTTCTAAACCGTCCCAAAATCCCCTCAAAACCATGCACCCACCCCTTGTTTGGTTTAATTCCCCTCTTTTCCTCTATCGTTACCCTTCCCTGGTCTTGAATTCATTAAAAATGGGCCAAGTAACCATGATTTTCATATAGATAAGGCCCAACCCCTTTCGGCCAGCCCCCTAACCTTCTCCACCACGTGACCCGGGCATCGAAACCACGCGCTAGCCCAAAAAAGCGCTTAGTGCAAATATGTATCGGGCGCATTTTGGACCGTCGATCTGTATAGACTGGACTGTCGTCGCATTCCCCATAGCGCCCATCACCCACCTCCTTTCACCATTCATTGCATCTCCACCGTTCATTTACCCGCTGATCCGACGGTCCGGAATCCGCCCACCTCGGTGGTCCCCACGCCACGGTCACTGTTCAAAAACTGGTGGTATCCATCGCACCCCGTTTGGAGGATGGGCGGTAATTTTATTTTCGGAGCGATTCCACTCATCGCCCGACACATGGCTCTGTCACTATTTCAAAACCGCCCCCTCATCGCACGTTATCTTTCGGCATTTGACCCAGCGCGATATGCATATCAACCGTCCGATCTGGGGCTCTCCATCCAATGGTCATCGCACCCCGAAGATGCGCGGAAATTAACACAAGGTATCCGTAATCCTGGCCCACCATCCGTCGCCCTCTGATGCATTTTCAACCGTCGATCTCCTCCCGAGATCAGACGGTCCAGATTCAATCGCCATCTGCCATGTCCTAGCCATCGATCTCCTCCTGAGATCGGACAGTCCAGATTCGATTGCATGTCCCATCGTTGACCACTCCCGCCATGTCACCATTCCATGTGTTTTGTCATGTTTTCCTCCATCCCCCTATATATTTCATTCAAAGGTCAGAATGTTAAGTTTTCACGTTTAATTTTCTGTGCTCCGCCACCTTTCACCACGAACATTTTCCACTGTTCGCGACCATTTTCTACCATCATCCTGCACTATTCCGCCATTTCACCAGCCTGCATGACCATTCTCATCATCCCCGCTGCATTCACCCACCCCGTGCATGATTTCTTGACCAGTTTTATGTGTTTTGCAGGGTTTTGGGCGGCAATAAACCCCCATAATTCACAGTCTCTGTCACAGTGACAGAAACACAGGAAAGGAACATTCTCAGTCGCTGGAATTATGGAGAAAGGTCGGGGAAGGTATGCTGACATGACTAGCATTAAAGGAACATGGTTTAAACTCTGCAAAATCTTCCCCAGAGCCATTAAAGCACAGATTTTGCAGTCAGAGGCAAACGAGAAAGTGACAAAGAGTATCAGTGGAAAAATAGAGCGTTTAAGGCCTGTAATTGCAAATTATAAGCCTTAATCCAATTATTCAAAGGAAAGGTACCAGAATCAAAGACCCCGTGGATCACTCAAAAGGTCCAATGCACAAAAAACCATACTATCAGGGTTTCCGTATCAGCAGAACATTCTTCCATAAAAGGACAAGGTGCCCATTCTGTCTACATTCTATACCGTGTTCTAGGGAGATTTTTCATCCCTGACAATAGTCCTATGCTACCAGTGCATTAGTTATACAGTATGGCAGACCCTAGCATCATCATTCTGCATTTTGTTCAGTACACCAGAGACATACCTGGAGTAAATGGAAACCTGACGAAGACCACTCCATCATCCAACGAGTACCAGAGATAAATGCTTAGACATTTAAACTGAATGGAGCCTCGGCCCTCCTTGCTGTTTCAGAATTTAATGCTACATTTAGTTCCTCACCTACCTTCTCTACTCCACTCGAGCTATAAGAATCCTCGAGAACATATTGTAAAGGTTGTTGTTCAGCTGTTGCCGTTGTAGTTAGAGGGGTTCAGTTTTGACTGTTAGAACAGTTTTGGGAGAAAGTAGCAGAGTAGTTTGTATTGTAGTAGGCTCGGAGGAGAAGTTTGGATTGTAACAGCCATTGAGCTCAGTGTATGTGACTGGTTTTGCATAAATTAATCAAGCACATTTCACAGGATCCTGGTCTATTACTATTGGTGATGTTTTCTAACACTGTTTATTACATTTTCATACTGTTTCATTTTCTACTGGCTCGCATCAGAATATTGGCATAGGATTTACCCTTGTTAGGTACCCTATGTTTCTGCTCTCCTTGCCTTTAATGTTTTCTGCTGATAGTGAATCTAAGAGTAAATTCATGTGGTTTAACCAATGTAGCAGATGTTATTGCCTGCTAGCTGATGTATGAATTCAGGGTTTGATTCTTATTTTTTCTTGTTGGGTTTAAGCTGGAAGATTTGGGAACACTGGGGATTAGAGTCAGCCCTGTCCACTAGGATCCTTGTGCGACTAGCTGGCCTTTCTAAGATCTCTTGCTGGTGTCAAAGCATTGAAGGTTCAAAGTCCTTCTCTAATCTATAGACCCTGGCTTTGTCAAACTTATCTATGTTTTTCCCTTGGAGTATGATAAAGCTGACCTGGAGTTAAATGACCTCTGGTCAGATTTATAAGCTGCCTCGTTGTCCCTCCTTTGAAAGCTACCTTTGAGTATGTCCAAGTAGGTCTGGAGTTAAATGACCTCTGACCTGATCTATAGACAGAAATTGGGTGTCTTTCCTTATTTTACTTTCAATCCTTAATGTTCCATTCCACCATCTATCTAAAAATATCCTTTAGTGTAGATGACTTGCCCTCTAAAAGCCTGAGCTATTTGTTGCAAGTAATTCCCTTTCATGACTCCATAGCCCAATGGATGGCACTTTCCATACCTATCCTCTTTGCTGAAGCATCCTGCTATTTTGTTCCTTTTCTCCCATTACTTTCTCAGTCTATGATCTCATGACCAACCCAGCAACTCACCAACCAAATCATTTAAAACCCCCCTTTGTGCTTCATAGCTAGCCTAATACCTTATTTTGAGCTTCAAAGATATATCATTATTTGTTTTATTAGAGAGATCCCTCTCTGGACCCAGGAGGGCTATATCCTGAGGTCCCAAATTGGTTTGATGTTGTCTTATCTTTTGGTATTGCCAAATCTGCCAAAACATAGGAACCCCAACACAACAGATAGAGAGAAATACAGAAAGGAAGAGGAGGTTTCCCAACACAAATCTAAAAGATATAGGGGTTTCCTTGAATCTTATGCACCATTAGGTCCATCACATTATGGACAAAGAATTCCATCAACTTCCACCCATGGTAGTGGATATGGAGGCACACATGGACCAAACATCTCTTTAAGGCGTAGAACCATATCCGATTTCCTTGACGAAGGGTCTAGGAGTGATGTGGATTCAAAAAATTTCGATTTCTCTATGCATGTGGGGTACCATTCAATGTTCTTCATTCACCTTATTGGTGTGAAATGGTTTTTTTTCCATTAATTATGCCCCCAAAGGATACAAGAGCCCTGGGTATGACAAGGCCATAACCGTGGGACTTGATCATGAAAAAGAAAAAATAACTCATTCTTTGAGTAAAATGACAAGTTCTTAGAATGGGCATGGGGTGTCCATTTTATCTGATGGATGGAAAAATATAAAAGGAAAGCCATTGATAAGTGTTCTTGTTGTGTCTCTTAGTGGTGCAATATTCCTTTCAGCATATTATTATTCAGATAAGTTTAAGACCAACATTAACATTGTAGAACCATTACTTCAAACAATTGAACGTATTGGGCCATACAATGTCGTCCAAGTCACCACTGATAATTCTTCTAATTGTAAGGCAGTGGAAGAAATTATTAAGGATAAATACCCCAACATATTTTGTTCTAGGTGTTTGGTTCACATAGTGAACCTTTTGATGCATGATATAATTAAAAACAAACAACCTCAATACAGATGGCTTGGTGATTTGTACAAGAGAGGTAAAAAAATGATAAAAATTATTGCAAATCATAGCAATACCCATGGGATTTTTCGTACTCACTCAAGATTGGAGTTGTTGAAGATAGCAAATACTAGATTTGCTAGCTATTACCTCACCTTCAGGCGCCTTTTGAAGGTAAGAGAGTCATTGGAATCCATGGTATCAAGGCCACACTGGCAGGTATTAAAGGACAGGGTAGCAACAATAGTTGACAGACAAAGGTTTTGAATAGGTGGAGGAGACCGCTCTTGATCCTTTGTTTTGGGCACGTGTGATGGAAATTTTGAATTTCACCAAGCCCATTTATCACATGATTCGTTTTTCAGATACAGATAAACCAATGATTGGGGAGGTGTATGAGCAGATGGATAGCATGTTGGGGAAAATAAAATATGTTGTTAAGGAAAATTATCACAACTTGTATTCAATTATTCACAACTATGTGTGTGCATGGTGGAATAAACTTAATGTTACACTGAATGCATTGGCATATATCCTTATGCAAAAATACTACTCTCCATCTTGGTTGGGCCAACCTGCAGCTGGAGGTGGGGTTAGGATCAAGCCTCACACAGATCCAAAGGTACAAGAGGTATACATGAAAGCATTAGACAAGTTGGTCCCCGACAGGGAGGAGTGTGCTAAGTTATGCCTTGAATTAGGCAAATAATTCAATTGCACTGGTAATCTTGGTTCTTTCTATGCAATGGAAGATAGATACATATTTGATGCTCTCACATGGTGGGAAGCATATGGCGTCATGGGACTTTTGCCAAAGTTGGAAAAAAAGGTTCTCTCAAAAATTGTAAAAACTTCTTCTGTAGAGAGGTGTTGGAGCACCTACAGCTTCATCCATAATGTGAGAAGAAATAGGTTGAATGAAAACCGAGTAGAAATCTTGGTTTTTGTGCACTACAACTTGAGGTTGTTGTGTCATTATTGTGATCGGGCTTATGAGATTCAATCATATAAAGTTTGGGACAACAACCAAGAGGATGATAATTTGGAGGACGACACTGTACATCTAGAAGAATTGGAAGTAGAAATTTTGAGGGATGAGTATAAAGAAATAGGAGGCATGCCACCGCCACACCCAGGGCCAGTCCCACCATCCAGTAGCAGTGCGAGTGCCAGTGCCAATGTTCGAGTTCTAGCTATTGTTCCTTTGTAGATTCAGCCTCCACCTACATCCTCACGTGGCCCTCCGCCTTCTAGTTATGGTCGTGGTACTCTAGAGACTACTAGAAGACCACCATTGCCTCGTGGTTCTCACAAATTAGACATTTCTCATGGGCATGGCAAGGGGCCAGCTAATAGATAAAATAGATTTACAGTTTACTAGTCTTTTCTATTTTCTAGTAGTTTTTAACTTTTTATAACTATGGAACAGTTGAAACTTGACTCTTTCACATTTATTATGATAATTTTTGTAAACAATATGAAAATTTAAGCTTGAAGTTTGAATTTGAAAGGTGAAACTTTGAATTTTGCATTTATAAGTTTATAACTCATTATGAATTATGAATATGATGCTTCATGAAAGTTGAAAGTTGTTTCATTTCATTTCATTTTATAGCATTTCATTTCATGTTAAATATTCTTTGTTGTAATGGTTATTGGTTACACTTAGCTTACAAGTACAACTATGGTGATCAATGAATCAATGATGATAAATGTTATATATCAATGATGATAAATGTTATATATTGAATTTTGAAATCAATGAATCAATGATGATAAATTTTATATATTGAATTTTTAAAGCTTTTGATGAATCATGAGACTTAAGAATCAATATGTTGTATGTTTCTAACTTGTGGGCATGGTGGATGAAGATTATAACTTCTAGATGATTGATGTTATATGGTTCAATCTAAGTTTTTATGTTTCTTATGTCTAATTCATCATTATACATGATTTTGTTGACATATATGCATCAATATATATATATATATATATATATATATATATATATATATATATATATATATATATATATATATATATTAAAAAAAACGCTCTGGACTGGGAGCTTTTGAAAATGGTGCTCTCACTTCCGCTGCCAAATAACCTTGAAATACATACCTACTTCACATTCCAGGTTTCCCTTCCCAACTAGGAAAGAAGCTATTTTCATACAATAAAAAGAATAAAATCATGAAAATATCATTAACATAACTCTGATTTGTATCATGAAATGGTTTTTTCAAGCTACAACAGTTTCATCAATCGATACATATCAGACTATGACAAAGAATATCAATAAATCACAAAGGTTGCTTACCATATTTATCCAAAAACCCTTCTTTCCTCTCTTCGCTTTGTTTTTTTATTATTATTATTACATGGTGAGTACATATGTAGAAGGGATCGCTACATAGATAAAATTGATTCCCGTTATTCCCGTAAAACAGAGCATTAAGAATAAAACAGGTAATTAATTGGATCAACCTTCTCTGATCTTGTATAACCGTTTGGACTAACTTAGAAGGCACTAGAAAACAAATATAATTCACATGCTATTCATGTGACATGAAATTCATACTACTATTATTTCTACTATCATGGGGGGCGATCTTGCTAATGGCCTATGCACAAGAAAATTTTATCACATGGTTGATTGAACCGCATGCTTGTCTGAAGAAGCTTGGGCACAAACCAAGGGACACATACCATACTACCAACGTAGCCTTCAAAATACCAGTCATCATTTCTCATTTGGGAACACATATGTTAATAAACAAACTCAAATAGGAGAAGTAACCTAGTAGTACAAGTTTTGGACTAAACATTTCATCATCAGCAAGATTAGCTAAAAAATCAATTTAATGTATTAAATACTTAGGAAATGTAATAAATTAAGCAACATTTATCCCAAAAATTTTGCATGAAGTAGAACCCCAAAAATTTTATGACAACTCATGAGGTAGTATTGAGCACTCTAAAATTTTCTCTAACCAAAGATACTGAAACCTTTTTTCAATGATAAATCAGGTAGAATCCCAAACTTTTTAGTGAGCATGAATGAGGTTAATCCCTAATTTTTTTTATAGCATATGGATTCAATTTATGAAGAATATTCTCTATATCAAGCTCCATGAAATGATCACCAGTTAAAATTCTTGTCATGAATTCTCTTCTTCATAGATGGAAAATTCAAGAATAGAAGTGACCATATCCATATAAATATTATCATATATGAATGCATTAAAAGAAACTTCTCTTGGAATGGATTATTACCATAATTCACCATATTCAATTAAGTAAAAAAAAATCTTACAAACATTTACTAACCCTAAAATTTATGTATAAATTGCTTCATATACATAAAAAATTATATAGTTGAAGTTTCAAATTTAATTCCTAGGAATAAAGGAGCTTTCTTCATACCCACATGAATAAACATAATTACAAAGAGTTACTTACCACTATTATTTAAGCAAGTTTTTGCACCAAAGTAGCTAGGATCCATATTTAATTCACAATACATAAAAAATTTTATTGTGCACAATTATTTATGCATTTCTTAGCACATCAATAGGTAGTATTAAAAAGTAAACATGCTAAATTACTATAGGTTATTTCCCACCAAAATTAATGCAATTCCTCTTGCATGATTTAGAAAGAGAATTATGTAATTTAATTTCTCCACTTGAAACACTAATTTATTTTCATATCTCTTGTAAAGTTGGATAAGTATACATTATGGCTAAGATTTATGAAACTCAAACTTAATTTTATATGTTTTGACAAATATGTGTATATGTCAAATTCATATAAAAAAATTTCATCTCTAATTTTACCAAAAAATTCAAGAAGCAAATGAAAAATAATCACATGAATCTGAATTTTCTCAACTTGGAAATTCATCTCTGGACTAGAATTTTCCACCCAACTGTAGGCTCATTTTCACATTAACTTCCTACAATTTGCTACCAACTAGCTAGGCCATGATACCATAAGGGGAACATTGATAACCCATTGGTATTTGAGCTAGAAGAAGGATAATATTTGTCACACATACGATAGACTAAAGGATATACTTTCCCAACTAAGTATGGGCCTCTGCAATCTCTAGATGCTTCTCAAATTTTTTAGCAGAGCAGATAAGAGAATACCTTCGTTACTCTACAGTCTCTCGGGGATTTATCCACCTCTTTATTTTTTTTCTCAGCTAGCAGATATCAATCATATCTCACTCTACCCAACTAGAGACCAAATTTCTTTTTACAAATGTTTGAGAGAACAAAGGCATTTTTAGAGAACCAAAAACACTCCAACATCATTACAAGCCATGATTGGCACTTTGTTTTGGGTGTACTTGGCCACCCAAAAGACAGTTTAATCCCCCAAAATGCTTCATCCATCATTTGAGTAGGAATAGGTAGACTTATACTCACAAATTTTACTTCTCAAGAACTCGTGCATCTTTATTTCCTGTTAATGTCTCTCTCTACCTGTGAATGAATGAACTCCTATTTCCATGAATGTCTTACACCCTTTTTCCTTCATGGTTCTATACCTTCTTCTATATTTTTCGATAATCAATGTAGTTTTCTCTTGTATAGTCACAAATTTACCTCACTTTCACAAGAAGACAACTCTCATAATTCTCTTGTGTTTTTCCCACTGGTGGTATCATAGCATGTATGAGTGTTCATATGTTCCTAGTCAATTCTGTTGGCATATTCATTAACTAGGCATTTGAGTTAGATATACATTGTTATGGATTCATCCAATTCATTTTCATTGCAATAGCAACACATTGATGCTCACAAGGCAATATCTTGGAGGTAAAGATAAGGATATTACAAGATGTTACACATGTTTATGAATTTAAATCACAAATTAACACAATGAAAAGGTTATCTATTGTCATGTTAATTTTTATTTTTAATTCTAACTATATGAGTTTATTCTAAAAATTGACCTTCAAATTGCTAAAAAATTTCTATCCCTATATAATCATGATGAATTTCCTACTATTATATACCATATATAAAATCCCTAGACTACCAACTAGGTCTATAACTCAAATTACCAAATATATATATATATATATATATATATATATATATATATATATATATATAATTATATAATTTGAAAATATAATTAAATTATCTCAAATCCAACTTTAATATTAAATATTAAATTTTAAATAATAACATATAATTTCACGCATATTTCATATAAATATTAAAAATAAATCCATATTATTTCTATATATTAACAATATTTTATATATAATTTGTATA
Organism: Pinus albicaulis; assembly: GCA_034641835.2. NCBI lineage: Eukaryota > Viridiplantae > Streptophyta > Pinopsida > Pinales > Pinaceae > Pinus > Pinus albicaulis. Next base: position 255,251,087 of record CM076581.1, read on the forward strand.
TATAATTTATATAATATTTGAGCCCTTTCATAAACTTTAACAATTTATCGTCTAAATTTTTAAACAAACTTCTTGCCACTAAACTCGCTTCAAAAACTTGTGCAAACTTCATTGCTTAAAACATGCGATTCTTTATTTCTTTATTCTTTATTTTATTTATACCCGCTTACTATTTCTTTGAACGATCCAAGTTAAATAAATATAAAATATATCGATTCCCCAACATGTTAGAGTCATTAAATATGGAGATAATCTACAAATAGGGAAGCAAAGATGTAATAGGTGAGAGGATGGAATGCTGAATGAATATAAAATACGTTAATTATTAATGATTTTAAAACGTTAATAGAAGATAATCTACATAGATATGCTTTGAAATTAAAAAAAAAAAAAAAAAAAAAAAATCAAGTATATAAAATTTATAATAAAAGTTTTAAATTGATTCTATTTTATTTTATTATCTAAATATTGTATATATAAAATTTATTTATTTAAAAATTAAATTTTAGTAAATTGTAAATATAGTTTGGTTTTAGTGGAAATTAATTATCATCATTATATTGCAATTGGGTTTAAGGAATTTTGATTTTTATATAAATAGATAACTAGGTTTTGATTTCAAGACAATATTTTTCTCTAAAAAGTTTATTTCAAATATAAAATTAACAGTTTTAATTAAAAATCATTTATTTCACTACATATTAAACACACATCCATTAATTTAGAATATAAATATTAAATAGATTAATAAAAATCAAGTATATAAAATTTACAATAAAATTTCAAAATTGAATTTCTTTCCATTTATTATTTAAATAAGTATATATGAAATATATTTATTTAAAAAATAAATTTTATTAAACGGTAGATATAGTTTATATTGGAATTGAGTTTAAGGAATTTTGATTTTTTTATAAGTTGGTGGACAGATTTTGATTTCAGGATTTGTTTTCACTGCATATTGAACACACACCTATTAATTTTTAAAAAAAAATCCTCTTTTTGGCTCTTGTGTTTTTTCTTTTAATCATGAAAATTTGTAATATAATAAAGTAATTTAGGTCGATTTAAATTAGATTTGTGAATAATTATTATAATGCTTATTTAATAATGTTTTTTTTTTGGAATTATTATTAGTGTTTATTCAGTAGCGGGTAAATTATTATTATAATGTTTATTTACTAATTTTTAAGTTTTTTTTAATGCTATGATTATTTTAGAATTTTAAAAATATTATATTTTATTATTTTAGGTTTATAAAAAGATTAAGTTAAATAATAAAATTAATATATTAAATATATTGAGTTAGTTTGTATAATTTTTTTATGTTAATATTTCAACCATTTAAACACTTTTATAGTTGTATTTTTTTTATTAAAAAAAGACTAGATTTTTCTAGAAAAATAATTTTCCAAAAAAATTGTAGTTCTGGTATAGAAAACTCTTTCTTACCAATTATAGATTTCAAATTTCTGTGGTGTGAGTTTTGAGTTGTTGAGTTCGGAATCTCCACAGTGAGCATTTTTACGTCTACGTTTCAGGTCTAGAACAAGACCCATCATCATCATTATTTTAATAATTAAATTAATATATTAAAAATATTGAGTTAGTTCGTGTGATTTTTTGTGTTAATATTCCACCATTAAAAAAAACAATTTAAACACTTTTATAATTATATTTTTTCATTAAAAAAAAAGACCAGATTCTCCTGAAAAAATATTTGTAGCCTTGATATACAAAACTTTTTCTTACAGTTTATTTTAATAATAAAATTAATATATTAAATATATTGAGTTAGTGTGTATGATTTTTTGTGTTAGTATTCCACCATAAAAAAATAATTTAAGCACTTTTTTAATTGTATTTTTGATTAAAAAAAGATGAGATTCCCTGAAAAAATAATTCAAAATGGAGTTATTTTCAGTGAGATTTTTTGTACTTTCCGAGTGTTTAATCTAGTGAAAATGTTTTGAGCTGAAATCTTTATTTATATTATTTAAATTGGTTTTTTTTTTACTATATATATGGATTTAGTACCATGAAACACCCTATGACACTGGGATTGTGCAAGGGTTACCATCAAACTTATAATTTCAATAAATCTCTGCCAAATTTTAGAAAAATTAAACCAAAAAAGAAAAAACATCAAACCAAACCTAAAACCTAAATAAAATTAGTTTTACAATCACACCTCTACCTACCATTCAGTGTTACCATTCCATTATCATTCTAGTGCTGAGAGTGAGAGTGTAGGCATGTACAATTTACGTTTTCCCTATTTAAAGTGATGACGAAGCTAAACCTTTGCTACCGACCACTACAGTCAGTGCCCACCATTCAACTACTATCGACCATTCTTTCGGTAGTCGCAGGTGAAATTATTTGCGTTATTTGTACAAATGCCTTCCTTTCCTTTTCTATCCTGTTCCAATATTATTTGTTTCATTAGAAATCTTATCAGAAAATCACAGGAACCACCATGGAAGAAGACCACAGTAGCAGAACACTGTATGTGCTGATGCTCCCATTTTTAGGGCAGAGTCACTTTAATGTGTGCTTACAGCTTTCCAGAATGCTGGCAACCAGAGGTGTGGCGGTCATCTACGTGAGCCTAACTTCAAACCTCGATATTATGCGCTCTCTAGTGGAAGGAGAAAGATGGAACGATCATGGTTTTCCCCTCTATTTCCAGGATTTATCGATCCCTGAGGCCGAAGCTTGTTTGCCACCGGGCCGTCAGAATACAAATAAAATCTCCCGCGACATGATACCCAATATCTTTGATCTGCTTGAAAAAATGCGCAGCCCGTTGGAGGGTTTGATGAGGGAGCTCACCGGCAAGGAATACTACGAATCCAGAGTCCTGCCGGTTCCTGATCGCGTCATTCTCGTCTTCGACCTCTTCATGGGCTGGTCCGCCGCCGTGGCGGCAAAATTCAGTGTGCGGTCGTTCATCAATCCTCTTGTCTTCAAGAGTCTCTCCATGAGATCTTATTTTTGTGACCATTCCAATCACATGAGTGAAGAATGAGTCAATAGTATCTAACTCTTTCATACAAAGAGTCTCAAAGTATCTCCTCAGCAACTGAAGTTTTGCTGTCTTCACTTTTTCCATACCTTGATAGGCTATCTTGAGAGTTTCCCATGCTTCTCTGGATCTATTGGCTGCTGCTATCCTTGGAAACACACTCTCATGCACTGCTTGATACAAAAATAAAAGAGCTTTGGAGTCTTTCTTCTTATTGCTCTTCAACAGTTCTCTTCCTGCCTAAGTTAACATCTCAAACTCTTCTACATCTGCTGGCTCTTCAAAGCCTTCCTCAACAAATTCCCATAAGTCTTGGGAGACAAATAAATCTCTCATAGTTATTGACCAGTAGTCATAATTTTTCCCATCAAATTGTGGGAGATGGATATTTCCCATACCCATACCAGTGCTGGCTCTAGCCATTCTGCACTCTTAACTATGATTCAAAAAATACTTGACTGTGTATCTAAAATTAACTGACTGTTCTGTAACAGTAACACAAAAAACTGTATAGAGAAATACCTTTGGATTCTTTTGACTGAGTCTTCACACTGCTTGAGAAGCTGCTGCAACAAAGAACTCCTTTCCTTCAGCTTCTTTGAATTTCAAAGAGCATGGACTAGCTCTGATACCATGTTGGAATATTGAAAAATTCTAGAATAACAATGGAGAGAGTGAACTCCCTCTTCAACTTAGAGAAATTAATAAAATTTCACTCACAAGAGACACAGTTTCAACTCAAAAAACAAACTTTTATTCCATAAAAAAATTGTTACAAATTCTTCCTCACACAGAGGGATTTACAAAAATATGTGACTGTTACTACAACACAGTTCACAAAACCTCCACTGTCTCTCAAAATAAACTCTCTGTCTCACTCTGAAAAATGCGTTGCTGTGTATTTTCAATTCTGCACTGTTGTGCTTAAAAAAAATGACTCTATTCTATGTATAAAACAAAAACGTTGTTTTATAGCCTCATGGACCTTTGCTTTATATATGCGCCGTGCATATGATAAAAACATTATAAAACTATTTAAAAGATTTTTAAAACAAATCTATTTAAAAATTTGTTGGGGCCCACTTTACAATAGCGCTTTTGAACGCGTGATCAAACAAAATATATAAAACATCGGGTCCGCACTTTTCAACAAACAAAACAACCAAATGAAATTGCGATTGCGCGATGTTACGATGTTGCGATGGGATCGCATTGCAAACATCCGGCAGAACATTCATATGGCGGAAAACGCTTTGCGATATTGTGATTTGCAATTGTGCGATGGCGCGATCGCATCGCGGCTTTCAACCCGGCGGAACATATATGGACTTCCGATGTGCGATTGTGCGATGGTGTGAAAATGGCATCGCGAACATTACAATGTACCTTGGTTTGTGCGGAGGTCGATTTAACACTTGTGTTTGTGATTTGCGATCGCATTGCAATGTTTCAATATTGCAAATACATTGCGGTGGTTTTAATTGGAACTGCCGATTGCGATGATCGCATCGGTCCGTCACCACATCAACAAGACACTTGCAAGTAAATTCTTGCGATTACCACCTCAACCATTAACTTCAATTTTGGTTGTTGAGGGCTTAAAAGCCTGAAAATATTGTATTAATTAAATCTGTTCTTCCGTGCTATGAAGCCACAAAAGTCTTTATTCCTCTGCCCTGTTCTGCAACTGTGCGGCTTTCCAATCCTTTTGCAATTTCTTTAATTTAAATGGCAAACGCCTTTGCTAAGGCTTTCAATGTGTCACTGATCTTTCACTTCTGCCATTACTGCTGATTGACTTCAGTAGTTGGAATTAATTTCCAACACTCCCCTTTAATTTCAACTACTGGGTTTTTCTGCATACCCAGGCATTTCCTGAAATGTTCAAAGCTTTTCTGCGCAAGTGGCTTTGTGAGGTTATCTACAAATTGATCCTCTGTTCTGCAATGTTGCAAAATTGTCTCACCATTGTTAACCAATTCACGTATGAAGTGAAACTTGGTGTTAATGTGCTTTGTCCTTTTATGAAAAACTGAATTTTTAGATAATGCAATAGCTGAGCTATTGTCACAAAATATCACTGTCCCTTTTACCTGTTCTTGGCATAAAATTCTCAACATTTTTCTCATCCAAACTGCTTGACACATTGCTGTTGTAGCTGCCACATATTCTGCTTCTGCTGTAGACAATGCTACAATGGGTTGTTTCTTAGAAGCCCATGAAATGGCTCCTGAACCCATGTGAAAAACATAACCGGAAGTGCTCTTCCGATCATCTACACTTCCAACCCAATCACTGTCAGTGTATCCAACTAAATCTGAACATTCTGAAGTAGTATATAAAATACCAAACCTTTTTGTACCTTTAACATACCTCATAATTCTTTTTGCTGCCTGCCAATGTGCATCCTTTGGCTTTTCCATGAATCTGGAAATCAGACTAACAACATGCATTATGTCCGGCCTAGTTGTAGTCAAAAACATAAGGCTGCCAACTATGCTCTTGTATAAACTAGGATCAAAATCCTTGCTGCTTTCCTCTCTGCTGAGTTTTAATCCCATCACTGTGGGAGTGATCGCCGCTTTGCTTTCCTGCATGTTAAATCTTTCAAGCACCTCATTAAAATACTTTGTCTATGAGATAAAAATCCCATTTTCATCTTGTTCTACTTCTATTCCCAAGAAGTATCTCAACAAACACATGTCAGTCATTTCAAATTCTTCTTTCATGACTGTTTTAAAATGTTCAATAAGGCAGTCATCATTTCCTGTGAAAATAACATCATCAACATATAAGACTACAATCAATATGTTTCCATCTTTTTCTTTGATGTAGAGGGTGGATTCTCCCTCACACTTTTCAAATCCATTTTCCAGTAGATATGAATATATCCTACTGTACCACGCTCTTGGCGCTTGCTTCAGCCCATAAAGAGCTTTCTTCAACTTACACACTTTGTGCTCTTGGCCTTTCTTTTCATAGCCGAGAGGTTGTTCAATGTAAACCTCTTCCATTAACACTCCATTTAGGAATGCTGACTTCACGTCCATTTGGTAAACTTTCCACTTGTTTTGTGCTGCTATGGACAGCACTGCTCTCACGTTTTCCATTCTAGCAACCGGTGCGAAAGTTTCCTCATAATCTATCCCATGCTTCTGCTTATAACCTTTGACAAAAAGTCTAGCCTTTTTTCTCTCTATTTTGCCTTCAACATTACTCTTGGTCTTGTAGACCCATTTAACTCCAATGACATCTTTACCTTTTGGGAGTTCAACCAAATCCCATGTCTTGTTTCTTTCTATGGCATTTATCTCCTCATCCATAGCTTCTATCCATTTCTTATCCTTAATAGCTTCTTCGAAATGAACATGATCATCAACATGACAATATAAAGCAAACAAAGAATTGATACCTTCATTTTTTATATCTTGGTCATAAATATCTTTCAAACTTCTAAATTTCTTACCTCTTTCTTTAGGTGTACAAATGCTTGACGAAGCACTTGAATTTCCTCCTTGTGGTGTGCTTGGAGAAGCACTTTCATTTCTCCTCAAGGGTGTGCTCAGCTGATATTTTGTTGCTGTTGCTGTTTGGGGATGTATTTCAGCCAACTCATCATTATTTTCATCACGAGATAAACATTTTTTAACATTCATTGTTTTCTCTATGCTTCCATCCCAAGTTTCCTCTTCAATGAACTGAAGATCTCTGCTCACAATAAACTTTTTGGTGGATGGGTTATACAGCCTATAGGCCTTGGATTCCTCACTGTACCCAATGAAAATACATTTCCCCCCCTTGCTGTCCAACTTCTTTCTTAGCTGATCCGGAATGTGTGCATAAGCCACACATCCAAAAACCTTCATGTGTGTGACACCTTTCTTTGTGCCACTCCATGCCTCTTCTGGCACTTTGTTCATAACTGCTTTTGTAGGGCATCTATTCAAGATGTACGTTGCACAATGTATAGCTTCAGCCTAATAATCATTAGGCAAATGCTTTGCCTTTAACATACTCCTTGCCATGTCCATTATGGTTCTATTCTTCCTTTCGGCTACTCCATTTTGCTGCGGAGTATATCTTGTTGTAAACTGCTTATGAATACCATTTTCTCTACAAAAACATAGAAAATATTTAGAGATATACTCATTTCCTCTATCAGTCCTTAGGAATTTGATGTGCAGCCCACTCTGGTTCTCAACAAGTGCTTTGAAATTGCAAAATTTTTCAAACAATTCACTTTTGTTTTTCAAAAAATAAACCCAATTTTTTCTTGTAAAATCATCTATAAATGTTAACACATAGTGGCTGCTTGCAAGTGATGGAGTTTGCATTGGTCCACATAAATCTGAGTGGACAATCTCTAAGGGTGCTTTCGCCCTTATGCTTTTCCCATAAGGAAAACTTTCTCTGTGTTGTTTCCCACAGATACAACCTTCACAAAGGCTGTCCGGTTTCTCTATCAATGGTAAACCACTTACCATTCCTTTTCTGTTCAACAGATTAAGACCTCCAAAGTTGAGATGTCCAAATCTCAAGTGCCATAACCAATTATCATCTTTTGGTTCGCTTTGGAAAGTCTCTTGTGCCACTGCTGCTATATTTTCTTCGTTCTTCAAGTCTACTCTCATTTTGAGAGGGAACATTCTATTCTTTGTCATCTTTACTTCAGCAATACACTGTTTGCTGGGTGGTTTGTCCATGATGGTACAAACATCATCCTCAAAGAATACATTATACCCCTTGTGGACAAGCTGTCCAACACTTAAGAGGTTACACTTCATTCCTGGAACATAATACACATCTGCTATGGTTTTCTTTGCACCTTTCCTTGTTAAAACATTTACATTTACTTTTCCCATAACAGAAACTTTGCTATCAGTTCCAAGTGTGACTTGTGACTTCACACTCTCATCTAATATAGAAAACATTGCTAAGTTTCCTATCATATGGTTACTGCAACCGGAGTCTAGAAACCATAAATCCTCACTCTTTTCTTCAGCCATATTACAAGCTAAAAACAAATTATTTTGGCTGATATTTTCCTTAGTGAAATTTGCACTAGTTATACTTCCCATATCATTCTGCTTCTTTCTACATTCATTATCATAATGACCATATTTTTTTACAATAGTAACATTGGACATTGGATTTATCATACCTTTGTCCTTGAGAATTCTGCTGACCACTCTGTTGGCTGCTACCTTGGCCGTGGCTGTGATTTTGACTATTGCACCTTCCATGTGAATGTGAAGGGTTGTTCCTTCCACCTCTGTTTTGGCTTCTGCCTCTTCCTCTTTTGTTTCCTCTGCCTTGCCCTCTTCCTCTTCCGAAAGACATCTGGGTCTTAAAGGCATGCGCTAGAGATGAGTTTTCACTCCTACCCAATCTCTGTTCATGGGTCATCAGTGATGCATGTAGTTCATCCGCGGAAAACTTTGTGAGATACTTAGTCTCCTCTATGGTGGTGACAATCACATCGAATCTTGAGGGTAGAATTCTCAAGAGCTTTTCAACAATCCTCTTGTCTTCAAGAGTCTCTCCATGAGATCTTATTTGTGTGACCATTCCAATCACATGAGTGAAGAATGATTCAATAGTATCTGACTCTTTCATACAAAGAGTCTCAAAGTCTCTCCTCAACAACTGAAGTTTTGTTGTCTTCACTTTTTCCATACCTTGATAGGATGTCTTGAGAGTTTCCCATGCTTCTCTGGATCTCTTGGCTGCTGCTATCCTTGGAAACACACTCTCATGCACTGCTTGATACAAAAAGAAAAGAGATTTGGAATCTTTCTTCTTATTTCTCTTCAATAGTTCTCTTCCTGCCTGATTTAACATCTCAAACTCTTCTACATTTGTTGGCTCTTCAAAGCCTTCCTCAACAAATTCCCATAAGTCTTGGGAGACAAATAAAGCTCTCATAGTTATTGACCAGTAGTCATAATTTTCCCCATTAAATTGTGGGAGATGGATATTTCCCATACCCATAACAGTGTTGGATCCAGCCATTCTGCACTCTTAACTATGATTCAAAAAACACTTGACTGTGTATCTAAAATTAACTGATTGTTCTGCAATAGTAACACAAAAAACTATATAGAGAAATACCTTTGGATTCTTTTGACTGATTCTTCACACTGCTTGAGAAGCTGCTGCAACAAAGAACTCCTTTCCTTCAGCTTATTTGACTTTCAAAGAGCCTGGACTAGCTCTGATACCATGTTGGAATATTGAAAAATTCCAGAATAACAATGGAGAGAATGAACTCCCCTCTTCAACTCAGAGAAATTAATAAAATTTCACTCATAGGAGACACAGTTTCAACTCAGAAAAAAAAAATTTATTCCATAAAAAAATTGTTACAAATTCTTCCTCGCACAGAGGGATTTACAAAAATATGTGACTGTTACTACAACACAGTTCACAAAACCTTCACTGTCTCTCAAAATAAACTCTCTGTCTCACTCTGAAAAATACACTGCTGTGTATTTTCAATTCCGCACTGCTGTGCTTAAAAAAAATGACTCTATTCTGTGTATAAAACAAAAACGTTGTTTTATAGCCTCACGGGCCTTTGCTTTATATATGCGTCGCGCATATGATAAAAACATTATAAAACTATTTAAAATAATTTTAAAACAAATCTATTTAAAAAGTTGTTGGGGCCCACTTTACAATAGCGCTTTTGAACACGCGATCAAACAAAATATATAAAACATCGGGTCCGTGCTTTTCAACAAACAAAACAACCAAATGAAATTGCGATTGCGCGATGTTGCGATGTTGCGATGGGATCACATCACAAACATCCGGCGGAACATTCATATGGTGGAAAACTCTTTGCAATATTGCGATTTGCGATTGTGCGATGGCGCGATCACACGATCGCATCGCGACTTTCAACCCGGCAGAACATATATGGACTTGCGATGTGTGATTGTGCGATGGTGCGACAATCGCATCGCGAACATTAAAATGTACCTTAGTTTATGCGGAGGGCGATTTAACACTTGCGTTTGCGATTTGCGATCACATCGTAATGTTTCAATATTGCGAATACATTGCGGTGGTTTTAATTGGAACTGCCGATTGCGATGATCGCATCAGTCCGTCGCCACATCAACAAGACACTTGCAAGTAAAGTCTTGCGATTACCGCCTCAACCATTAACTTCAATTTTGGTTGTTGAGGGCTTAAAAGCCTGAAAAGACTGTATTAATTAAATCTGTTCTTCGATGCTATGAAGCCACGAAAGTCTTTATTCCTCTGCCCTATTCTGCAACTCTGCAGCTTTCCAATCATTTTGCAATTTCTTTAATTTAAACGGCAATCGCCTTTGCTAAGGCTTTCAATGTGCTACTGATCTTTCACTTCTGCCATTACTGCTGATTGACTTCAGCAGTTGGAATTAATTTCCAACAATGTTGAGCCCGTTCAGCGCGCACATGTGGTTGAGTTTGGAGGCCAAGTTCTTGGGGCGGGCGGAGCTGCGGCTGCTGCCAGAAGTTGCAGAGGCCGTCGAGATATTACCTTCGGACGACTTTGCTACGGCGCACGTCCGCAGACACATGGACCTAACACACAATGCAGACGGGGTTCTCCTTAACACGTTCCAAGATGTGGAGCCCAAAATTTTCCAGCACCTCGAAAGCGTGGGCGCGAGAGCTAGTAGGCGAGCCTTATATCCCAGTCTATCGGCCCATAAATGCACCGAGAGACGAAATGGCCACCGTAGGATCATTTATTTCTTTAATCTGACGGTGGCCATTTCATCTCTCGGATGGTGGCCATTTCATCGCTCGGTGCATTTATGGGCCAATAGACTGGGTTATAAGGCTCGCCGAGGCGTAAGCCGTTCTGGGCAGTTGGGCCAGTCATTAATGTTCCTTGCAGGGATCAAACTCGAAGGCCTAGGGACGCCGATATTTTGGCGTGGTTGGGCACCCAAACGGCTGGTTTAGTCGTTTACGTGTCTTTCGAAACGGAATCGTATGTTTCTCCGACGCAAGTGACCGAGTTGGCTCTGGGTTTGGAGATAAGCGGGCAGCCCTTCCTCTGGGTGCTGCGCCAGCGTGCACTCCTATTAGCTGAGGGCTGGAAAGCGGACGTGTTTCCTGAGGACTACGAACGGCGGGTGCAGGGGCGATGCCTTATCTAGCCCGGGTGGGCACCGCAGGGAGCCATTTTGGCGCACAAAGCGACGGGCGCCTTTATCAGCCACTACGGATGGAATTCGAGCCTCGAAAGTATGGCGGTGGGGGTGTCGTTAATCGCGTTGCCGCTACAGATGGACCAGCCAGCTAATGCTCTGCTTTTGGCGAGGGTAGCGAAAGTGGCAGTGGAGATGAAGATGATCGAGGGGGTTGCTAGACGGGATGAGGTTGAGAGAGCGGTACTGAATTTATTGGCCGGGGAGGAGGGAGTGGAGGTAAAGCGGAGTGTGAAGGAGGTGGGTAAATCTGCCGTTTCTGCCCTTTCTTATGAGGGAGGAGCCTCTTGGAAAAGTTGGACTCATTCATTCATTACTCGTTAAAGGAATGAATTCAATCTCTTTTATTTCACAAGGTCAACATAGATCCTTAACATGAGGGCATTTTTCAGGCGCATGAGTGTATATGTTATCTATTTGATACATTCGTTATGCCATTCTTTGGTGGGCATTGCTTTAATTCTCTATGGTATCTGTTTACCAAAATTAATGAGAAGAAAGAATTCTTTGGTGGACATTGCACTAATTCTCTATGGTCTCCGTTTACCAAAATTGACGAGAAGAAATAATGGTTTAGAAGTAATTCATAGGTATAATGAGAAGGTTGATTATAACTAAACTTGGATAACATATTGACTTTAAAATGCATTCCATATATGAATTAAAAATTACATTTAATTGGGATTATTTCATTTCTTGAGATATAATAATCATTCGGTGTATGAGATTTTCTTGTTTGTGGAAAAGGGACTCACTCATTTTTCACTTAGAGATTTGACTACTAAGTTTACGGAGGTAAACATATTTTATCTCTCTAGTTTTGAACTTGTGACCTAATAAGAGGAAACACATGCTCTTAACCATAAAGCCTACTCAAGCTATCCAAAAACATTGTGAAAATAATCCAATCTAATTATAAAAATATAATAATCACATTAAAAATGTTAAATAAAAACATTGTTTGACATAACCTAAGCTAATTATAAAGATATAAGAATCACACTAATAAGCATATTAGAAGTGTTGGATAAAAACATTGTTGATATAACCCAAGCTAGTTATAAAGATATTTTAATCACACTAGTAAGCATTATTGTAGTACTAGTGGGTAGGGTCCTTTTGTTAGAGTATTAAATGCAGTAGATCCGATCCCAAATAAAAGCTCATTAGTTGTCAACCAACAATAAAAGCTCATTGCTAGTTAATTAACTACTCGTCATCTTTTTCCATCCATCTTAATTCTAAGTCAGATTAATCTACTAGTGGTATAAAAACTCTAGGTAAAGCTGACGTTTCTTTCTATTGGATGGTTTTCTTCTTCATGGCCATAAACACCACCTCATTCCCTCATTCATAACTTGAAATCAAATCTATCTCATGGCTTTCAAATGCCTCATGCCTAGGGTTTCGTAAAGATATATGATCCCTTTAGTTATGTATGTATACTTATATTTATTTTCCTTTTCTTCCTAGCTCGATACCAAGATGATCTAGTAGTACATGCTTCATTGTGGATTGCATAACATATATTAAGAGGTTTTTTTTTATTGATTTCTTTGGTTTAGATTTTGATAATAGGATAGGGAAAATATGGTCCATGTATGATCACTCATAATGGGTGGATAAAATGATATTTTAGACAAATTTGTATGAATATGGTAACTATATAAGTTCTTGAAGGAAGCTTGCTAACTTATAACATTATAACACATTGATTTTAAAATGCATTCCCTATATGAATAAAAAATTACATTTAATTGAGATTATTTAATATCTTATGTCCCTTAATAAAATGGTTAGTCTTATACATTTAATTGGGATTATTTAATATCTTATGTCCCTTAATAAAATGGTTAGTAATGTTATGTGTTATTAACATTATAACACATATATATTAAAGTGTTTTTAACATTATAACACATTGATTTTAAAATGCATTCCCTATATAAATTAAAAATTACATTTAATTAGAATTATTTAATATCTTGTCCTTTAGTAAAATGGTTAGTCCTATACAATATTCAAAGTGTTGGATAAAAACATTGTTGAGATATATCTTGGAAGATTGCTTAATTCCCTACTAAAAAACATTGTTGACATATATCTTGAAAGATTGCTTAGTTCCCTACTAAAAAACATTGTTGACCTAACAAAAGCTAATAATCATTATTATTATTAGCTAAATCCAATTACTTAAAATATTAAGTCCAATTAAAAACTAAATCAATACAATTAAATATTTTACAAAATGAAAATAAAATCTCTTCCAAAATATTCAATAAAGCGAATTAATACCAAGCAGTTTTCTGATGGAATTACTTTTAATTTTTTTTTTCTGAAAATCAATTAAGGTAGTTGGAGTGTTTTAATAGGTTTTTTTCTTGAATTTTGTATAGCATCATCAAAACCCTTAATACACTCAAAATAATTTTGACAAGTATAAATCAGATTTAAAAAAAAAAATTAAATCAATTTTTCATAATCTAATTTTATACTTCCCAAGGTTTGGAATTAATTCAACTTCCACCATGCAACATAAAAGAGATTGAATTAGAAATTACTTTGTGAATTTTATACTACACGATTCCCAAGGGTTTGGAATTAATTCAACTTCCACCCTGCAACATAAAAGAGAGATTGAATTCATTCCTGCAACGAGTATTGGATGAATGAGTCCAAGTTTTTCCAAGCGGCTCCTGCCTCATAGGAGAGGGCAGAAACGGCGGATTTACTCACCGCCTTCACCCTCCGCTTTACGTCCAACTCCTCCTCCTCGCCGCCCAGTAAACTTTTCACCGCGCTCCCCACCTCATCCCGTCGAGCGACCCCGTCGATCATCTTCACCTCCACCGCCACTTTTGCTTCTCTCGCCAGAAAAAGAGCATTAGCCGGCTGGTCAATCTGCAGAGGCAACGCGATTAACGGTACCCCCGCCGCCATGCTTTCCAGGCTCGAATTCCATCCGCAGTGGCTGATAAAGGCAGCCGTCGCTTCGTGCGCCAAAATGGCTCCCTGCGGTGCCCACTCGGTCTCGATCAGGCACCGTCCCTGCACCCGCCGTTCGTAGCCCTCTGGCAAGAGGTCCGCTTTCCAATCCTCAGCCGACGAGGACGCCGGCGGGCGCAGCACCCAAAGGAAGGGCTGCCCGCTTGTCTCCAAACCCAAAGCCAGCTCGGTCACTTGTGCCGGAGAAACATCCGATTCCGTTCCGAAAGACACGTAAACGACTGAACCGGCCGTTTGGGCGTCCAACCACGCCAAAATCTCGGCGTCCCGAGGCCTCCGGGTCTGATCCCTGCGAGGAAGATCGATGACCGGCCCAACCGCCCAGAACGCGATTAAGGGAACCCCCGCCGCCACACGCGATTCTGGAAAGCTGTAAGCACACATTGAAGTGACTCTGCGCTAAAAATGGGAGCATCACCACATATAGTCTTCTGCTACTGTGGTCTCCTTCCATGGTGGTTCCTGTCATTTTCTGATAAAATGTCTAATAAAACTTGAATAATATTGGAACAGTGTAGCAAAGGATAATAGGAGAATGGTTGATAACATGACAATTGTAGGCACTGTCTTTAGTGCAGGGTAGCAAAGGTTATGGTTCATAATTAATTTAATCCATAAATTACTATGAATAGGACATTGTTAACTCTTGAATGATAAGCATGATTAGAAATATAAATTGTACAGGGTACCAGGAGTAGAAATATAATTTTCAAGGTAATGGCCATCCTTATCTCTCATAAAATTTTGGAAATTTGAGGGATTCTATTCTCTCTATCGGATTTCCAGACTATCCCAATTCTGCAATCCAATTAAATTAAACAAAGTATAAAGACATCTTTTAAATTCTTTTGTTCAGATTGAATAAACCAATTTAATTTCAATTAATACTGGATCAAAAAGAAAACAGGTTCACGTGCATAACCAATTCGACTTCAATAATTACATCGTTGGAATGGTAGGTCAAGCTGTGATAGTAAAGGCGAAGTTTTATTTTAAGTGAATACTTGGATTGGTAGGTGGAAGTATGATTGTAAAGGTAGGGTTTTATTTTTATTACTTTTGAGTTGTCCGGTACTATAGCACATATAGCGTTTTTCTGGGGTCAATGTGGCCTCTATATTAATTTTTATTTTATTTTATTTGTTTTTTAATTTTAATTAAAGTTTTGAGAATATGTTTAATATTTTTAATTTTTTAAATTCAAAAATAATTTTTTTATTTTCTTCAATTTTTTTTTTTTAATTTGATTGGTTGAATAATTTTTTTTTTTTTTTTTTTTTTAGATCTAGGACAATCGGTAACTGGTGAGAGGTGCCTGAGCAAGGCCTGGGTTCAAATCCAAGTGGCTGCCACTATAAACCTAGGCTAGGTGCAACAGCCTGCAAGCACTATAAACCTAGGCTAGGTGCAACAGCCTGCAAGCCGCACACAATAGCAATTAACTTATGCCTCAACAAGAGCCGAGACGTCCACTATGGGGTCGCCTACTCTTGATTGGTTGAATAAATTTGATGGACGTAATTCTTTTAGTTGAAGGCGTTTTATTTTTGGTATTTGTTAGTTCTTAACAATTATTTAAATAATAAAATAAACTAATTTTGTGAGTGGTTATTGTGTTGGTGAGTGCTACAATGACAGTGACACTATTATGCTACTGCTTTGCCCAACGATGCTAGAATTGAGGCGAAATTGAAGATCCTTTACATAGGCTTACATAGGCAGGGTAAGGCACTAAACAAATTTCCAATCAATATTATTATGTTTCATTATACAGAGTTTTCTTGTGCAAATATTTTATTGTACGAAGAGGTATGTGCGGATAACTACGATGCAGAAGAAACTTTATTCCACAATGACAAATTAATTTTAAACTCTTTTCCATTAATTTTTTTAAAAAATTTACTTGTGCCAAAGAGTAGTTGCATAGAGCTATATGTGTGGAATGAAGGATGTGAGAGAGCACTTGCATAGAGCTATGAATTTGTGTGGAATGAAGGATGTGCGAAAGACAAGGTATGTGTAGGATAAAGAGGGTGGAAAGGAAACCTTTTTCTGTAGATGCCTGACTAATTTAACTATGAACATAAACTTTGATTCGTAATGTAATAGGCATAACTAGAAAGAGCAGTCTGTAAACTAGAAATAACGAGTATTTCACATTTTCCTATTAGATATATTATAAGGTATGTTAAACATAATATAAAGGGGTGTTTAAGTCTACATTTTGTACGATAAAAGTTTCCATTTTGCTTTTGTACTTCACATAATGAAAACATTCAATGTCCACATAATTAAAACGTTTATCTTTAATATGGTAAAAACATTAATTATTGAACATGGATGGCAAACAACTTGCAATATTTAGTACAACAAACTAAGTCATTTTTCCATATACTGATATTATATCTTAATACTTAAACTATACTATTATTTACCTAATTAAAATATATATAAACTATGAATATTATATTAATGGAAATGTACATTAATTATTAAACAAGGATGGAAAACAACTTGCAATATTTAGTACTACGAACTAGGTCATTTGTAAGAGTGCATTGAACTTGACATATACGGATATTATATCTTAATACTTAAACTATACTATTATTTCCCTAATTAAGATATATATAAACTATAAATGTTATAACATTTATAATGCAAATGTAAAACTCTACATACAGAGTTTGTCCACACATCCTTTCTCCTGCACATCATTTCCGTTTTGTTCACATATTACAAAATTAATTTCTATTATTCAGAGAAACATTGTGAATCCATAAGGATGTCAGAAAGATGGGTATGTAAGGGGAAGTGTAGACATGAAATTAATTTTAAATTATTTTCCAAATTTTAAATTATTTTCTATATGTTAGGGGAATAGGTGCAGACACAAAATTAATTTTAAATTATTTTCTATTTAAAACTTGTATAGATTTAGTTGTGTAGGAGAGAAGTTGTATAGAGCTATGAATCTATGTGAAATGAAAGGTGTGGGAAGGGTGGGGTATGTGCAACCAATAGGTTGGGGGGTGTTCTTCACTTAGTACTATGACACATACAACAGGATACGTATTGCTAGTGCATTTATCTTTTAGTATTTCATTATAAGTTGTTTTCCATTGAAAACTTTTAAAAATTTAGTTGTGTGAGAGAAAAGTTGCAAAAAGATGTGAATATGTGCCAAATGAAAAATGTACTAGGTACAGCAGGAGGAGAGGGAACTTTTTTCCCTAATTTTTTACAGATTAGGTGTGCTAAAGAGTGGCGATTTAACTTAACTAGGAACGTAAACTTTATTTTGTAGACGTGAGATTAATTTAACTAGGAACATAAACTTTAATTTGTCATGTAATAGGTGCAATTAGAAATAGTAGTTTGTAAATATTTGACATTTTCCTCTCCAGTGACTATAGCATTTTCCTCAGCGTTAAAATGTGTTGAATCTGTATTATTTAATTGTAGTAGAAACTTTCGTCTGTAATGTTGAGTGTCCATGAATTTTTTTGGCTAAATCAACACACTGAAAATAGTTAGTTAAACATGATTTAAGTATCTATTATCTACAAAATTGAATTTGCAAAACCATTAGGGAAACTTTGACGTCAAAAATAGTTCTCAAAACAAAAATGTACAAACAAAATCAACTTTATAAGAATAAATAGGATTTAAGATGATGATTTCAACACTCGTTTACGATTATTTTTGGATTTTCAAAACTATTATTAAGCAAGAGTTTTGATTGACATAAATAACTTCAACCCATTAACATAAAGCACAACAATATTAGTTAAGTTAACTATTATATGATTAGTTAACAACTAAGCACAACAATAGTAATTATACTAACCATGTCGGAAAATAGTAAAAATTAGACAATGCTAACAATTTTGCTTTAAATGATAAAAGTTGATAATACAAGAAATCTAAATTCCTAATATCAAATTCATCCTTGAGCTAGATCTAAAAAATATTTTATATGACATGGTGTTACACATTCTATTTTTCTTTTGACTTGGTATTATTTTGTTTTTGACCAAAAAAATTGTAGTTTTAGTTTTTCCATGATTTAACATTATGGATTGAATTTTATTATTTTTTATTGATATTTAAAATTATTTATCCGCAATATGATTAGCTTAGGTCTTATTCCATCAACAAGCAAACTAATTATCAGAGGAATGTCTTGCCAAATACTAATAATAACAAAATGAACTCTTATTAACTATTAATTAATTAAATTGTAACTTGAATATTTTATAATGTTTAAATTACTTTTAAGATAAATATCATTAGTTAACAAATTCAAATAAATATTGTTTTTAACAAATTTAAAATTTTATTAGTTGAATTAAATAAAATTATTTATAAAAATTACAACGAGATAAACTAATTAATAATTAACTAAAAAATGATTCAAACTATAAATTGATTCTTCAATATCACAATGTAGAATTACAAATAACAAATACTTTAATTTCCCAATCTGAAAAACCTAAATTAATGGATTCTAAATCTTAAAATTAACTGGAATTCAGAATTTTTAGTGTAATTTAGTTATATTTAAACTAAAGAATAAGTACTAAATATAATACTTTCAAACTAAAAACTAAATCAATAAAATTAAATATTTTCAAATATTTTACAAAATGAAAAATTAATTCATGTTGTTTTTTTCTTTTAAATGTTATACAACAATCTTGTTTTTTTCTTTTAATGTGTCATCCACCTAGCCGTTGGTCCAATAACTTTCATGCTTACATATAATTAAAAAAAAAAAACTATAGTCTAAAAGAAGAATTTTCCCAAAATGTTTCACATGAATTTTTTTTTTATAGATATTAAAAATTATTTAATAAGAATATTATATAAACTCTTATTTTTATATTAAAAATAAATAAATTAATAAATTAATAATAATACATTGTTTTATATTATAAACTTTTACTTTTATATTTAAAAATTATTTAAATAAATAAAATTAATAATAATAAATTGATTTTATAAAAATATACCTATTTTATTATTAAATAAATTTAAAATTAAAATGTATGTATTCCACATTCAAAAAACTATTAATGAAAGCTTCTGAAATCCTGTGTATTTTTATGGAAAAACTCTTAAAAAAATACATTTCCACAAACTCTCATCCACAAATTTAAAATTAATTATTATAAAAACAATTATATTTTATCATAATTTGAATATATATAAACCTAATAATTATTTTCTTAACATAACAATATAATTATTAAAAAAATAATTTAAATAAATAAAATTAATAATAAAAAAATTAATTTAAATAAATAAAATTAATAATAAAAAAATTAATTTAAATAAATAAAATTAATATAATAATTTGATTTTATGAAAATATACATATTCTATTATCAAATAAATTTAAAATTGATTACTATAAAAATAATTATATTATACTATAATTTGAATATATATAAAATTAATAATTGTTTTGTTAACATAACAATATAATCATTGTAAATTAAAAAATAATAATAATTACGCTGAAGGTGTCCCTATTATGAGCTTTGCTGGGATGAACAGTGCTCCTAGCCAATCTCTGTGCTCCACCTATTGCCCTTCCACTCTTTCAAAATTCGACACTTGGCGGTTGCTCCCACCCTCCTACTCTCACCTCCTTCCCGCGCGCATCAGCTCCTTCGCGTCCGTGCTGTTGTCGCGTCGTCCCGCCTCTACTTGACTCCTAGCTGCACCACTGCAACACGCCTCCTCTCCGTGCCCGGGTCCCAAGTCCCGCCCTCAACCCAGCGCCCTTCCACAGAGCCAGAGCAGTAGCAACAAGAGGATTCTGCAGTTTTTTGTACAAACATCTGGCCTTGGCTTTTTTTTTTCACTGTGTACTAGGCCCACCCATCTATTTATCTGAAACTCCAGCTATTGTTTTTCTGAGCTTAATTTACAAGTTTTTTGCTTTAGGTTTTTGTCATCATATATCTGAATGGGGCAGCGCAAAGAGAAGGATGGTATCCCTGGATTTATTTCTATATGGCACATCGAGACCAAGGTTCTCATGTGGGTGATCGTAGTTATGAGGGTTTTTCTTGTAGCAACGTTGTTTATACACCAACAAAACGTTTCGTGTAAAAATATCACTTCAACACCTCTCAAGGATGATTCCAATCCTTGTGGATATAGTTTCCAAATCAGAAAAATGGACCAGGTGCTGAATCACATGACTAACCCTAATATTGTTCATAACAATAGCACCAAAAACCCCACGAGCAGAGCAATTGAGCAAGAAAATATCATCAAGCAGGTGTTTTGTCCATATGGGAATGATCCATACTTGTTCATCCAAATGGGGGCATACAGAGGAGGCCCCGCCACGTTTGTTGTGGTTGGGCTTGCTTCCAAGCCTCTCCACGTTTTTGGGAACCCACGATTTGAATGAGAATGGACCCCCAAAATTTCATCTGCTGGGAAAATGAAGGGCAAGGCCTATAAAATGCTCCCAGATGACGGCTATGGTCGAGTTTACACAGTCGTGGTTCTTAAGTGCATGTTTTCTCAAAGCATGGGCACCGATGGAAATAGTGGAGAACTCATTATTCATGCATTTAATGGCAACGAGTTTGAGAAACCAGAGAGAATCATTGCTCTGAAGGAAGAACAAGTTACTTAAAATGGCTCTGTTTATAGCCAGGCTCCTCCCTATGATTATCTCTACTGTGGTTCCTTGCTGTACGGTGACCTGAGTCCTCACTGTATGGTGACCTGAGTCCTCAGAGAACGAGAGAGTGGATGGCTTATCATGTCAAATTCTTTGGGCCTAAATTAGAAAGGTGTTGGAGCCATGGATTCTGTTGGTGTACATGCACTTAGACTAGCTGTGTTGGTGTACATGCACCTATATTAGCTTTAGTTAACTTACTACTTGCATGTGATGTGCACTTGCTTAGTTAAGTTAACTTACTGCTTGCATGTGGCACATGTACACATTAACATAAGATAAAGCACACTTAGCTTCAGTTAGCTTTAGTTATTGCATGTACAAATAAGCTTAACTTAGTTGCTTTTATGTATTTATTCCAAAAATTAATATTGGAGAATCAATTTCATTCTATTCTCAATTCTTGCTCACTTCCTTCCTTCTCTTGCAAGCTTGTTCATTGTTTTGCAGATCTAGATCTTTGTATCTCAAAAAACTTACATGGTATCAGAGCACAGGGATTTGTAATCAGTGCACAAGAAATTTTATTTGCAGGTTCAGAAGATTGAAGCAACAACAAAGAATGGAGTCTAAATTGGAGTTTCCACAATCGGCAATTCTTACTCCATATAATTATTTCGAATGGAAGCCAAAGATTCAACTTCATCTCAGAAGTAGAGGCTTATTTCGAATAACCATGGAAACGGAAGTTGAACCAACATCGGAAATGGAGAAAACAAGATATTTCAATCGCATGGACGAGGCCTTCGACATCCTATGTTTATCTATCTCTCCGGAATTTCTATTTCATGTTGAATCATGTTCAACTCCAAATGAAGTATGGAAAATTTTGGAAGGATTGTTTGGAAAACAGGATGAAATGCAAGGTCACATTCTCGAAAATGAGTTAAACTCATTAGATCCAAGAAATTTTGAGGACATTCAAGATTTTTTCACAAGGTATAAAGCCTTGTTGGTTCAGCTGAAAGGATGCGGGATCGACAAATCCAAGCAAGAAAATCAGTTGATTCTTTCCATTTTATCAAAACTTGGTCCAGAGTATGCAGTATTCATCTCTACATTCCACACAGTCAGATCTGCAACTAGTGCAGCTTGGAAGATGCCCTCACTGGATTCTTTTATTCAGTCTTTGATGCATGAGCAAGATAAGCTCATCAAAATGGGCACACTTGAAAATTCCAAAGCGCATGCACTTACTGTGCATGCAAAAGGAAAGGCAAATTCCAAAGACCATCAGAAAGGAAAAGGGAAGAAGGATCTTGATCCAAGAAAGGGAGGAAATCCCAAACCCCCTGATGGATCATCTGGCTCAAAGGAAAGGAAAGGAATGAAAGGGAAATCAATGTGCAATTATTGCCATCGTGGTTTTCATCTTGAATCTGCATGCATGAAGAAGACTATAGATCTTATGGCGCAGACACTCTAGCAACACAATCTTGGAGACCACATTCCTGAGAATGCCAAGAACAAGTCTGGAGAAAAAGCACCAGATCCAAGAGGTAATGGGCATGCTTTGATTGCTCTTCATTCTGCACCGCAAGAATGGATCATCGATTCAGGAGCTTCACATCATATGGCTTCTTCAAAGGAATCCTTTTCTTCTCTACATGCATACTCAGGTCCTCCCATTCTCATGGGGGATAATTCTGCAGTTGCAACAACTGGACAAGGAAGAGTGCAATTCGAAGATGGAAGTTTTGAAAATGTCTTGCATATTCCAAGGCTTTCTGTGAATCTTCTCTCAGTGTATCAAATGACACACACAGGCAGTGGAAGGAAAGTGGAATTTACCCCAGATTTCGTGAGCATTTATGACATGCAAACCGACTTGAAGATTGCATCTGGAAAGGTAAATGATCAATCTCGTCTGTATACATTTTCTGATTTTGTTCCTCAATCAGATTCTATTTTGCTACTTACGCATGCAAATGAAGAAAGTAGGATTTGGCACGAGAGATTTGGGCAGTTGAATTTCAGATATATGCAACAGCTTAGTAAGGAAGGGATGGTCAAAGGATTGTCGACCATTGAATTTTCAGATGGTGTTTGTAATGGAAGTGCTCTTGGAAAGCATCCACAAGACAAATTCGAGAATGGGCATGCATGGAGAGCCTCTTCACCTTTGGAACTTGTACACAGTGATCTCATGGGTCCATTTCTGGTGCTTTCAATGAGAAAAGCAAGATATGTGTTGTCATTTATAGATGATTACACGAGATTCACTTGGGTTTACTTCTTGAAACTCAAGTCTAAAGTTTTTCAACATCTAAATATTTTCAAAGCGCATGCGGAAAATCAGTCTGGAAAACGCATCAAGATACTCCGCACAGATAATGGGACGGAATATGTCAACAAAGATATCAAGAATCTTTGTAATGAAGCAGGCATACAGTTGCAGCATACGGTTCCTTACACTCCACATCAAAATGGCATGGCTGAAAGGAAAAATCGATCTTTGAAAGAGATGGCTAATTGCATGTTGCACGCAAGATCTCTTTCGTCAAAATTGTGGGCTGAAGCTATCAATTGTGCCTCATACATCTAGAACAAATCTCCTCATAAATCTGTTACTGGAAAAACACCTTTTGAGGCTTGGACTGGCATGCAACCTGGAGTTAGTCATTTTCGCATTTTTGGATCTCGAGCATGGGCCCACATTCCTACAGAGAAGAGAAAGGCTTTGGAGCCTCAAAGCAAAGCATGCATGTTTGTTGGATATTCTAATGAAGTAAAAGGGTACAGATTGCTTTATATCCATAGTGAAGAGCTCTTTATTGAAAGGAGTGTAAAGTTTGACGAAGATATTTTGCATGCACCAGCAGATGAACTTGTTACCAAGTTTCCATCACCACTCATTGATGAGTATGCAGATGAAAATTCAGGCCAGAATTATGATGAAGATGAGTCTTTCCTGTGACCCCTGTTAGACCACCAGTTGTTGAACATCGAGATCATACTTCTGCATGTAGTTTGGAAGATTCTCGACCACCTTCAACACAAAAATGGCACAACATGAGTGATATCCTTGATGATCCTGCCTCTATCCCTCTGTTTGAGGAAGATCCGCAAGCACTCTTAGCTATGGATCCATCCATGCCCATGCATGCTTATATGATGCATGGATCTGATCCACAAACTTATGCAGAAGCAAATGGGCATCCTAAATGGGAAGTCGCCATGGATGAAGAATATAACTCTCTCATTGAGAACCAGACTTGGGATTTTGTTCCGCTACCTTCCAATCGCAAACTTGTGAGATGCAAGTGGGTTTACCGGACCAAGAAAGCATCAAATGGCCAAGTTAGTCGATATAAGGCACGATTGGTAGCAAAAGGTTTTCAGCAAGTACATGGTGTTGACTATGATGAGACTTTTGCTCCAGTGGAAAAAATGGATTCCATTTGGCTAGCTCTCTCCATTGCAGCAGCAAGAGGATGGGAGGTGCATCATATGGATGTGAAGAATGCCTTTCTTCATGGTGATCTCAAGGAGGAAATCTACATGGAGCAGCCACCAGGATACATGCACAATTCATCTCTGGTATGTAAACTAAATAAGTTTCTCTATGGCCTCAAATAGACACCTAGAGCATGGTATGCAAATATGGATTCTTATTTGTTATCTCAAAATTTTGTACGTTGCAAATATGATTCCAATGTTTATTTTTTGAAGAAAATTGACTTCTTGTTGATCATAGTACTCTACGTAGATGATCTTTTGATAACAGGTAGTTCAACTTCTGTCATTACTAACATTAAAACTGCATTGCATAAGCAGTTTTCTATGACAGACATGGGCTTGCTAAATTTATTCCTTGGACTAGAGATCTATCAGAGTGATTATGGGATTACCATTTCTCAACCAAAGTATGCTAGAGATCTTTCGGCACGATCTCACATGAGTGACTGTAAGCCAGCAGCCACACCTTTCTTATCAGGGATAAAGCTTGAGAATGGAAAAGACACACCAGTGGTTGATTGCACATTGTATCGCCAGATTGTGGGAAGTCTTCTTTATCTCACTCACTCCTATCCTGATCTCTCCTATGCTATCTAAGCCGTTTCCAGATACATGCAGTAGCCACATGAGTTACACTGGAACGCTGCAAAGCGCATCCTTCGATATGTCCAGGGGACAATCACCTATGGGATTCATTATGCAGCTAATTTTTCTTTGAATCTCATTGGGTTCACAGATTCATACTGGGCTGGCAACACCATTGATCGCAAGTCTACTTCCGGTTATGTACTTAGTTTGAGATCCGGCCCAATTTGTTGGTCAAGAAAGAAGCAGGCTGCCATTGCTTTATCATCAGCAGAGGCCAAATATAGAGGAGCAGTCAATGCCACTACTCAGGCAATTTGGCTACAACATTTCCTATCTGAGCTTGGGATTAGTGTCCATCATCCAACTATCATCTGGTGCGATAACCAAAGTATGCTAAAGTTTTGCAGAGATCCAGTGCAGCGGCAGTGGACCAAACAAATCAAGATCCACATGAACTTCATTAGAGAACTCATTCATGATGGGATCATCGATCTTCAGTACTGTCTAAGTTCCGAGCAGATTGCTAATATCTTCACCAAGACTTTCGTTGAGCAGAAGTTTCGATTCCTGCGAGATCGTCTTGGGGTGAAGGACATGATTGCCTAGCAGTTGTCTTTTCTCTACTTTTGCATTATATTTTGAGGGGGGGTTTTCTTCCCACTGGGTTTTCCCTCTTTCCTCTTTTTTTCTTTTATGCATTGTATATGTGTACCTAAAATGGCCGTGTTGCTGGGACTCATTCATTTTGCATCACACTCACCTAAGTTATGCTTAGGGGGGGGGGTGTTGGTGTACATGCACTTAGACTAGCTATGTTGGTCTTAGACTAGCTGTGTTGGTGTACATGCACCTAGATTAGCCTTAGTTAACTTACTCCTTGCATGTGATGTGCACTTGCTTAGTTAAGTTAACTTACTGCTTGCATGTGGCACATGTACACATTAACATAAGATAAAGCACACTTAGCTTCAGTGAGCTTTAGTTATTGCATGTAAAACTAAGCTTAACTTAGTTGCTTTTATGTATTTATTCCAAAAATTAATATTGGAGAATCAATTTCATTCTATTCTCAATTCTTTCTCGCTTCCTTCCTTCTCTTGCAAGCTTGTTCATTGTTTTGCAGATCTAGATCCTTGTATCTCAAAAATCTTACAGATTCGAGCAGGTCGTGTGACATTGCAGGATATAACAGAGCAGGAACAATATGATGGGTATTATCATAATCAGTTTTTGTTTGTGAATGATTGTTTGCACAAGCTCAAATTCATGGTGAGTTGGACCTTTTTCTTCAATGTAGATGAGTATTTATATATTTTCATGGGAAACCTCTGCGATCTGTAGTGAATGAACTCTCTAATTTTACTTCGATCACCTTTAAGAAATATACCATGTCCAACAAGATTTGCTTTCAGAATCAACATAGGCGCAACGAGTCTACCAACAGTACTGATTCCAGGTAAGTGTTATGGTGATTTTAAATAAATGTTGTTAGTTGTTTTTTGAGCTTGAAATTTAATGCGATGATGATAATTGTATGGTGCAGCGAATGGGGAATTGAGAATATCGTATTTAGATATGTGCATAGAGGAGCAAAGAGAGATTGCAAATATCCAGTGCAGGCAAGAAAAGTGTGGGCGACTGGAGTTCAAATTTCTAAGAATCTGAAAGGAAGAACATAGCATAGGACAAAGGATAAGATGATGTTTTACCATTTTCATAACACCATCAACAATAGAGGAGAGCCCTGCACTGAATGGATTAAACCATCTAAGAGAAATAATGTGACTTGGGTGGGAAAAACTTCATATATCTATGACGGTTCCATGAAAGTTGTTGCAGTTAAATCAATGACCTATGAACCTCTGCAATAAACCCATGACCTATGAAAAACAATGCAGGTAAACATTTGGAATTTGTGCTGGTTTAAAGGCTTGTATGGCACCTCCAATGGCAGATAGCAAACCTGAATCTCAACCTCCTCAGGTCTTATCCTTGTACCTAATATTATGTTAATGTTATTCATTCAGGTCCTTTCCTTATCCCTAATATTCTGTCAATACCATTCATTGCAGAGAGAGACAGAGAGAATTTGTAGAGTGTATTTAAATGCATAGATGGTTTGGAATGATGCACATGTATGGATATTGTTTAAACCCTCAAACCTAATCAGATAAATAAAATTCAAACTTGTATTGATTCTTATAGACCTGTGTAATTGTGTAGCAAATTTCCCCTGAGCTGCTGGAGTCCCACCTCACAAGAAGTTATAGTTTCGATCGATTCAGAACTTCGATAAATTCTCTTGAATATCTGGTTCGATTTAGAATTGGGCAAAACACTGGGCATTATTTTAGTATACACGGAACATGAGCCATGGTGGAACTCTGATAATTTCTGAAATAGCTATCTAATTCATATCAAGTTTGCTGTGAGAAAGAGGGTCCCTTTTGTTTTGATTAACTTACTGCATTTCTTATTAGAGAAGATGTATTTGGTGACTGTTCACATTGTCCGTAGGTGTCTTTTATTAGTCTCTAGGTTTCAAGCTTATTTCTTGACCATCACCTTCACACATAATATGATATGTTGGTTGAAGCTCTAGATGGTGGTGGATTTTGCCTAGTAGTCAGTAGATGCACTGGGGTTGATGAAATATTTCTTGAGTATCTTAGCTCACTCATCATATATCATCTACGAGTTCTCTGTTATATTGGATAAATGAATGAATGGTTTATTTAGGATTCCCTTTGATTTATTCAGGATTAACCATGGCCGGAGTTAAACCCATGACCTATGAACCTCTGCAATAAACTTTCTCTTTATAGCAAGGTTCATGATGCACGTGTAATTATTTTGACAAGTTAAAATACCAAAAAGATGTTCTCCTGTATATTTACCATATTATGTAAATTTTCTTCTCACCCTCGTCTTCTATTTTGGTTAAGGATATCCACTAAAAAGTCTTGAGCACTAACCAGTAAGTGCTATTGTTATATGTTTGAATTTTATATGTTCGCCTTGTAATAGTGATGTCTCTATGGATTTAAGCGATATGACCTCCCACCTTCTCTCACTGCTCACCTATTGTGGGACCTAAAAGTTTTCCAAATGGGAGTGCTTCGATCCAAAACAAGTTAATATCAAGTAGGACTCATCTTCATGGCATAAGAACTTCATATTGGATAACTGGGGATAGTACAAATAATTTTGTTTCATAGTGTAAAAGCCAACAATCCCTGTAATCAATAACATGTCCATTTCATATGTTTTCCTCTTCAATGTGAGATTTTCCACCCCGTAAGTTCACATTCATTATGTACCCTTACATGTAGCACAACATAATTCACAGCTCCTCCTTTCGGGGTTCCCTTGCACCCCGGTGTAATTGCTAGTATATTGTTATTCCTTGATTTGGGTCCATTAATTGTCCTTTGTAGCTGCATATGGGAATTATGCAGTGACAAATAAAAAAACTAGAAAAATAGAATTAAATTAATTCAAAAAAATAAATTAATTTTGTTTAAATGTTTGATATTAAAAACATTTAATGTTTTTAACTTAAAACAAAATTTATTCGAAAGTCAAAATCATATCGAAAACCTGCCAGCGGCAGGATAATAAAATCTGTCACAAGTATTCAATAAATTATATAAATTTGATGGACATGGCCGGTACTGATAAATAACATTACATCCACTGCCCATTAAAAATACGTCCAACATGCAAAATAAAAAATATTGAATTCATTCCTGCAACAAGAATCGAATGAATGAATCCAAGTTTTTCCAAGCCGCTGCTCCCTCATAGGAGAGGGCAGAAATGGCAGATTTACTCACCGCCTTCACCCTCCGCTTTATCTCTGCCTCCTCCTCGAAGCCCAGTAAACTCTTCACAGCGCTCTCCACCTCATCCCGTCTAGCGATCCCGTCGATCATCTTCATCTCCACCGCCACTTTTGCTTCCCTCACCAGAAAAAGAGCATTAGCCGGCTGGTCTACCTGCAGCGGCAACGTGATTAACAGAACCCCCGCCGCCACACGCGATTCTGGAAAGCTGTAAGCACACATTGAAGTGACTTTGCGCTAAAAATGGGAGCATCAACACATATAGTCTTCTGCAACTGTGGTCTCCTTCCATGGTGGTCCCTGTCATTTTCTGATAAAATGTCTAATATTGGAACAGTCTAGCAAAGGATAATAGTAGAATGGTTGAGAACTTGACAATAGTAGAATGGTAGGCTCTGTCTTTTAGTGGTGAGTAGCAAAGGTTCAAGTTCATAGCTAATCAATAAATAACTATGAATAAAATATTGTTAACTCTATAAAGATCAGCGGGACTAGAAATATAAATTTTACAGGGTAACATGAGTAAAGGCCATCCTTATCTCTCATAAAATTTTGGAAATTTGATGCATTCCATTCTCTCTCTAGGATTTCCAAAATATCCCAATTTCTGTGATCCAATTAAATTAGAAAAACTATTTAGGCATTTTTTAATTTTTTTTTGGTTTAGATTGAATAAACCATTTTAATTTCAATTAAAACTCAATCCAAAAGAAAACAGGTTCACTTGCGTAACTAATCCGACTTCAATAAATACGTCGTTTTTATTTTTAAGTGAATATTTGGATGTGTGGGTTGTTTATTTTTTTTTTGTTTTTGTAATTTAATCAATGGTTTGAGAAAATGCTTAAATTATTTTTTTTTTAAGTAAATTTAAAAATGATTTTTTAATTTTTTGTAAATTTTATTTATAATTTTGATTGATTAAGTGAGTTTTGTTGGACATAAGTTCCCTTGTGGAGGGTGTTTTATTTTTGGTATTTATTAGTGCCTTATAATCCATTAAAAAAAACCTAATTTTATGAGTGGTCATTTTGTTGGTGAGTGCTCTCACATTGACACTTACACTATTAATGTTAGAATTGAAACTATTGCAAATCCCTTACATAGGTAGGGGAATTGCAGTGAACAAATTTCCAATTATGGGGGCACGCATTGAACAAATTTCCAATTATTATTATTATGTTTCATTATGCTGAATTTTCTTGTGGAAAATTTTCCTTGTGCAAAGTTTTAGCTATGCGAAGGACGGAGTATGTGTGGGAGAACGATGATGTAGAGGGAACTTTATTCCACAAAGACAAATCAATTTAAAATATTTTCTATCAAAACTTTTACAGACTTAGCTCTGTGAGAGAGTAGTTGCATAGAACTATGAATCTATGTCGATATTGCTGAAATGAAGAGAAAATCCTAAATTATAGACCACTTTCCTTGGCTCGTAATGGCAACAGCGAGCCGAACTTGAAATATGGCATCATCTTTGTCGGACCAAAATATAATTACCATGGTTCATCTTCGGCGTCTTCAGTGTGGTGGCCGGTCGGTAATGCAACGAAGGAGTGGGTGAACCAGAATGCTTCCGTTTAAGGCTTTGGAGCGATCGTGTACAGAAACGGCCGATCGAGGTTTCAACTTGCACGCCAAAGCGAGTCTGCGGGGACGAAGAGTGGAGGCGGCTAGATAACAATAAGTGGTTTTTGCCAACAGAAAGGAAAACATTTGAGTCCGAGATTAAAAGTGTTGACGATGAAAAACTGCATCTCTTTCATAAGAGAAGGCCTATCAACCTAAATATATAATATTATGACAATTAATTTTTTTACTTAAAATATTAAATCAAATTAAAAACTAAATCAATACAATTAAATATTTTACAAAATGAAAATAAAATCTCTCACAAAATATTCAATAAAGCGAATTAATACCAAGCAGTTTTCTGATAGAATTACTTCAAATTTTTTTTCTGAAAAGCAAGTAAGGTAGTTGGAGTGTTTTAATAGGTTTTTTTCTTGAATTTTGTATAGCATCATCAAAACCCTTAATACACTCAAAATAATTTTGACAACCATAACTCAGAGTTAAAAAAAAAAATTAACTAAATTTTTCATAATCTAATTTTATACTTCCCAAAGGTTTCGAATTAATTCAACTTCCACCATGCAACATAAAAGAGATTGAATTAGAAATTACTTTGTGAATTTTATACTACACGATTCCCAAGGGTTTGGAATTAATTCAACTTCCACCCTGCAACATAAAAGAGAGATTGAACTCATTCCTGCAACGAGTATTGGATGAATGAGTCCAAGTTTTTCCAAGCGGCTCCTGCCTCATAGGAGAGGGCAGAAACGGTGGATTTACGCACCGCCTTCACCCTCTGCTTTACCTCCACCTCCTCCTCCTCACCGCCCAGTAAAATTTTCACCGCGCTCTCCACCTCATCTCGTCCAGCGACCCCGTCGATCATCTTCACCTCCATCGCCACTTTTGCTTCTCTCGCCAGAAAAAGAGCATTAGCCGGCTGGTCCATCTGCAGAGGCAACACGATTAACGGAACCCTTGCCGCTATGCTTTCCAGGCTCGAATTCCATCCGCAGTGGCTGATAAAGGCACCTGTCGCTTCGTGCGCCAAAATGGCTCCCTGCGGTGCCCACTCGGTCTCGATCAGGCACCGTCCCTGCACCCGCCGTTCGTAGCCCTCTGGCAACAGGTCCGCTTTCCAATCCTCAGCCGACGAGGATGTCGGCGGGCGCAGCACCCAAAGGAAGGGTTGCCCGCTTGTCTCCAGACCCAAAGCCAGCTCGGTCACTTGTGCCGAAGAAACATACGATTCCGTTCCGAAAGACACATAAATGACTGAACTGGCCGTTTGGGTGTCCAACCACGCCAAAATCTTGGCGTCCCAAGGCCTCCGGGTCTGATCCCTGTGAGGAAGATCGATGACCGGCCCAACCGCCCAGAACGGTTTACCGCCTCCCACGCCCACGCTTTCCAGGTATCGGAAAATTTTCGGCTCCAGCTCTTGGAACGTGTTATGGAGAACACCGTCTGCGAGTCGTGTGAAGTCCATGTGCCTACGGACCTGCGACGCCACAAAGTCCACCGAAGGCAATTTCTCGACGGCCTCTGCAACTTCCGGCAGCACCAGCGGCTCCGCCCACCCCAAGAATTTGGCTTCCTTACACAGCCACATGTGCGCGCTGAACGGGTCGAACGTGAACGACCGGACACCAAACTTGGCCGCCACGGCAGCGGACCAACCCATGAAGAAGTCGAAGACGAGAACGAGGCGATCCAGAGCCCGCAAGCCCCTGGATTCGTAGTATTCTCTGCCGGTGAGCTCCCTCATCAGACCCTGCAATGGGTTGTGCATTTGTTCCAGGAGATCGAAGATTTTGGGTATCATGTCGGGGGAGATTTTATTGGTGTTCTGCCAGCCCGGTGGCAGAGAAGCCTCGGCGTCAGGGATCAATAAATCCTGGAAATAGAAGGGAAAACCATGATAGTTCCATCCTTGTCCTTCCACTAGAAGGCGGAGAGTATCCAGGTTTGAAGGGAGGCTCACGTAGATGACGGCCACGCCTCTTGTTGCCAGCATTTTGGCAAGTTGTAAGCACACATTGAAGTGACTCTGCGCTAAAAATGGGAGCATCACCACATATAGTCTTCTGCTACTGTGGTCTCCTTCCATGGTGGTTCCTGGGATTTTCTGATAAAATGTCTAATAAAACTTGAATAATATTGGAACAGTGTAGCAAAGGATAATAGGAGAATGGTTGATAACATGACAATTGTAGGCACTGTCTTTAGAGCAGGGTAGCAAAAGTTATGGTTCATAATTAATTTAATCCATAAATTACTATGAATAAGACATTGTTAACTCTTGAATGATAAGCATGATTAGAAATATAAATTGTACAGGGTACCAGGAGTAGAAATATAAATTTCAAGGTAATGGCCATCCTTATCTCTCATAAAATTTTGGAAATTTGAGGGATTCTATTCTCTCTATCGGATTTCCAGACTATCCCAATTCTGCAATCCAATTAAATTAAACAAAGTATAAAGACATCTTTTAAATTCTTTTGTTCAGATTGAATAAACCAATTTAATTTCAATTAATACTGGATCAAAAAGAAAACAGGTTCACGTGCATAACCAATTCGACTTCAATAATTACATCGTTGGAATGGTAGGTCAAGCTATGATAGTAAAGGCAAAGTTTTATTTTAAGTGAATACTTGGATTGGTAGGTGGAAGTATGATTGTAAAGGTAGGGTTTTATTTTTACTACTTTTGAGTTGTCCGGTACTATATAGCATATATGGCGTTTTTCTGGCGTCAAAGTGGCCTCTATATTAATTTTTATTTTATTTTATTTGTTTTTTAATTTTAATTAAAGTTTTGAGAATATGTTTAATATTTTTAATTTTTTAAATTCAAAAATAAATTTCTTGTTTTTTTCAAATTTTGTTTTTAATTTGATTGGTTGAATAAATTTGATGGACGTAATTTTTTTAGTTGAAGGCTTTTTATTTTTGGTATTTGTTAGTTCTTAACAATTATTTAAATAGTAAAAGAAACTAATTTTGTGGGTGGTTATTGTGTTGGTGAGTGCTACAATGACAGTGACACTATTATGCTACTGCTCTGCCCAACGATGCTAGAATTGAGGCGCAATTGAAGATCCTTTACATAGGCTTACATAGGGAGGGTAAGACACTAAACAAATTTCCAATCAATATTATTATGTTTCATTATACAGAGTTTCCTAGTGCAAATCTTTTATTGTACGATGAGGTATGTGCTGGATAACTACGATGTAGAAGAAACTTTATTCCACAATGACAAATTAATTTTAAACTCTTTTCCATTAAAAAAATTTAAATATGTGCGGGATAACTACGATGTAGAAGAAACTTTATTCCCCAATGACAAATTAATTTTAAACTCTTTTCCATCAAAAAAATTTAAAAATCTACTTGTGCCAGAGAGTAGTTGCATAGAGCTATATGTGTGGAATGAAGGATATGAGAGAGCACTTGCATAGAGCTATGAATCTGTGTGGAATGAAGGATGTGCGAAGGACAAAGTATGTGCAGGATAAAAAGGGTGGAAAGGGAACCTTTTTCTGTAGA
Source organism: Pinus albicaulis (assembly GCA_034641835.2). Classification (NCBI taxonomy): domain Eukaryota; kingdom Viridiplantae; phylum Streptophyta; class Pinopsida; order Pinales; family Pinaceae; genus Pinus; species Pinus albicaulis. Next base: position 255,285,072 of record CM076581.1, read on the forward strand.
TACCTGACTAATTTAACTATGAACATAAACTTTGATTCGTAATGTAATAGGCATAACTAGAAAGAGCAGTCTGTAAACTAGAAATAACAAGTATTTCACATTTTCCTATTACATATATTATAAGGTATGTTAGACATAATATACACATTGAAAGCAGGGGTGTTTAAGTCTACATTTTGTACGATAAAAGTTTCCATTTTACTTTTGTACTTCACATAATGAAAACATTCAATGTCCACATAATTAAAACGTTTATCTTCAATATCGTAAAAACATTAATTATTAAACATGGATGCCAAAGTACAACAAACTAAGTCATTTGTCAACTTGAGATATACTGATATTATATCTTAATACTTAAACTATACTATTATTTACCTAATTAAGATATATATAAACTATGAATATTATATTAATAAAAATGTAAATTAATTATTAAACATAGATGGAAAACAACTTGCAATATTTAGTACAAAGAACTAGGTCATTTGTCAGAGTGCATTGAACTTGACATATAAAAATATTATATCTTAATACTTAAACTATACTATTATTTCCCTAATTAAGATATATATAAACTATAAATGTTATATTAATGCAAATGTAAAACTCTACATACATACAGAGTTTGTTCACACATCCTTTCTCTTGCACATCATTTCTCTTTTGTTCACATATTACAAAGTTAATCTTTGTTATTCACATAAACATTGTGAATCCATAAGGATGTCAGAAGGATGGCATGTAAGGGGAACAAGTGTAGACATGAAATTAATTTTTGATTATTTTCCATATGTTAGGGGAACATGTGCAGACACGAAATTAATTTTAAATTTTTTTCTATTTAAAACTTGTATAGATTTAGTTGTGTAGGAGAGAATTTGTATATAGCTATGAATCTATGTGGAATGAAAGGTGTGGAAAGGATAGGGTATGTGCAACAAATAGGTTCTTCAGTTAGTACTATGACACGTACAACAAGACAGGTATTGCTAATGCATTTATTTTTTAGTATTTCATTATAAGTTGTTTTCCATTGAAAACTTTTACAAATTTAGTTGTGTGAGAGAAAAGTTGCAAAAAAATGTGAATATGTGCCAAATGAAAAATGTGCTACGTGCAAGGGGAGCAGAGGGAACTTTTTTCCGTTTAAATTTTTTATAGATTTAGGTGTGCTAAAGAGTGGCAATTTAGTTTAACTAGGAACATAAACTTTATTTTGTAGAATTAATTTAACTAGGAACATAAACTTTAATTTGTCATGTAATAGGTGCAATTAGAAATAGTGGTTTGTAAATATTTGACAATCTGTATTATTTAACTGCAGCAGAAACTTTCGTCTGTAATGTTGAGTGTCCATGAATTTCTTGGCTAAATCACACACTAAAAATAGTTAGTTAAACATGATTTGAAGTATTTATTATCTACAAAATTGAATTTGCAAACCCATTAGAGAAACTTTGACGTCAAAAATAGTCCTCAAAACAAAAATGTACAACCAAAATCAACTTTATAAGAATAAATAGGATTTAAGATGATGATTTGAACACTCGTTTAAGATTATTTTTGGATTTTCACAACTATTATTAAGCAAGGGTTTTGATTGACATAAATAACTTCAACCCATTAACATAAAGCACAACAATAGTAATTAAGTTAACTATTATATGATTAGTTAACAATTAAGCACAACAATAGTAATTATACTAACCATGTCAGTAAATAGTAAAAATTAGACAATGCTAACAATTTTTCTTTAAATGATAAAAGTTGATAATACAAGAAATCTAAATTGCTAATAACAAATTCATCCTTGAGCTAGATCTAAAAAATATTTTATATGACATGGTGTTACACATTCTATTTTTCTTTTCACTTGGTATTACTTTGTTTTTGACCAAAATAAAATAAAATGTAGTTTTAGTTTTTCCATGATTTAACATTATGGATTGAATTTTATTATTTTTTATTAATATTTAAAATTATTTATCTGCAATATGATTAGTTCAGGTCTTATTCCATCAACAAGCAAACTAATTATTAGAGGAATGTCTTGCCAACTACTAATAATAACAAAATGAACTCTTATTAACTATTAATTAATTAAATCGTAACTTGAATATTTTATAATATTTAAATTACTTTTAAGATAAATATCATTAGTTAACAAATTCAAATAAATATTTTTTTTTAACAAGTTTAAAATTTTATTAGTTGAATTAAATAAAATTATTTATAAAAATTACAATTAGATAAACTAATTAATAATTAACTGAAAAATGATTCAAACTATAAATTGATTCTTCAATATCACAATGTGGAATTACAAATAACAAATACTTTAATTTCCCAATTTACAAAACCTAAATTAATGGATTCTAAATCTTAACATTAACTAGAATTCACTAGTTTTAGTGTAATTTAGTTATATTTAAACTAAAGAGTAAGTACTAAATATAATACTTTTAAACCAAAAACTAAATCAATAAAATTAAATATTTTCAAATATTTTACAAAATGAAAAATTAATTCATGTTATTTTTTTTTCGAAAATGTTATATAATCTTTTAATGTGTCATCCACCTAGCCGTTGGTCCAAGAACTTTCATGCTTACATATAATTCAAAAAAGATATACTATAGTCTAAAAGAAGAATTTTCCAAAAACGTTTCACATGAATTTTTTTTAGATATTAAAAATTATTTAATAATTATATTATATATACTCTTATTTTTATATTAAATATAAAAATAAATAAATAATACATTGTTTTATATTATAAACTTTTACTTTTATATTTAAAAATTATTTAAATAAATAAAATTAATAATAATAAATTGATTTTATAAAAATATACCTATTTTATTATTAAATAAATTTAAAATTAAAATGTATGTGTTTCCACAGTTAAAAAAAAAAAAAAAAAAACCTATCGATGAAAGCTTCTAAAATCCTCTGTATTTTTATCAAAAAACTCTTCAAAAAAAAATGCATTTCCACACACCCTCATCCACAAATTTAAAATTAATTATTATAAAAACAATTATATTATATCATAATTTGAATATATATAAACCTAATAATTATTTTTTTAACATAACAATATAATTATTAAAAAAATAATTTAAATAAATAAAATTAATATAATAATTTGATTTTATAAAATTATACATATTCTATTATCAAATAAATTTAAAATTAATTACTATAAAAACAATTATATTATACTATAATTTGAATGTATATAAAACTAATAATTATTTTGTTAACATAACAATATAATCATTTTCAATTAAAAAGAATAATATATTGTTATTCCTTGATTCGGGTCCATTAATTGTCCTTTGTAGCTGCAAATGGGAATTATGCAGTGACAATAAAAAGACTAGAAAAATAGAATTAAATTAATTAAATAAATAAATTAATTTTGTTTAAATGTTTGATATTAAAAACGTTTAATGTTTTTAACTTAAAACAAAATTTAATCGAAAGTCAAAAGCATATGCAAAATAAAAAATATTGAATTCATTCCTGCAACGAGAATCGAATGAATGAATCCAAGTTTTTCCGAGCGGCTCCTTCCTCACAGGAGAGGGCAGAAATGGCGGATTTACTCACTGCCTTCACCCTCCGCTTTATCTCCGTCTCCTCCTCGAAGCCCAGTAAACTCTTCACAGCGCTCTCCACCTCATCCCGTCTAGCGATCCCGTCGATCATCTTCATCTCCACCGCCACTTTTGCTTCCCTCGCCAGAAAAAGAGCATTAGCCGGCTGGTCCACCTGCAGCGGCAACGCGATTAACGGAACCCCCGCCGCCACACGCGATTCTGGAAAGTTGTAAGCACACATTGAAGTGACTCTGCGCTAAAAATGGGAGCATCACCACATATAGTCTTGTGCAACTGTGGTCTCCTTCCATGGTGGTTCCTGTCATTTTCTGATAAAATGTCTAATATTAGAACAGTCTAGCAAAGGATAATAGTAGAATGGTTGAGAACTTGACAATAGTAGAATGGTAGGCACTGTCTTTTAGTGGTGAGTAGCAAAGGTTCAGGTTCATAGCTAATCAATAAATAACTATGAATAAAATATTGTTAACTCTATAAAGAGCAGCAGGACTAGAAATATAAATTTTACAGGGTAACATGAGTAAAGGCCATCCTTATCTCTCATAAAATTTTGGAAATTTGATGCATTCCCTTCTCTCTCTAGGATTTCCAAAATATCCCAATTTCTGTAATCCAATTAAATTAAACAAACTATTTAGGCATTTTTTAATTTTTTTTTGGGTTCAGATTGAATAAACCATTTTAATTTCAATTAAAACTCGATCCAAAAGAAAACAGGTTCACGTGCGTAACTAATTCGATTTCAATAAATACATCGTTGGAATGGTAGGTCAGGTTGTGATAAAACTTTTTATTTTTAAGTGAATATTTGGATTTTTTTTTTGGTAATTTAATCCCAGTTTTGAGAAAATGCTTAACATTTTTATTTTATTTTTAGTAAATTTAAAAATGATTTTTTAAGTTTTTTGTAAATTTTATTTATAATTTCGATTGATTAAGTGAGTTTTGTTGGATCTAAGTTCCCTTGTGGGGGGTATTTTATCTTTGGTATTTGTTAGAGTCTTATAATCCATTAAAAAAATCCTAATTTTATGAGTGGTCATTTTGTTGGTGAGTGCTCTCACATTGACACTTACACTATTAATGTTAGAATTGAAACTATTGCAAATCCTTTACATAGGTAGGGGCATTGCAGTGAACAAATTTCCAATTATGGGGGCACGCACTCAAAAAATTTCCAATTATTATTATTATGTTTCATTATCCCGAACTTTCTTGTGGAAATTTTTCCTTGTGCAAAGTTTTAACTATGCGGAGGACGGAGCATGTGTGGGAGAACGATGATGTAGAGGGAACTTTATTCCACAAAGACAAATCAATTTAAACTATTTTCTATCAAAACTTCTACAGACTTAGTTGTGCGAGAGAGTAGTTGCACAGAATTATGAATTTGTGTCGAATGAAGGATGTGCAGAGGACAGGGTATGTGTGGGAGAACGATGGTGCAAAGGGAATTGTATTCCTTAGACATATAATTAATTTAACTATGACCAAAAACTTTGATTCGAAAGAAAAATTTGTAAACTAGAAATAACAAATATTTCACATTTTCTTATTACATATATTATAAGGTATCTTAGACATAGTATACACATTGTTATAAGGTATCTTAGACATAATATACATATTGATTAAGGTAGGGTTGTTTCTGTTTTCATTTTGTACAATAAAAGTTTTGATTTTAGTTTTGTACTCCACATAATGAAAACATTTATTTTACAATTGTGGTAAAAAAATTAATTATTGAACATGGATGGAAAACAACTTGCAATATTTAGTACAACAAACTAAGTCATTTGTCTAGTGCATTGAACGTGATATACACGGATATTATATCTTAATACTTAAAATATACTATTATTTACCTAATTAAGATATATACAAATTATGAACATTTTATTAATGCAAATGTAAAACTCTACCATACAAAATTTATTCACACATCCTTTCTCCCACACATCATTTCTCTTTTCTTCACATATTACAAAATTAATCTTGTTATTGATAGACACGAAACATTGTGAATCCATAAGTATGTTGGAAGGATGGGGTATGTTTTGGAGAACAAGTGCAGACACGAAATTAATTTTAAATTATTTTCCATTTAAAACTTGTATAGATTTAGTTGTGCAAGAGAGAAGTTGCAAAGTTATGAATCTATGTGGAATGAAAGGTGTCCGAAGGACGAGGTATGTACAGCAAAAAGATTGGGTGGTATTCTTTAGTTAGTACTAAGACACTTACAACAAGACAGATAATTCTAGTACATTTATCTTTTTGCATTTCATTATAAGTTGTTTTCCATTCAAAACTTTTACAAATTTAGTTGTGGGGGAGAAAATTTGCACAAAAACGTGAATATGTGTGAAATGGAAAATGTGTGGGGTACAACCTATTTGCAGGAGAAATTGGGTGCAGAGGGAACCTTTTTCCGCAGGAAAGAAATTGATTTTAGACCTTTCTCCATCTAAATTTTTTACACACTTAGGTGTGCGAGACAACGATTTAGTTTAACTAGGGACATAAACTTTAATTTGTAGACATGAGATTAATTTTACTAGGAACATAAACTTTAATTTGGCATGTAATAGGTACAATTAGAAATAGTGGTTTGTAAACTAGAAATAACGAATATTTCACATTTGCCTCTCTAGTGACCATAGCATTTTCTTCAGCATCAAAATGCATTGAATCTTTGTTATTTAAGTGTAACATAAACTTTCATTCGCAATGTTGCAGTTTTCAGATAAATTTCATGTTGATGAATTTCTTGGCTAAATCAACACATTGAAAAATAATTAGTTAAACATGATTTGAAGTATTTATTATCTATAAATTTGAATTTGCGAACCCATTAGGGAAACTTTCACCTCAAAAATAGGACTCAAAACAAAAATTTACAACCAAAATCAACTTTATTAGAATAAATAGGATTTAACATGATGATGTCAACATTGGGGGATGATTCACCATTTTTTAAGCAAAAAAGAAAAAACAACTTTTTCAACTCGTATTTTCAACTTATCTCACTATGGTTTTACTCAAATTTCTAGTGGGAACACTCGTTGGATGTGAAATTTAATTACTTTCGATGGACCCTGTCAAATTTCGAACGGGAGAAAAGGTCCATCGAAATTATGTAACATGGGTTCTACTTGGATGAGGAATTAAATTCCGCATCCAACGAATGCTCTTGTTCAAACTTTGAGTAAATATATAGGGAGATAAATTGAAAATACGAGTTGAAAAAAAAGTTTTTCATTTTTTTCCCTATAGAATTTGATGATGTAATGTAATACTATTTCCACTATTATTTTATAATATTCCTTAGGGGGCTCATTTTTTTTTTTTCCACAGAAAAAAAGCGAACTTTATATTAAAAATAGATAGTCTCAGATCATATGCATAGCATTTCAGTACAGTTTCATTCTCCTTAGTGTGAAGAGGAATCAGCTACTTTGCAAGACCAGGGGTAATGCCAAGCAGCCATAAAAACCAAAAATATCTGTCTAGAACCAAAGCATCTCCTTTTGTTCATCATCCTCCGAATTTTAGGCCGAAACAGAGATGAGAAAACAAAAAAGTGATAGATGCCAAGGCGAAGCCCAAGGCTTCTTTTATCAAAAAAGGGACTTGCAGTAGACACTATCCCAGTCACCTATCAACAGTATATAAGAAAAAAGGGACCCAGAACCTCCTTACATAAGGAAAACAGTTATGAGCCCACCGAAATAGTGTTATAGAATTTTAACAACAAATATGTACATAACATAAATAAAAACAACAGAATCAAGAAAAAACCAGTTGTTCCCTTGCATGAACAGCTCCATTCACCAACTCAGTTACTGTCCAGGACCCCAAATCTTGCTGAGAACCTTCTTTAGATAAGTGATCTACTTCCTGGTTCCTTTCCTTGAAAATGTGACAGACAGATCTCTCAGTGAAAAAACATTTGATGCGACGAATCTCATTAAGTAAAGGTAAGAAAATATAATTCCTGCACTGCTGGGTCCCATTAAACCAATTCAAAACATTTCTAGAATCACCAAAAATCTGGATCTGCCTCAAGTGTTTCGAAATCAACTAGCAAAGGAGGAAGTGAAGGGCTTTAAGTTCTGCAAAGTTGTTTGACCCTTGTCCAAGGCCCACCGAAGCTCGAAAGGAGTTTGCAGGAGAGAGATGAATAGCTAGGCCAGCAGCACAAGAGCCACTAGGATCAGAGGCCCCATCAAAAAAAGCCCATGGGATTGTTTCATTGATCACTTCAGGCTGAATGTTTCGAGGGGGCGCTGGTCCTGAAGGAGAAGGGATACTGTCATATATTGTAGCTCCTTCTGCTGCCAGTCTGGCAAGAGGAAAAGACTGCTCATTAAAAATAGCCCTGTTGCGAGAAATCCAGGTTCCCCATGCTATTAGAAGAGGGATTGATCTAACTTTATCATTTGGGGCGTCCTGCCACCACTGATTCCAAGCTTGAAGAAAATCATCACCACGCCATCTAAAAGGAATATTGATCAAACTTAAAGTTTCTGCCCACAGACTGGAATTGAAAGGGCAATGGAGGAAGAGATGGATAGCAGTTTCTTCCACCGACTTACAGAGAGAACACCAACTCGGTCCCAATTTTCCCCTTTTTTGAAGAAAATCCCACGTTGGCACCTTTTTTTTAAGAATGCACCAAAAGAATAATCTGATCTTGGCTGGGCATTTTAGCTTCCAGATTGATTTGTACCACCAGCTCATGGCCTCCCTCCCCACTTGGGACATCATCCATTTGTAGCCCGATTTTGGATAGTAAGAGCCTGTCTGCGCATGAACCCAGTGCAGCTCATCACTTGCATCCGAGATTCGGACAGAAGAAAAAAGTAATGCTGTGACATAACGGATCCATTCTTCCAACCACCTAACATCCAACTGCAAATCCAAGCCAGAGAGACAGCCTTGTTTCACAAGGGAAGTTGATCTAGGATCAGCTACCTGGTTCAAAGTGTAATATCCCCTGTCAGTTAGAAACTCTACCAAAGCCGGGGAAAGAGAGAAACTGTCAGAACAGCCAACCCAAGGATCACATCCTAAACGGACTTGAGTACCATCTCCTATGTTCCATGCCAAACCTTGCTCGACTGTTTGAACCGACGCAACAACAACTTTCCAAACTACAGAAGCATTTTTTGAGGACTTAACTGGAGAGCGAATCCAATCCAGAACCGGAGCTTGGTTGAGATATTTCCTTTTGATGACTGATACCCAAAGAGAATCTGTTGAGAACAAGCACCAGGCCAGCTTGGCTACGAGGGATTTTGAGAAGGAAGACAAATTTTTTATCCCCCAACCGCCCCATTCCTTTGGTCTCGTGATTTTGTCCCAAGCGACCCATGGGGTGACATGCTCCAATTTCGACCCTGCCCAAAGGAATTTACTGCACAGTTTATCTATGGAGGCAAAAATGCTTTCCGAGACCCAGGAGAGGCTGGCCCAATATACTGGAATAGCCATCAACACTGATTTAATTAGGACCAGTCTACCAGCCCTTGAGAGCCACCTGAAGCTCCAATGATTTAGCCTTTTTTCTATCTTTGCAAGCAGCCACTTCTAGTCCCGCATTCGATAGTTGTCAGGCTTGAGATAAAAGCCCAAATACTTGAAGTTGTCCTGAATAGGTTTTACTTCAAAATTCAAAAGACTTACCATTCTTCCAAGTTCTTTAGCAGAAAGACCAGAAGGGGTGAGAGTCGATTTTTGAGCATTGATTTGGAGACCTGTAGCTTTTAGGAAGTTAGGGGGCCCATTTTAGACCTCAAAATTTCTCTAATTTATTTAGAAGGAAAATTATATCCTCTATTTACATAATCGAACTTGCTGGTTAGCGCCTTATGGCATGTGACTATTAACAAAGAGACTTAAAGCTCCAATCGTTCCTAGTTGAAACCCATTTTTATATGTCATGTTTTTTTTTGTATTATCACTTTGATCATTGACAGTAACCAGTAGGATGTTGATATTGTCAAAATACGATATAAGTCACCAACATAATTCATCTTGAAGTATATTGAAATTGATGGTAATATCATAATCATAATAAAAAACAATAACTATAATTATCATCGAGCACACTATTATTAAACCAAATAGTAATTCAATTTTGGAAGTTTTGGCATCATTGGGTAGAGCATCGAGGTGTTTCTTCGATTATTTCTCTCACACTTATAGCAAAACAAGAATTCATAATGTGTTTATCTATTATTATTTCATTTTAAGCTCCTTTCCATTGAAAATTTTTACATATTTTATTATGCGGGGGAACAATTGCAGAGTTGTGAATATATGAGGAATGAACAGTGTGCACAGGACAAGGTATGTATGGGAGAAAGACGGCGTAGAGAGAAATTTATTCTGCAAACATGAAATTAATTCAACTAGGAATAGAAACTTTAATTCATAATGTAACAAGTAGTCGTTATAAGGATTCTCAATTTCAGACTAGAAAAAAGTGGTTTCTTGTTATTTAAGGTTTCTGAATATTATGTGCATTTGTGATTTCACATTTGTGGATTAAATGCTCATTACTATACCCTTTTAAATACTAGAAACTATTATTGCCTAATACAAAAAAAACATCATATTCTTCAAAAAAAATCATTAAGATTTTTTTTTTTTTAATTTTATATAACTTACATGAATTCAATCGACATGATGGAATTTCTAAAACAAAAACATGCCAAAGGGTTTTTTTCTTCAAATCAAAATTTGTATAGAATTAATGAACATCAAGCTTGGAAAATTTTAACTTTATAAAAAGTATGTGTTAGTTTCTTCTGTGTTGTCTTTTGTAATAATACTATAAACAATATCAGAAAAAATTGGCCTTAAACCAGCCCTCAACACAAAACTGTAGCTTGCTTCGAGCCACTCAATCCATCTACTGTCACCATGGGTTTGAGAACATTTGTGACCTTGACCTATTTTCCTTCTTTATGATAATTATAGGGTTAGTGCATAGAACGTTCTTATCTACCCACCAGTTCTTGATCAACACTTCTCATGCCACCCACGTATGCATGA